>VZTE01000960.1:517230-541214 GCA_013397775.1 Eulacestoma nigropectus | reverse complement strand
AAAAAAAAAAAAAAAAAAAAAAAAGGGGATGATCTGTGTGGAAGTAGTCCAATGAGAAATCATTTAGATATACCTGAGGAGCATAGCCAGGCCAGGGGTACTGGATAGCCTAGGCCTGGGTGATGGGCATGGGAGCACGTTAAGCCAAGCATTGCCACCTGCAGTGAAATGGGTACATGAAACTTAAGAAGAGGAAAACTCTGGATCTTACTTCCCTTGCCAGTTTTGTGCCTCAGATGCCCATCACTGTATTTCTGAGGACCACCTTAAGACATTGTTTAACATTATGAAAAGCCTTGAGGTTCCTGAAAAGAAGACAATACCATTTATAACAGAAGTTTATTTACTTCTAATGCTTCAGGTTGTACATCAATAGGACTGTTTCTGGCACTGCAGTCACTCTGTAAAAATACTACATAAGTGCTTCCTCTAAATAAATTATTAGATGAAACAATACAATTTGCATAATTACTTAATATCTATAATTTAGCATTTTCAATGCCCATTAACTCATAATTCATAACAACAATTTATTCCTCTGTAACCATCCAGTATTTCTCTCTCTGCTACAAATAGCAGTGGCCTATTTTTGGCCAGCTCTAGTAAAGAAATTAATAGACTGACTTTGTGGTTATTTATTACTTTTTGGCCTTCTAGCAGTAACTGTGGGAGTCCCAACAGCCTGAAATCTGTCTTTTGACAGGTATAGATCTTGCCTTTTTTGTCCTAAGCTCAGATTTAGAGAAAACTCAGCCTTCCCATTGTTACTCTATGCTATCATTTTACTACAGACCTAAGTGTTCATAGAGCTGCTAGCATCACATGCTGTAAGAGCACCTGTTTGAGAGCCAGTGGTGTCTCCCTGTGAGGGCAGTGGAGGGAAAGTCTCTTTTAGAGAGTGCTTCAGGCCACCTCAGCTCATGTCTTGATCTCACTTTTCCTTCAAGAGACTGCTGACTGTGGAGGAAACGTAGCTGCCCAAGTTCCCAGCACCAATGCCTTTCCTTCCATGCTTTTTGACACCTGGGATCATAGAATGATTAAGGTTGGGAAAGACCTCTAGGTCATTGAGTCCAACTACTAACCTTACACTGCCAAGTCCGCCACGAAAACATGTCCCTAAGCACTGCATCTACATGTTTTTTGAACACTTCCAGGGATGGTGACTCCACTACTTCCCTGGGAAGCCCATTCCAGTGCTTGACCACCCTCTTCATGAAGAAATTTCTCCTAATATCCAATCTAAACCTGTTTTGTTACAAGAAAAGGTATTAAATTGATAGTGGTTTTTACTGTAAAATATACAACAAAAAACTGGTTGACTCCTTCAGTCCAGCAGCATTTCTGTTCCAGTTGGCATCTCACTGTGGAGCTGCATGGGGCAAACATGGTAAACAAAGGCTATAAAGGGCCTCCTGGGCAGTGTCCTTCAGGCACAAGGGTACAGAGCTGCCTCCATCTGCTTTGCACTGCCTGGAGACTGTTACAGAAATTGGTACATTGTTCCCAAGCATGGGGACAAGAGCTGTGCAGTGTGGTTTAAACTGGTTGCATCCATGCTGCCTTGCTGGTGAGACTGGGTTTGAGACAACATCTCCCTGCTGCCTGAGTTTTTCCACCTGACAAACCTGCTGGATCACACCAGGGTGGCATTTCTCTTCCTTGCTGTTTTTTAATTGCCTATGAATCATCTTTAGGTAAGTTCAAGACAATGAGTAACTCGGTGATGCAACAGAAATTACAGCTCAGAATTCAACTCTTCAGGCACCATAAGTAAAGCGTGATACCTTTGATTGATCTATTGTCAAAATAACTTCAGTTTAGAGCAGCACTTCATATCAAACGGTTTTCATTTATTTCTCAGGACTATGGCATATGGGTTTCTCTTTATCTGATTGGAGAAAACACAGGCGGTGGAACACTCAAGAGTTCACCTCCATGTGGAAATACACTGGAAGAGGCATTCCCCAAAAACAGTATCTGATGCAGAACTGAGAGCTGTGACTATTATTCTAGAATAACTTCTTTAATACCTATTTTCTCTGCAGCCACCCGGTTTCTGAATAAGGTCTGAATAAGGATTAAGAGTCAGACCAAAAAAGCATTCCTGCTCTGAAATAGGAGCATCCAGAGAAGATGTACGTCCAAATAATGTTCTGGAATAGCTATTTCAGAAACTTTCCAAGCACTGAGGAGCCCTGAGGGCAGGCAATCTGAGGCCTTCCAGCAGCATCAGGGTGGCCAAGTTTTACATTGCTGTGAAATCTTGGGTGGAGCAAGGGAAAGCTGCCACTACCAGCCCCTTGTGGAGCTCCTGGAGAAGTTCGGTGTGCAGGGTTTCTTGGAGAGAAACAGATCCTGTCCTTGAACACACACCCCCAGCTCACAGATCTGAGTACACATGATGCCAAACAGGCCTGTGTCCATCGGTCCAGCCAGGATATTTTAGTCTGACCTCCTCTCTCTCTCTCTCTCTCTCTCTCTCACTCTCATGTTTTGGCAGACCTGCAGTTACTTTTATAGAGTTAGCTCAAATACATACTGAATATACTGAAAATATGCATTTCAACTTCTGCTTCACATTTGCCCTACAATGTCTTGCATATAAAGAGCTCTTCTGTATCCCTTTTTTTAAGGCAAAAATTCAGTTTGGGAACTTCTCACTATTCAAGAAAGATTGAAATAAAACTTTCATCATTGAAAAGTGAGATAATTTTTTGAGTTTTATTTACCATATAATGAATGTATAAATGAGACTATAAAATATGTGCATATTCTTTTTCCTAGTTTCCTTTATCGAAATACGGTTTCCTCCCTCTATTGCACTGCAGCCTATTTACATATACAATCATAGTCTTCCTTTTTGCTAGTGAGTCAACAGCCACGCCTTGTCCTAACTGTTCCAATTATTTTCTTATTGTTGCAGACAAATATTAACAAGTAGGTATATATGAAAGTAACTTTATGTTCCTCATAGCTACGAATGCAACACGAAGTGTATTTACATAACCCAAAACAAAAATGAGCTTATTTTTTAAAGCTTACAGTAGGTTGACCCTGGGTAGATGCTAGGCACCCACCAAAGCCATTCTCCCTTCTGCTGCTGGAAAGGAGAGAGAAAAAAATACAGCAAAGAGTTCATGAGTTGATTCAAGGACAGAGAGAGATCACTCACAGGCAAAACAGACTCTTACTGAGTCTTACTAAGATATTAATTGAATTTATTACTAAAAAAATCAGAGCAGGATAATGAGAAGTAAAATAAGATCTTAAAAACACCTTCCTCCCACTTCTCCTTCCCAGCTCTACCTCCTCCCCCAGCAGTGCAGGGAGATGGGAATGCAGGTTATGGTCAGTTTATCACAGGTTGTTTCTGCTCCTGCTCAGGGAGAGGAGTCCTCCCCCTGCTCCAGCCTGGGGTCCCTCCCACAGGAGAAAGTTCTCTATGAACTTCTCCAGAATGAGTCCATCCCACAGGCAACAGTCCTCCCCAAACTGCTGCAGCGTGGGTCACTCTTCTGTTGGGGTCAGTCCTTCAGGCACAGCCCGTTCCAGTGTGGGTCCCCCACAGGGTCACAAGTCCCACCAGCAAACCTGCTCCAGTGTGGGCTCCTCTCTCCACAGGTCTGCAGGTCCCAGCCAGGAGCCTGCTCCAGCACAGGCCTCCCACGGGGTCACAGCTTCCTCTCAGGCATCCACCTGCTCTGGCTGGGTCTCCTCCATGGGCTGCAGGTGGATCTCTGTATCCCTGCGGTCCTCCATGGGCTGCAGGGGCACAGCTGCCTCACCATGGGCTGCACCATGGGCTGCAGGGTGCCTGTAGCACCTCCTCCCCTCCTTCTGCGCTGACCTTGGTGTCTGCAGAGCTGTTCCTCTCACGTGTTCTCAGCCCACTCTTCTCTGCCTGCAGTTACAACTGTGCAATAGTTTTTCCTTTCTTAATTGGGTTATCTCATAGGTGTTACCACCATTTCTGAGTGGCCCAGCACGTCCATCCTGGAGCTGTCTGGCATTGGCTCTGCTGGACATGGAGGAAGCTTCTGGCAGCTGCTCACAGAAGCCACCCCTGTAGCCCCTGCACTACCAAAACCTGGCCATGCAAACCGAATAAAAAGTTTTATAAAGTTTTTTTTGATCTATCTATCAGTTCATTTCATATCTACAAGACATACATCATGTCTGAAGAACTTAATGTAAGTGTGGTTTTGGTAAGCATGTAGCTACTTCAGTTATTTCTAATGTTTCCAAATTTCCAATATTCAGGAAGGTATTTCTGGGAATATTTTCAGTTCTGCATGTTTTCCTCTAGAAATTATACCTCTTTTGCTTTAGTAGGAGTCTAGTAGCCTCTTAGCATCCCTGAATGCAGGCAGGGAAAAGTGACCCAAGGAAATGGCCAGTGGCATATGATGATGCTGGAGGATGCTTACACCAGTGAGCCAACAGAAGTTGTTCTCCTGTTGTTCTTTAGGTAGGCGAGTTCCTTGATCCAGTTCTCAGCACAGACACGCCAAAGGTCAAGCACTAAAAGGAGGTAACAGAGCCCCAGGAGTCTCTGCAGATAATGGTAAGGAAATACCAAGCAGAAATAGAAAATCAGAGTTTGCTAGGAAACAACTAGAGAACAAACTCAAAAATATTATAGCATTACAGAAATTCATGGTGTAACTGCATCTTGAATACCGCATGCTCTTTATTTCTCCACCTTATACAGTGAAACAGAACCTCTGTGTGTCTCTGACAATGCCTGACACGGTCATGGTGATGCCGTAGAAAGCAAGAATAGAAGGCAAAGCATATGATGGGATTATGGCTCATTATCTCAAAAGAAGCAAGAGCGATGCGGGATTTGAAGAATGTCTTTAAAATCACAAATAGCATGGATGCAAGAGTTAGGGAGCATCCACTGAAATCATCAGGCAAAGTTCTGAATTAAAAAAGAAGAAATACTTTTTTGTTGCACTGGAAAATGGAAATGCAAACATGTATTGCTGCAAGATATGAAGGACTGTGTTTTTTAATAGTTCCACTATGCAGGAGATTGGTGGACGCTACAGGGAAGGTGTACTTGGAGAAACACTGCTCTATGTTGTAATATTTTTCCCTGAGGAACAGCTACCAGCAGTTGTCAGCCAGAGGAGGAACAGACCTTTGGTCTGACTCACTGCAGCTGCCCTTTGTGATGAAAAACCGCTTTTCATCGGTGGCTGCACAAATCTTTGCGGCAGAAAAATGTGTCTAGATGCTACCATATTCTGTAATGAAGGATCACTAAAAGGGAAACATGCTTCAGAATAATTTCAAAATAATAAATCAGTTTTGAGGCATCCACAGAAAGTTCACCTATTTTAAAGATGATGGGGAATAACCCATGTTTTTTCTTTAGTAAGTTTATCCAAAGTGGCCTCAGATGAATCTATGGGAAACAATGACCCTACTGCTGTTATTGCACAAATTACGATCAGTAGAAAGGCAATCTCTGTGCCTATGGTACAAGGTATTCTTTTCAAGTTTAATAAAGAAACTTCAGGAACTCTTCTTCAAAGTTTATACTTATATATCCTAATTCTCTAAGTCTCTTCACCTGATCCTTCGGATGGCAGATATTAGAAATAGCAGGGGAGATGGTACATGAGCTAACAAGAAGGACTTCAACCCTCAAGCATTTCTTACATGGATGAACTGTGGCACTCTTCTCCTTCATTGCTTTTGCACATATCTGTCTTTTCAGAGGGATTTCACACCATACTTCTCACGGGGCATAACTTAGTGCTAACTTTGAAAAACACAGTTTGGCAACACCATCGTAGGGGTGGGGTTTCCCTGGCACTTAGCACACTTACCAAAGCAGTATAGTGATAGTGCAGCAATAAAAATGTACAGACAGAATACATACCTTGATAAAGTTTGTCTAAGCGAGTGTTTGTGTGGAAGTATGCCTGAAACTGCAGAGAGAACAAGCCACTGTTTTTCATGAAATCTGTCTTGGAGATGTGGGATAGGAAAGGTTGTGCGGATGTTTGCTTTTCCAGTCACTGTTTTCAGAAGAATAAAAGGTATCTGCCCAGTTACAAGAGCATTTATACATATATATATGGTGGGAGAGTGGGAGAGGAAAGATTCATGTTAAGTGGTTGGGACGATTACTACTTCATTTCAGATCAGGAGGAGAGCTCGGATCAGTGAGGTTTGGAGTCCAGCTCAGTGTCGTTGGATATTCAAACTTCGTGGAGGTGCCTGTGAGCAGAGAGCCACGCAGCTAGGACAGTGGTCAGGCCACCTCCTTGGATGGGTAAGACATCCCTGCCTTTGTCACACTGCCTAGAGCCGTCCCCCCAGTACCCTGCACCTGTGGGTATTAGGACCAGTGCTCCCCGCTGGAAGAGGTCTCTTTGGTCCTTCAGGGAAAAGGACATTTCTTAATGGTAGAGGGGGACTTCATAAGCTCTGAGAGAACAGGAATGCAAATACAGATTGGATTTTTTATTTTTTTAAAGTTCTGCTTTTTTCTATCCAGCACTAATTATCAGCATACTCTAAATGTATTTTTTTCTCTTCCTCTTCCTGCCGTAAAACCACACTCAGCGTTCTACACACACATATAGTTCTTGTTTTGGTTTTCCCTGGAGGATATCCTGTAGACTTTAAAAAAAAAACCACAACAAAAAAAACCCCCAAAAACCACCACCAAGCCAACCAACCAGGGGGAAAAAAAAAAAAAAAGAAATTTTACTCTGTGAAAAAAAACCTCTTGTATTTTCTTTAATTCCCATGTGTAATCATGCCTTTTATACTGAAGTAAGGTTTCAGGCTTTAACGAAATTCAAATTTAATTCAATTAAAATACAAAGTACTTTTGTACCTCCACTGAAACTTTTACTAGCTTCATGCAAAGAAGTAACCTGCCTTATTGGTTTATGTCATCAAACTTACTCACTTTGGAAGTTTCAGTCCTCTCTTGGCATATGTTCAAAGACACCAGAATGGCTCAGCTGGCTGGCACTGCAGAAGGATGGATGTCTACTGCTGCAGGAACACCCGATATGGAGCAGCAGAAATGCCAGGATGACCAAAGCTGCTGTTGTTTCTCAGTTACCTAAAAAATGCTAAATCTGAGCCTGGAAAGCACTGCTCTGGTAATATTGGCTAGGAGTGCTGTTTTGGTGACTTAACACAGTTATATTGACAAATTATACTGACAAAAACCATGATACTTTTTTTCCACCTTTTCGTAGTTTGGGAAATGATATTAAACTCTATCAACAAATCCCACAAAAATGGAAAGGCTAAGCCCAAGGAGATCTGACAGGACAAGAAGGAAATATTGTGCTGGTGTTTGGGATAATCTGGTGATCCACTTGGCTTGGCTTGATGGGGTATTTTAACCTACAGCAAATGCATATTAATTCCTTATTAAGTAGACAGGAAATGAATGTGTGTGATGTATTATTACTGCTGTTAATTCAGTCTGTAAATGGAGGTACAATGGGCTGACTTAGGTGGTGTCATCCTCTTCACTCACCAGCTATCAGGCACTAGAGACAAAGTAGTAAGCACTTCACTGGCTCTTTTATTCTCCATAGACTATTAAGCCTTGAAGGGAAGCACCAAATCTCAGACATACCTGTGAGGCAGGAAAGTATTTTCTGTTTATTGGTATATAAATCTCAGGGAGTGCCTGTTTGGATGTTTGCACTAGCTGGATGCCTCCCATACACATGATTTTCTGAAAGCTAATTTGAGTGCCTCTGCCTGACCCAGCATGGATGTGTGCCCTAGCCCAGGCTGTTTCAGCTGGGGTTAAAGGGTGGTATGGGGTCTCTTGAGGGCAGAAAATTCTCCGCCCTGCATCGTTAGTCACTAAGCATCCTCACTCAGCCATACCATGGGCAGTGCAAACAGAGACCTCATTTAATGCCCACCCCACGCACTGGGGCTAAAGGTACCCTTTACACTCTTTGGCAGGAAGGCAAATGGAGTCACCTGCTCTGCTCTGCTTCCAGCAGTGCTCCACAGCCTCCAGTAGTGCTTTGCTTTACGTTCAATCACTTACAGCTGTGCAAAAGGGCAGAAAGCCCCCTCAAGTATGCAGAAGGGAGTAAAAGGTTACTCCCACACTGCATTTCTTTCCACAAGCTACAATATTTACAGTGTGATGAGTCTGCTGACTGCAGCTCAGCATTTTTACATTGGCAGTCAGTATTTCTGCCAGAGCGTTGCCTACAGTTGTTCAAAAAGAATGAGATTCATGGAGTTATTGTCCACACAGAAAAAAAGAAAATGTGGTTTTACTACTATTTACTGAAAGCTGTCCCTTTCTTACATGGTATAGAAAGGCTAACTGCTACTAATAGAGGATTTGGGTGTTTCAGATATCCAGAGGTTTCAGAGAGCATCTTCAAAACTGAATATCTGGGATTACTTGAATCCATAGTTAAGAATCAGGCCAGTTCTTTCCTGATGCTGAGGGACAGAAGTATTCCCAGCACTCTTTCAAGATGGTGACATCTGGAATTGTTCAGCAGCTTTTAATTCCATTTCCTTTAGATGTCTAAACATGGATTAAAAAAAAAATAGTGTCTATCTCTGATCACCCTTTTTTTCCTTCCTTAAATATGCTAAAACAGTTCTCCCTTGTGCTCACACTTATGGATAAACCCAGCAAGTTTTCAGAATTTGATTAAAGTGGGTCACTGTCATTATTTTCATTATGTCAGGTCTCTAATACAAAGCTCAGAGTGATAGTAACAACAATACTTTATAGTTCTCCTGTGCCTGTAACTCAAGAATCTCAAAAAGCATTTCTGACACATTGAGCCAAATAAAGAATGTAACACATCTCTTCATATTTGGAAGGCTTCTGCTAGGTAAGTAGTAAACGAGTTTTGCAAGTGAATGAACTGAGGTTTGGTAAGAGTCACATAACAAAACCGAAATTTAAACTGGAGATAAATTAATGCAGTAATAACAAATAAATAAACACTTTTTATTTTGTTTTTGTCATCTGAAATTTTCAATCTCTGGTGTTTGTTTATTTGATTTGCTTTCTTCCCAGGACTAAGGCAAGCATTCTTCTAGGTTTGATTAGATTTAGATCTCTCTCTTGTTCCAGCTTTGTAAGGAAGCAGAATTAGGTGCTATATAATACCGAGGATCTGATTGCACTGCTTTTCTCTAGCCTTGTTTTCAATTACCCTTTTTTTTCATCTTCTTTCTAACTCTCCTCACTTTTCTTGCACTTGTGCTTTGCCTCTGGAAGGCTGTGTTTCCACGTGCTGCCAGGTGCACCCATGCTAAGAGGTACAATGTGGGGAATTCTCCTGGGCCATGCTGTGGCTGTTTGACAGACTGCAGGATTGGGGTGCTTTCTGTGGAAACTGAAGTGCAGGGAAGGCGTGTCTGGTGCACAAGTCTGGGATGAGCAGCTCAGGTCCACTGCAAAATCTTGGAGGTCAGGAGCTCTGCTTTGCAGACCTAGACCTGCAGACCTTCAAAAAAGCCAGATTCTCTGTCCTTCTAGTATTTACAAGGATGAAAAACCAAACAAACAAATAAACAAATGAAGTATCTTGTATCACCAGAAAAAAAAAGTATTTTTACTAATTGAGTGGTTCTATAGAAAAATATATACAGAATGGCTCATCTGTGTGGGTTTTTTTTAATGAGGTTTTTTTTCCCCTATAATCCTGTGCCATTCTATACACAGATCAACATTTAAGGAAAAATGGGGCCACACAAATTTGGCTCTAGGATGTACAATTTCAACATTTTCACCTTGCCGTGTTACACTGCACTCAGGTATAACAAAATTTTTAGCTCCCTGAGTAAAGCTGGCCACTTTAGATGTCCCATTTTATGCCATACACAGCAATTTTGGACTGAACATAAAATTTACCTTTTCACTTTTTTTGCTTTCTACAGGTCATGTCATAACCTTAGTAACACACTTACTTCTTTTGTTTTACTGTGTCATAGGTTAAACTCTTATCAGCCACAATCTTTTCATCAATGCCAGTTCAATAAGAACTCACTAAGCTTCAATTCAGTTTTCATCCACAACATAATATCTTCAAGCCACAACTTGCAAACCCCCCTAAAGGACTCAAATGCTAGGTTGCAGCAGGCTGGTAACACCAGCACAGGCACTGGCAGTGCTAAGTCATGAGCTTTAGATTTCTGTACAACAGCTTACAATGAAATGTCTCATGAGAAGTGGCTGAGGGAGTCAGCAAGAAAGTTTTGAATACCAGTGTTTTTCTGTGATGAAGAACATCTTCATTCTGTTAGAAACTGCATTTTTCCAGGCACTGTAAATCATTCTTCCATGTCAAAGTTAAAAACCTGCACTTTCTAGGAGACAAATATTACTGTAAGACAGCACAAAACTATTTTCTTTGAATATTTGTGCATTTTATAACATTGGTTACTCATAGATATTTTGATTATTCCCAGGTGAGAAATATAAAATACCAGATAACAAAAACGGTGATAGTAATAAGCATGACAAATTTCTTACAGATTATTTTAAATTTAATAGCATACAGATTTATAGCACAATATCACACTGTCATTTTGACAAATGCAAAAAACCACTAATAAATGTTCCATTAAAAAGAATACGCAACTTCTTTTCTTTTATGATGGACGGTAGTTTTTTTTCATTCTGTGGTTGGAATTACAGATCGCTGCAATCATGGACCTCCTTCATTATCCTGAATTTGCAGAGTTGGGTTAAGAAGTGAAACTGAATTGTCTTCCCCTGGTACTACCACCAGTGCTACAGGTGGTACTCATGCTGTTAACCACTGCACTGAACTACCTTGCCATGTGTCACTTGGTCAAGGTAAGCAAATTTACTGGCAAATCACTGGTTTTTACCAGATAAACTGGTAAAAATGACCATTTACTCTGCAAATCAAGATATTTTCTATTGCTGATTCAACTTTCTGAGCCATGTCTGCCTGCAGAGAAAAGCCAGCGTACCTGGAAAGATGTAATTGTACAGGAATAGGGACAAACTCCTCCATACAAAAATATTGGCTGTGGAACTACAAGGAATATTCATTTAGGCTATGCTGAATTTCTGGAGTGCAGTCAATCATAATCTGCATCTTTCTAGTAAGCATACCTAGGAATTACCGGTGGGAAATGCAGCTGCCCCGCTAATATGGGTGGATAAGGAGTAGTCACCATCTAAGTCACCCTCCAGCTGTGTTTGTACAATTTAGACATGGTGCTTCTCATCTAAGATTATGCAACATTATTAACTTCTCCTGCTTTCAGAAAGCAATTTAAAACCCCCATAAACAAGCAAAAAAACCCAAATCTCTTTTGGGCACGAGGTTTCTGTAAACTATTTCCTGACTCATATGCATTAAAACTCCTGCTTGGGATAGTACTGAAAGAAAAAACTAGGTTTTATTAATGTTACATTAATTTTTCCACAGACCCTCAGGAGAAGCGCCAGTGGCTTTTTTCATAGAAGGGGGTCAGCACTAGGATGGGTATTTTTATTGAGTAAATCAATTGATTCTTATGCTAGTGTAATCCACATCTTTACTCAGGCATTTCCCGCCAGGCTTCCTTAATGGAGAAAATCTGCATATATATGTATGACCTGCAGAATTTCTTCAGACTTTTATGTAATTAGGTTATGAACTTTCATTATTTTTTGCCTAGTTGCTGTTACACTTACTGTCAGAGACATTGCGATGGCCAAGTCTTCAAAAATTACACAGTAAAATTATGCCTCCAGATCTCTAAAGAATACAAGGATCAAGTAATTAAAGAAAAATATGTAACATTTTATACATTTGAGTACATGCCACCTAAAAAATTCTCGTTCTTTCTTGCAGTGGTGGTGAAGAGGCACATGACCTCTGCTAGGCAGAAACCAGATGTTTACAGAAACATCATGAAAGGAATTCCTCTTTTTTGTGGGCTCAGGTCCTGCCTGTTGTGGAACTCTCCTCATGAGGAATATTTGTAGTGGGTTAAGATGGGCACACTGGTCACTGAAAAAACTGGGAGTTGATGTGCGACTGTTGGGTCTCCGAGCTTAGTCACCCGTCAGAGAGCATCACCCTTGCTGCATCTGTGCAGACGGAAAAGACTTACTGAGGGCCAGGCAACCAAAAGCTCTTTGAAGGGGCTTAGCAAAAATGACATTGTTTTCTTCTTCACACTGGGCTGATGAGGAGGTAAGTGCCAGCTTCCCATCTCCCAGCAACCACGCGCTGCAAAACTCAGGGATGCTGCAGAGCAGGGAACTTGCAGACCCTGTTCTTAGAGAGCTTGCTGTTTAGTTTAAACTGTGAAGAAAGCAGTCCTTCTGGATTGCAAACTAGGATTTAGCAGAACACCAGGTATCCAGATCCCAGCACAGGTTAATGGGATATGCTGCCTTCCCTCTGAAATTACCTCACTGATAGGTTTTCATCAGTGTACACAAGAAAGATGTGGTGCAATACTACATCAAGATGCCAAGCCTTTCTTTGCAAAGAAAACAAAAGAGGACCATTAAAATTTATCATGTACAAATAGATTAATTTGGTGGCTTAGCTGAGTTATTATGTGCCATCTGAAACAGTTCAATACTTGCCTTTAAAGGCAGTGGCAAACTGATCAACTGCAGGCTCCTATGCTGCTGAACTCATCCAGAAACCTCGCACAGGACTGCTAAACCAGATGTTATTTGCTTTGAAATTCAAAGGAAACTTTACTTACTAGGTATTACTTAAGCAAAATGTAGGATGAGTGACTTTGCACATACACATAATGGCTGCTTACCTTCAAGATGAACATTGGGGTAAATGTGGAATTGCCAAATCAAATATGAAGTTTTAGAAACAGTTTTGCAGAAGCAGAATGATGAGATTACAGTATAGTATATGTATAGTGATACAACAGCACAACAGACACAATACAAGACACAGTAGGCAATGCCATTTCTAAATCTAAACATTTTCCTTCATAGGAAATGTAAGTTTATTCGTTTTGATACCAATCTTCACCTTTCCTGAAGGATATTAATTTCTTGGTTCCAAGTAACTGACTTTTTTTTCTTTTTGTTGTTTGCAATAGATGTAAATTCCTGACCAAATGGACAACTATACTTTATAGTAAGCTATCATGGTAGTAAAAGCAAAAGGATTGATGTAAAGTATATATTGAGCCCACTAAAGTCAGGAGGAAGATACAGTGGAATTTCAAAGAAGTTCATGATTTTACAGTATAACTGTAATATATGAACATGTAAACTCATCAACAGTGGATGAAATAAAGGCAGGGAGAGCTATGAAAAAAAATTACATTATTTTAAATCTGAATAAAAGCTATGCAAATTTAGTTACAAAATTTTTATGAGAAATAAATATTGGTATGCAAATATATCTACAGAAGATAAACTCTTCTAATTGAAGCCTTTCCTAAAATCTCTGAACTTTCTAAATAAAAGTAAGCTTCTTAAAGCATAAGCAAATTCTCAGCCAGTATAAATCTCTCCAGCTTTAGCCTAAACTGAATTCCTATATTGGAATAAACCCCTTGTGGCTAAAGCAAGCATTATATTCCCTTACTGCCAAACATAAGGGACATAGTCTCTGTTACCTGGCCTACACTAAGCATAACACACAAAAAGAAATGTAAGCTTTCAGAAAGTAACTCTTTCACCTGTATCTGCTTTACAGTAGACCTTTCTGTTAAGTAAAACTGAGCATGTTGTTAGTGAACATCTGGGGAAAAAATTTATTTGGATCTAAAATTTGAGGTACTGTAAAAAAGGTGGGAAATCTAGATTATTGTAGATTTATATCTCACTGGGGATACTTGAAGGAAATTGTAAAGTAGCAGCTGCCAGTGTCCTTGGGGATCCACACTGGCTTTACATGTTAGTACCTTGAGAACAGCAAAAAGCAGCAAGTGATTGGTGAAAACTCGATGATTTTGGAAGCACTTTGGTTTTGAGTTCTGCTTTTGGAATAGCTAAATGCTGAAAAAACTATTGTCATTGAAGCTGAGATTAGAGACAGAAAACCCTTAATGATTCTATGATTTTATGGAAACTGAAAAGACTCAGCCATGTAAACTGTTATACAGGTTTTCTAAATTTAAATCATCTACACAATTGGATAAATAATACCAAAACAGAATTTAAGACCCTCCTCCAACATCCACTAGATTTTTTATGCCCTTAATTTCAAATATTTGTTCAAGAACATTTTAGATAAGTCTCTGTCAAAAGAAATGTGGCTAACCCAAGGTCTCCTTTCAGGTTAGGTACTGCTATGATCAAGAGGAAAAAGACATGAAAAAAATCACTCCTTTAACTAGTTTTTGAACCAACTGAAGTGAATCTTTCTCTTGTGAAATTTAACTGGATAACAAAATCTCTTTTTTAATACCAATCTCAAAGGCATAAGAGAGAAACCAAGAACTAATCTGATAAAATACCTCTTTATATTACATTGATATTTCTACACTGCATATATGCAAGTTTTTCCTCTCCCTTCTGTATGAAGTTTTTTGAATTAAAATACACCTCTGCTAAAGTCAGGGAAAACTTTATCAACGACATCAATGAGGTCAAGATTTCAGCAGCTTGATCTAAGCATAGAAAGAAAAACACAACTCCATCTTGCATCATTAGCCCGTGCATGGGAAATTTTTTTTTCATGCTAAAGAAAATTAATTGGAATGGCAAATACTCTAGGCAAATTAAGGCAAATGCCACTGACTCCTGCATACTTTATTAGAAAACTAATTAATAATCAAAACTGAGTAATAACTTCTGTAGAAATATTTATAGCTCTCTTCCTGACTCTCATTATCCAGGACTTCAGCAGTCTCCCATATTAGCATGTCACCAGCCTTGATTATGTAGAAGCATTCAGGAAAATGATCTGAACCACCTACAGGTGTGACTTTGAAGTGTATTAGTAAAACTGCCTTTAATCCTGTGTGGACACTGCTTCACAATTAAAGCACTTTTAATTTAATTTTGCATGTATCAGAAGCAAAGTAAAGAAACTAAAATCAAGGTCAATTCAACAGTAAAACTACATATGTAAGGAGTAAATATAATTTAATCCACTTTTTAAAGACTTACAAAGTACTGTAAGCAAAATTCTTAATTACAAAATGCTTTTTTCTGGATAAGAGATTCACATGCAGTTTTATTGAGATGGCAATAACTTGCATTAAAATTATTTTATATTTTCAAATTTCTTGAATAACAAGGTTTTTTTCTACAGAATTCTATGGAAAATACATGGTCACAGTTTCATGAGCCATAACTCTAACTCTATCCATTATGCATTTGGGACAGTTTTGTTGCTTAGCTAGTATTTATACTTTTTCCAATGCCATTCAATCTTTTAATTTTCTCAGTGCCTTTGATTGCATTATCCATAGTGTGCTTCTATACTATGTATAATTCTATATTTCCTTACAATAGAAACCAAGTACATTTCTCAGATTCTGGACTCCACTGGCATTCTCATAGTCAGAGATTATAGATTGCCGAATGTCTAAAAGGGCAGGAGATTATGTATCGTATAATAACAATAACACTTGAGATGCTTAATGGGCTGTTTGGACTTGACCTTTATCCTTTGCCAGCAAGAGAAAGTTAAATTACTGCAAATTCCATCATCCCCTGAAGGTCTATGTGTGAGCAAAAGCACACCTGAGTGCTGGGCACCCTGGCTGGGCAGAGGTGGGTGGAAACTAAGGGGCTGCTCAGATGGGCACCACAGGGCTGTCCTGTGGTGACATATGGGGGGACTTTTTGCAGTGGATGGTATTGTTCCACCTATAGGAATATGACCAGGTGACCCACACAATGTTTTCCATCATGCTATTAACATTCTGAACTTCTGCTGCATAAAAGCAAAGTTTTCTGTGTGGTTTTCTTTTTCATTACATTTAAAAAGGAAAAAAGAAAAGTAAATACATTTTATGGAGAAAAGTTGAATCCATAGTGAAAACTCATGGAATAAAAGTCCATCAGGTTTTTAAAAAATATTCTAGAGCTGATATAGGCTCTAGAATAGGAAGCTGATGCTGGCAGGACATGCCATGGGAAGTACCACACTGAACTTGCTCCATGCCTTGTTTCTCTTCTTAAACATCATTGTCAGAGACAGGATGCTGGGGTAAATGGACTTTTGGCCTGATTCAGCCATACTGAAACAAGAATCCCTTTACTGTTCCAGAAGGATGTTTGTCTTTTAGCAATATTGCTTCTCATTCCTTGGTTCATTCAGAAACCTGGCTATTGCTACAGCTGCACATTAAACAGCCTTACACCTTCCCTTCTCTCCAGCGCGAGGAGATTCACACTCTTTCTCTGCAGACAGAAGCATGGTATTTAGGTGTCTTCACAATTTATGTGAGGCAATGACTGCCTGCCTGTGATTTGGGCTAGCAATGGAGAAAATAAAAAGTATTTCTCAAATGTGAAGTTTTCATATAGCAATGATCAATGCAAAGCAATAGAAAACAAAACCACAATGGGACAATTGCTTTGAGGGAACAGGGCATTCTGGAACTGGAAGATTGTTAGGAAATATATAAATGAGGCAACATCTATGTCCCTATTCTTCTGTAGGCTTGATAACAGCTTCGTGGCTTTGGGAAGGTTGTATCACTCGGATGAGAATAATTTGAGGTTTTGATCGCTTAAAAAAATGTATTTGTTGATACACAATCCATGACTACTTGTTGACAGTTCCGCAGCAGTACTTGTTAGTGTAGATGTGGAATTGGAAAAGAAAGTGGGCTAGTGGATAAACAGCAAGAACGTGAAGTCAGGATGTTGCTGCTTGTTTAATAAAAGATTTGACAGAGCTTGCTAGAAAATCTGTGTATTTTGGCTTCCAGCATACATAGCGCTTTATTATTAATCATGATTTGTTGTTTTATTCCTGTAAGAGCAAACTTTGAAAAAGAGGCAAAAAAAGGTAAGCTAGAGTTTCAGCTATGAAGATGTTTTTTGACTAATATGTTGTCAGGATTAATTCATTAATATGTAAGTGAGTACTTTCAGATCATTGCACTGAAGTTGCACTACAAAGGAAGTATGTAATTTGTTTTCTCACATCCAAAGCCCATTATTAGTATAACAAATAAAGAACATTTTAAATGTCAGGGAAGAATAGAAGTTACAAATAAACAAAATTCTGTCTTAAATCATACATGACATAAAAAAGCAGGCTTGCTCACTGCAGAATAGTATTTCATTCTTGCCTAGATTAAAGAGTATTTATTCTTCCAACACATTTTCATTAATGATCACTTGAGATGTTTATAACACAATGGGCAGTAAACACAAGACCTATTCATCAGTCTCCTCCTGGTTTGGTTACAGCCAAAGCGGCCTTTCACGCCACCATGAGACACAAACTCAATGAGGGTATCCTGCCAACTGCATCATCTGCTTCTAGTCCCTCATCTTCTCCTGCTGACAAAGAGAGTGCTGGTGGGCAGCAACCATGGCTTCCCTGGACACATTCCAGGAGTGACTGATGTTGTTGGGGGCTGCCCTCCTCCAGCGCCCATCAATCTACTTTTGAGTTTGACACACTCACACATTTTCCTTTTAATCTTTTTTTTGTCCTCTGGAATCACTTCTCGTTCTCCTCGGATTTCTTTTTTCCTCCAGCCCTTTCTGCTCAAAGGGCTCGAAGGTTTGGCTGCGGTTGGGCTAGCACCTGGCTCTAAAAGGGAGGAAGACAGCTAACATGGTTTAAACAGAACTTAATTAAAACTTTTTTGCTCCTTCCTGCAGGGTCTAGTGAGAGCTTATGTGCTCACTGCATCACTGAGAAATACTTGAGGAATAATTGGTCCCAGGAGAGTCATATGCCGGTGCCTTGAGATTCCCCCTTGCCACTGAGCAGTTTCCTTTGTTATCTTCCCACTGCTGATGTTAACCAACAGAATAAGCACTGAACTGGAATGTTTCTGTAATGTTTTTCTTTGCCAATCCTTTTTTTCTGTCCATCTTTTTGGAGATTATTTTGGTGTCTAATGGCCTCACAATGCTCTGAGCAAGAAGAGAATTTTGAGGTGAGCCTTGCACTTTTTAGTGTCCTTGTGCTGTAAATTTGGGTCAGAACTACAGGTAAGAATTGGATCTCCAATGAAAACCGAAGATATGTCTGCTATAGCCTGGCAGACTCCTGCCAGTTCAGAGATATCACTCGTGGTCAGAGCGGCTGCTCTGGTAGACAGCTGTGTGGGGGCAAATCAGTCCCCCTTTTCCCCCCCAGTACACCTTGTTTTCCTCAGATAATTGTGGAACTACAAAACAAAAGGCCCCACCTGTAGAGCTTTGCCTGTTTGGAGCGCTGGTACATCCATGAAAATATCTCAGGCTGAGATCACCATTCCACCAGGCAGAGAAGGCCTGAATCGGCAATCAAAATTTTGCTGTTGACTTAAATAGAATTCTGGGGAGGTTTCATTACATTTAACTCTTTACTACTCCTGCAAAACAGATCACCAAGTACTCTAGAAGATGATGCATGTTTGATTACATTTACTCTTCTAGAGTGAGTCTGGGCACACTCATAGAGTATTCTCATGAGTTGAACCACGTACTCTGTTGCTTAAATATTCAAAAGTTAATCTTTCAATTTTTCATTTTTATTAGATTTTGGTAATTAAAAGTTGTAAATGCACTAGATTTCTTGAAAAACAGTTTGTGATCAACGAAATATTAAATACAGCATGCCTCAAAGAATGGAAAATTTCACCCACTTTGGATTATGACATTTCTTTCCTGCAGACAATAAAATTTTAGTACTTGCAATCTTCTAAGTGCAATTCTATCCAGTGTACGTATTGCAGAGAACAGCACTGTTTCAGGTAATTTTATTTTAACATTTTTGTGTCTAAGAAAAATTTTTGAAAAGGCATAAAAAAAAAAAGGATGTAAGATCAGAGAGGTTAGGTAGAGGTATGCTTTATCTAATATTCTATTTCCCATAGAGGTTAGTGCCAATTTGATGTACATTACAGCAAGAAATCCTGCAGTGGAAAATAATGGAATATATTTTCATTTTATTAAAATCTAGCTTGTGAAAATTAGCATATCCCTTGAAATCTGAGGCTAATACTATTAGCTTTTTTGGGCTTACTTGTGCTACCTGATGTTCTTGTTATCCTCATGAAGTTCCTGTTTCTTGAATGTAACTTCAATGACGTTCTTCGGAAATGGATTCACACAGTGTGCAATTACACAGCTGAAAAACAACTATTTCCTTTTTCAGTTATAAATGCATTATTTTTTGTCTAAATGGATGCTTCCTTGTTTATATCTGATGAGAAGAGGCAATTCTATTAGTTCTATCCACCTTTCCAGTCTTTTTCTGTGTACATTTATTCCATTTCCTCGTATTTATTTCTGGTTTAAAGCACAGCGTTAATCTATCTTCATAACAGTGTTTTTCCATGTCTAAGAGTCTTTGTCATCAGTTCTGGCCTTCTTCTGTTTTTGCTGTGTCATCCCTGGGGACATAAAGTCTCTGTAATAAATTGTAATGACAAAATATAAATTAATTTACCATGTATTTGCACGCAATAATCTGCTTCCTCTAGGACTCTTGCTATTTCTTGAACTGACTTACAGTTGATTCAACCAGCTGTCAATTTTTTAAATAAGTCTGTTTTCCAAAAGTATTTTGCTTTTCTCTCTTACACATTTTCTTTGGACAAAGGTCTACATTGACTAAGTTATATGCCAAGCCACAAACAGCTTTACTGTACATGTCAGTATTTCAAATCAAAGTGGTTTTGTTATCAATAAGAATGGAGTTTGGCTAGAGACAGAATATTTCCTTTCCCTTATAGGGTTGGACCTCACCTTTCTATTGGTAAACCTTAAGAATTTAGAAAAGAAGGTTAAACCATCTTGAGGTGTTTTCTGGCTCCTAAACCAGCTATATTTATGTTTTGTTTTAAATCAGAATTACACTAAAATCCCAAAAGAGTAGAATGCAACCTTTTCCAAATTGTCTAGAATGGCTTTTCTGTAGTAAATGTGACTTACGCACCTATGTATATATAAGTGAAATGTAAGTATTGCATTTGAATGAGCTTGGACATTGTGATGACTTGCAGAACTCATGAACTGTAGTCATCCAGAAATCATACTCCTAGAAATTGTGTATTGTATCACGCGATATGTATTTTCTCATACATATCACATATGTTTTAGCTTGAAGTTGGCTAAGGAACTGATAGCAAGCATGGGGGAAAACAGGAAGAAGAAAGTTTTGCCCTCCCTGAACTCTGGTATTATTAGTTGCTGAACCTCCCTCCCTTTCTGCAGTTCAAAAATATAGCCCTGGCATTGTTTATTTTCTGAGCTTTGATACAGTTATAGGTAGATGTCCACAGTAAACACTCCAGAATGCTAAGATGAAAAAGGCAAAACAACACAGTGTTTCTCTCCACAAGTCAGAAAGGGAGAATAACTGAGGTATGACATCTAGGCATTTAAAATTTCATGAGATAAATTCCAGACTGGGACTCTGGCACTATCAGTGTCCAGAAAGTTAAAAACACTTCGGGGTAGGAATCCAGGAAAGGATGTTCGGATACTCCAGTGCCTATGCTGTATTCTGGCACAGTGCTATAAAGACAATTTTCACCATGAAATGGCTAACAATGGGCCCCTGCAGGGGGAGAGGGATGTCTCCCTAATGCTTGTGGTGTGTGCCTAACACTGCTGGGAAGTGGTGAATCTCATCTTTCTAGCAATGGTCTCCAACAGCCTGGCTAAGCTCTGAGTACCAAGTGCAGCTGAGAAGGTTGGCAGTGGTGGCAGCAGTGGTGGATGTGTCATCTCCAGCACAACGTGGGTTTGTTTTTGCTTCTTGCTTACAACAGCAGCACTGCAGCTGCGTTCAGGCAGCCATTTCAAGGTTAGTCTGGCAGGAAGGGTGACAGACCCCCCATATGAGATATTGATTGTAGCACAGACGAGTGAGAGATGCCATGAATAGTAACTGGGATTTAAAAGGCAAATGCTGAGAGCTGTTGGGGTGGATCCAGTACCTGAAACCATTGTGCATGTACCTGAAAGTCTGGTAATATCCAAAGGTCCTGCAGCCTGGAGTCACTGAAGTATGCTAAAGCCTCCAAGTGTCATGGAATTACTTGGAATGATACAGGGGATCATCTCCTTACTGCTCGTTACTTTTCTCATTTTTGCTCTCTGTCTCCTGAGAGCCTGGTTTAGGCCAGCAAAAGAACTCCATCCTTTTCTCTCCTGGGTCAGAGCTTGGAGTAAAAGAGGAAAGGAGAAATATGTTTTTCAGCAGCATAATGCTTTGCCAGGTCATGAAGTGCCTGCTAAAACCATGTTGTCTGGCTTTGCTTTCAAAACAGCTCAGTCCTTCTTGGGAGTCAGAGACAAAGGCTGCATTTTCTGTTACTTCTCTCACTTTTTTTCCCCAGCTCTGCATGCCCTTAAAGGAGGCAGGATCAGAGTTCAGAAGAAGAATCATCATTTTTTCTCTCATAATGATATTTATAAAGATGTTCATGGCATTTTAAATAGCACGCAAGAAGTTTCTCAAACAAGATTTCACAGCTTTCCCCTGAATACAACTTAGGGACACATGACAATATAGTTTCTTAGAGGAAGAAACTTTATATTTAAGTGTTTTGTATTCTTTTTTGCCCTAGGCAGATCCAGTTGGCAGATGTCAGCTTCTTACTCTGGAAAAACAAATTTGATTAGTTGTATATAATTAATTTTAAAAGGAAATAATACATTTATAAGCCCAAATCTGTAGAACAGCTCAGCAGAAAATAATATTCTTCTCAGAAGAATGTGAGATAGTGCTCAGCCATGCCCTGGGGTCTTGAAGATAAATAGAAAATGTGAACTGAAATTCTCCCCTCTCTAAAGTCAACTGGATTGATTTTCAGTGACCAAAGGAAAGCCAAATTTTCACACTGAATTTCAAGATCTGAGGAGAAAACCTAAGGGAAAAAAAAAAATATAAATTAGTAAAAATAAAAAAGACCAAAGGCATGGAGTTAATTTTGTGTGTATTGGGAATGCTGTGTGAATTTCTTAGTGAGACCAAAACTGAGCAGAATCATAAGTGTTTGCAGGATTTAAGCCTAGTGGTAGAGTTGGTGTTTCAGACTGCCATAAGAAAAATAGCATAAGGATTAAAATAGTAGGGTCACGTGGTGACTAATAACCTATTTGATCTTTTCAAGGTCTAAATACAGAACTCAAATAAAATAAAATGGTTGTTTTCAACTTAGCGTTACACAAACATGTGCCAGTATAACTTAGAAATATTTTTGTTTATAAATTTGAAGGCGTGAAAGGTTAAAGAACTAGTTGTAAATTGACTTGGCCTTCTAGAGGAAATCCATGCTAAACCTGATCTGTCTTTAATAACTGCGAACACGTTTTTGTCTCCTACCCTCTTAAGATTTGGCTAATATTAATGCAAGCAAGATGTGAAAGGAAATTCTGTGCTTCACTTTTTAGTAGCTTTTAGTTTTGCAAGAGAAGGGATTGAAAATGAGATAAAGAAGACTTTGTTTGAAAACTTATGGCAAAACTAAAGGCTTTTAGAGTCCTTCAAACACTTGTGCACTTGCTTTATGCTCATCGATATAATTTTGTGAAGTTCATTTTCAAGACAGAGGGTTAGAACTGCACTGGTGTAAAGTCTGTGGTTACAGGTCCAAGTGAAGTGAATGTATCTTTTGTGGAGTTCGCTACAAATTATAGGTAGCTACACAGCATTCCTAAGTCATTACAGAAATCCTGAATCAGTGCAAAAGAGAGTCTATCGTTAAAACTATGATGCCTCTGAGGTTAGCTTAGTACATAGGACATTTTATGACAGAAAAGTAGTTTTTTCATTGATTTGCAAATCTCCGATCTGTGGGTGTCGTTATGCCACTGATGGGAGCTAAAGGCAGCAGGCAGCACACGGAGCAACTGGCCTGCAGGAGCTGGTGTTCCTGCCCTGGGGTGAACCCTTTTCCGGTTAAGCAGGTAGGTGCACATTGCAGCCAAAAACACCCTCAGCGAAGCACTGCTGCTGCTCGGCCCCGAAGAGATCAGGCAGTCGCAGCAAGACTTGCAAGTCTGTCATGAGGGATCCTTGAGTGTTACGACCTTTCGCTAGTGAAATCATAGCAGCGTTAAGCAAGAGAACAACCAAAAATGGTGTTTTTCAATAGTCTCCCAGTTCTTTGGACATCTGACCGTAACTCACGGATCAAAATAATGGATAAAGGAGTGCTTAGGTGGGGATTTTAAGGGAAAAGTATCCTAGCAAATCTGTCTGAAAACTAAGAATCGATGAAAATACCAGCTGGTACACAGGACATTAAATCAGGGTCATTCAGCCATCAAACTGGGAGCTCCTGGCACTCACTGGACTCCAGCTGGATGCAGGAGGCTTTTCCACCCGGACTGCAGGGCTCCGCGGGTCGAGGGCAGCAGGCCCGTGGTCCAGGCTGGGGGGCTGGCTCTGCAGCCTGCCCTTCCTCAGGGGCACCCCCGGTGACCCGCGGGGTACACGGGTGGGTAAAGCAGCAGGTACACTGGCAGGCACACAGGTGGGTACACGGGCGGATACACTGGCAGGCACACGGGTGAGTACGCTGGTGGGTACACGGGTGGGTACACTCGCAGGCACACGGGCAGGGTACACGGGTGGGTGCGCCAGGACCATTTGCAGAGTTGTCGGGCCATCTATGGCGCTTTGCGTGTGCCGCTACCCCCAGCAGCCAGACAGGTCCAGCTTCACCTCAGAGAGCCCCGCGTTACCCTCCCAGACATCCTGTTGCCACCGCTGGCCGGGCATCGCCATCCCCACCCTCCACAGCATCGGCGGGTCCTTATCCCGGGGACCCCCTCCCGTGCCTGCGGGAGGCTGCGGGGCGAGGCGGGGGTGCTGCCGGCGGGCCCGGCGCTGTTGCCGCGGTGATGACGG
>VZTE01000960.1:467465-516973 GCA_013397775.1 Eulacestoma nigropectus | reverse complement strand
CTCCCGACGCCGCCAGGCAGCTCCTCCCCCCCTCCCTGCCGGCCGAGAGCCCCCGGCGGGGTGACAGCCCTGCCGAGCGCAGCCGCCCCGGCCGGGGCTGCGGAGCAGCGCCCGCTCCCGCCTCGGCCCGCTCGCTGCCGGGACGCAGCGGGGCCGCCCCCGCGCCCGCCATGTGGAAGCTCAACAAGAGCAGCAAAGTTCTGCTGGACGACTCGCCCGAGGAGGAGGAGACGGCACCCCGCGGGCCGCCGCCCGCCGCCACCTTCGCGGCCCCCCAGGTAGGAGCGCGGAGCCCGGCTCGGAGGGGTCGTGAGGCTCGGCCCCGCTCCCGCTGCCCTCCTCTCCGGCGGCATGAGTAATCACTTTTCCCACCCTGATGTGCCGGCAGGCTGGCCCTGGTCGGAGCTGGGAGTGTTTGAGCGGTTCGTGCGACTGTCACCCGGTTTTTTGGGGTGCTGACTGGCCTATCCACCCCTGTTTCCTTCCAGCAGCCAGCCTCCGGCGTTGCTGGGACTTGCTGTCCTTCATTCCAGTGGCTTCACACCGCAGGGTACTTTCTCTTCCAGCCCTAGGCAAAGGCACTGGAACCCATCTGTTAAGCACAGTACATCAAACAAGGATGTTTTAGAACGTAACTTTATTTGCACTTTTGTGTGGAGCACTGATGTTTTGGCAGGATTGCTTTTTTTTATGATTTCATTAGTGGTAGTTCACTATCTTTAAATAGCTGCAATCTTGTTTGAAAGCTTTTGTTGTTAAGTGATAAGTTAAATACCAACAGTGACCTTCTCAACAAATATAACCTGAAAGGAAGGGTATCAGTTGAGTATCAGGGAAAACAACTAAAAAAATGTTTGTTGACTTGCTTTCAAAAACTTGTTAGCAATTAGGCATCCATCCAGCTCAGAAGCCTGTTACGCTGCCCAGTACAGCTTCGTTGCTGATCTTCTGTTGCCACAGAGTTACTTCAGATACTGAATGAGAGGTTCTGAAGTAAGTAGTTGCCCAGGGCTGCAAAACAGCGAGGCTTCTATTCAAAAGAAGGTACTAAAGCCTACCCAGCTTTCTACCCCATGTTTGTCTTGCCTATCTTGCTGAAAGAGCTGGAGTGTGTCTGGATAAACTATCCTCAGCTTGAGTTTCTGGTTGACAAGTGCTGTGGGTTGTCAACACGTGTGGCAACTGCTGAAGAGGAGCCTCTCCCAGTCACAGCAGTTACTCTCTCCATCTTCCAGTAGCCAAAATCACCAGTTTAGCCCTGCCTTGCCCTTGCCCCTGCACAGTAAACAGTAGAGCCATAGCCCTTGCTACTTCTTTGACAGCAGCTGTGGAGAGTAATATGGATGAATAGGATCTCCTCCTGTAGAAGAAGAATGGACACTCATTTTGGAGACCCCCTTCAGAGGAGGAAGGGGGACTGGGGGGGTTTGAAGTGACCTGAAGTATCTCCCCCAACCTCTCACACAACATCTAACCTCTGCCTCCTACAGTTCCTATCCTCAGGTGCTTGTAATCTTCCACTGTTTTCACTAAGCTATTGGCTTGTACTGCCATAGCCCTCGTAGACTTGCTCACTTCCTGAAACCCTCCTTGAACACCAAAGGTCACCGAAAGCTTCCAGTAAATCCCACTGACTCTTCACTGCTTCTCTTCTCTACCACAAATGGTCCAAGACCCCTTTGAGGCTCCTGACTGTAGCCTCCCAGTCAGGAGAGGATTCTTCAGACTTCTGTCCAGACAATTCACCCAGCCCTCTACTTTAGCCACAGAGGCTGGAGTTCATTTATTTTATTTTGTCCAGTCCAATTGTCTTTTACTGTCCTGGGCCTCTGTTCCATAAATTGAAATCTCAAGTTATAATGGTGATGACAATGATTTGTTGTGCAAATGGTTTGCGTTTTTATGAATTTTAAGAAAACTCATTTTCAACTCCCAGTGGAACTGGGATGCTGATTTTGGTGTTGGGGGTGGCAGGAGAAAAATAAAATATTCTAAGTCACTAAAGGAAATACTCTTGAGGATAAGGGATTCAGTAAGGTTGGCACAACTTTAGTGTAGCGTGGCACAGAGGCTGGAGTGAAGATCGTAAGCTGTTAGTTATTTTGCCTGTTAAAATTAAAATCTTTTGAAAGAAATGCAACACCCTGCTCAAAATATTTAGCAGTAGGTATTTTAGAGTTTATGTACACTTTAAGGAAGAATAGACTATACAGAAAGCTGTGACCACTTGACTGACATTGTAATTCTCAGGGCAGCTTTTAGGTCAGTCACAGGTACAGTGTATCTAAAACATGGCTGGGACAGGTGTCAAGGGAAAAGCATGAGGTAACCAAATGCACTTGTTCAGCTTGTTGTAGCTGATCTGGTTCATGTTCCTTGCTTTCAGTATTTGAAATTTTTGATGTTTCATCAGATCCTGGTTTTTTTCTCCCAATAATATGATTGTAAGGGAATGAAATCCAGTAATGTGCAGAGGGATTTGGTAATGATCTGCACTCTCTGCTGCTGCATCCTGACCTGCATCAGCCAACCCCTGGCTTTGGAGGACAGTATCACCATGAGAGCTTGGAGAAGTTATGGGGGCAGTTTCATGGTACCTTAGCTGTGCATGAGTTTGGCTGAGGAAGACCTTCAGTCTTTGTATAAGTTATTACAGTACAGCCTGCTGTGAATGCAGGGTTGCCTCATCAAGAAGAGGAGAATCCAGGACCTCCCTAATTTTTTATCCTTAGAGCCAAAATACAGATGACTAGTTTGAGTGCTTTTTAGTAAATTAAGAAGCCCAGCTTTAGATCTCATGCAGAAGTTGACTGTTAAATTTCATTTCCTTTTCTGATACATCATTTGGTAAAAGAGAAGACGAACCAGAGTCATCATGTTTTGACTTTCATTTATGATATGTTGTTCTCCCAAAAACCATCCTTTGTCTTTATTTTCATTTTTAATAAGTGAGTGGGAAAAAAATCCTTAAGCTTCTACCGTTCATGCTGTAAATATGGCTGAAACTTTTTACTTCAAAGGCAAGAAATTGGTAGTCACATCTATGTCATTAAAGCAAACCGCATTGAAAGTATTCGAGTATGATGAAATGTTGGTGCTGTATATTGTTTCTTCAAAGCTGAGAAAGAGTGAAGGAGTTCTCACTGTGCAGTCTAATAATTAGGACATTGCAGTAGCAGACAGCAACAAAGGATTAGTCTACTATAAGTTAAAAAAAAAAAAGCCCAACACAAAAACCCCCTTTGTTACTCTAGAGCAATTTTAATCATCCTGTTTAGATATGGAAGCCTGATCTGGGCTTAAGCAGACGTTTGAATTTGTAGAAGTTCATAGTTCTTAAATAGAAAAGTTTAGTTTGATCTAAAAAGAGAAGTTTTGACAGTTCTGGTTTTGTGTTATTGGTTTGATTTTGTTCCAGAGGAGAACAAAAACAAATTTTAGAACATGAAAATTGCAAGGGAGGGAACTGTCAGCCTCTGGCCACTTTTTAGCAAAAGTTTCTGCATACATTCAAGTACTTTGAATTGTTAACACTTATTTAAAATAGTAAGGTGTTTCCTGAGATAAGAAAGACAAGTAAATTTTGAAACAGTACTTGTGTAAATAAATGTGTGGATTATTGTGAGGTTTTTTTAGACCAGACAGTTTTAGACTGTATCTTAGAAGTTAATTTTAATTTATACTTTTAAGCATAAGTATTTTTAATTTATGCAATGAAGGTGCTTTATTCACTTAAGTTATAATTAATGCATGAAGGTAACTTGACATGCATAAATAGTACACACATATAAGATGAAATTAATGCGCTTCTTGTGTGTGTCTCTGAAAATATGCTAGAAATGTACAGTGGTGCATGCCAAACTTGCCTTCAGTTTGGAATATGTCATTATGTTTCAAACTGTAGTTGTATTTTTGGAAAAGGAAAACTGCTGGGTTTTGGTTTCTGGAAGGCATTGTTTTGGCAATTGTGCTACATTCTCCTTGATGCAATCCTACCATCTGATCAGTTCTCAAGAGATGTCAATGCTGTGTCAATATCGCGTGTAACTCTGACGTAGAATGGCACTCCACATCAAAATTCATCTATATATTAGGGGAGGGGATGGGTGTCAGGCTGACCTATATTATCTAATGAAACTCTGTCTTTCATGTAAAAATATTTCAGAACCCTAGCCTTGATCTGTTCTCTCCAGTTGTATTTTTTGTTATGTTCAAAGAGAATATGTGCAAAAACACGTTTTATGCTGTATTTTGTTTAGACTTGCTCAAGATGTTTGAAGGTTAACTAAAATTCTGTATAGCCATCTCTTTTAATGAAGATGTTTAAGTGTCTGGTACAATTTTAATACTGGCTTTCATCTTGGAATGAGTTGAACTCGTCTCAGACAAGCCCTGCAGAAATGGATGAGAGCTGAGCAGCATTTCTTATGTTTTACTACTAGGTTGAATAAGGGTACTTTTTAATTTAAAAAAAATAGTCAATGTTAATCCAGCTAATGCTTTTCCTTCACTTTCTAGCCATTTCTGTGTTTGTCAGGCTTTGCCTGCAGTACTCCAATAATCCCATCATACCTTCCCCTCTCTGCTAGCCTGCTTTTTTCCTCTTCACTGGAGTTGTTCTTGTGACGTTTCAGTGGCATTTTCCTGGCTAAAATCCATCACCTGTATTCTGTCATCATTCTTGAACATTAGATTGTGGTACTGTCAGCGAAGACTTTCATGAGCCTTCTTTGGCCTGCCGTTCTTGCTTTTCCTCCTTCTTGTCTCATGCCATCTTTCAGCAGCTTCTTGAGCGGGTCCTGTTTGTTTTTCACAGTCTTTCCGGAGCTCTGCAGAGCTGACAGAGTCCTTTGGGGCTTTTTCTAAGTTTTAAATCCTTTTCATTTTTGAGGTGCTTCACTTTTTAAGTTATACTGTCATTTTTTACACAGTTGACTGGTATCAGATCTGTTTCTCACCTCTTATCCCCTCTCTGTTGGCTTATTTTGACTCTTAAAAGTCCACAAAGCACATATTGTCTGATTAGTCTCCTACTATAGACACCATCAGTATATATTTTTTTTCTTTCAGTCAAGCCTGTAACCTGCAGGTTGTTGGTGGTTTTTATCTATTGTGTGAAAGAGAATTTGTGTCCTAGACTTTACTGTTGTTTCCTCTATGAATTCCAGGTCAAGTCTGCTTTTCTGCTTTTTTTTTTTCTTTTTTCTATTATTATTATTATTTTTCTTGCTGTCTAGACAGCTGAAATTCTTGTACAGACCCTCACTTCCCATACTGATGGTGATTACTTCCTCTGCAGCTTCTAATACCCGTGCTGTGGTTTGCCATCCTCTAGTTCCTGCAAATTCCATTGCTGATATTAATGTTATTGCTTATGGCATAAAGTTTAAGTCCTCCTCATCCTTCAGATTCCATTTCTTCAGCTGGCCTCCCTTTGTTTCAGAAAATTTGCAGTTAAATCTCTGTCATTGCTTTTAAGGTTTTTCTTAGTATATCCCCTTCCTCTCCCTCGTTTGTCATTTTTATCACTTGTATTTTTCCCCGAGCCAGTTCTGCTTTACTGGCTCTGATCGCCTGGGTTTGCCAGCAGCAGCTGTGTCTGCCCTCCTCCCCTCCAGCCTAACGCAGAATTATCCACTCCCCCTGATCCACAAACCCACCATCATCTTCTCCTCTACAGCACTGCTTGAGATCTGCTTTCCCTGAGTTATTTGTTGCATCTTCTTGGGGAATTGTGAGGTTCTGGAGCCATACTCTCCTACCACTGCTGGACTTCCTACCATCAATATATAAACTAAAATATAAGGGGTTTTGAGAAAGAATGAATCATTTTAATTCTTTAATGTTAAAGTAGGTTTATAATGTTTTCCTCGCTTTTATAAAAGCTGTTTGCCAGATTGTGTGAGGACATCCATAACACAAGTAGAGTTACTGGAAGCTGCTGAACACTTTCCTAGGTAGACTGTCTTTCAGCTCTGTCATCACCGAAGGCACATTTCCAACAAGTTTTGCTGCTGATTCTCTGTGAGGAGCTCCAGGAAAATGTCTGTCTGATTACTGCACGTGTGATAAAAGCCACATATCAAGAGGAAGCCATACGTGTGCTGCTGAACACTGTAACAAAAAATGATGCGTTCAGCCTGTTTTGCAGAAACTGTACTAGGAAAATATGGCCATTACTCATCCAAGACCTTTATTGGAGACATGTAGTTTAATGGCAAACTCCGTGACTGAGTAAGAATTGTATGTCAGCTACTGTGTTTTGAATTAGCATCTATTGGTTTGTTTTCTGGCTAAGGCAATACCAAATATGAATTTCTACTATGGCTAAGTTGTTAAAAATAATTGACAGTTTTTCAGTTGGAAATTTCATCAAAATTGAAAACTTCACTGGAATAGTTGAATTGTTACAGAAATTGAATTAAAATTTATTATCTGACCTTCTTTGTTTCAGCTTTGACACTGATGGTTTTTTGATCTTAATACAGCTGTTTCCATTTAATGAAGCATATTTGAAATATTATAAATTAGGTAAAACTTAATTCTTAATGACATATGAGCTTTTTTAATATTTTAAGGTGATCAATCTTTAATATTCTTCCAAAAATATTTCGGAGAAGCAAAGTCTGAGTAAGATGTATTATAACCTCTTACTACAAAGATGCCCAGTAATGTGAACACTTGATAGAATAACCTCGTGTATTGATATAAAACCAGAGAGCATAGGAATCTGGTGTTCCAGTGTTTCTCTTCCTAATGCCAATAAAATGCAGAACTACAGAAGTATTCTTGTGTAAATACTTACATTTTGAAATTAGTCTTCTCTGGTACACTTGGCCATTTATATCAATTGACAGTAAAAATAGGGAAATAATTTAGATATTCTGTTTTAAAATGTAATGGAATGTGAAACAGTAACTGAAGTGGTTGAATGAAACAGTTTGAAAATGCTAAGCAAGTTCTTAACAGCCATGGATACTGAAGAAAAGAGCATCATCTTTATTATTAATACTGAATAAATTAAAATTATTTGAAAGATGAAAACCAGTTTTTCTATGTTTTCACGTCTTAATTGGTCTGGTGAATAGTAGGCAGTTATGAGAGACTGGAGCCTAGAAGATGGAAGCATTTTTAAATATGTTGGATGGGTTGTCTCCTCTATCTGATGTAGCCACCCAGACTTTTTAAAGTTAGTGGGTGAAATAAGTTCTTCTAGAAATGATCTGATGAATTATATTTTAAAAGCATGTTTCCAAATTAGTGTTGTCTATGGAATATATGCCAAAATTAAAGTATAATTCTTCAACACACTTAGATTTTACATTTTCCTTTTCTTTATCAACAAAAGTATTTTCAATTTTGCTGAAGACTGGCAGAGGAAACTTGCATGACAGGAGTCACTGTCACTATTTAGTTAGTTTATTGTCATAATAAATATGTTTTTTCCAAGTGTAGTGAGCAATCTGGAGTGGAAAAGTATTGTTTATAGAAGACAAAAATGAATTTAAAATACCAAATGACTCTTAAGCAAGACTTTAGAAATGCCTAGGTTAATACTTTTCATTCTTGACATTAACAGGAAATTTTCAATTTATCCCACCTGCCCAGATGGCTGGTTTGATTCACTCATTGCTTTAGGGACATACAAATGGAAGACTGAGATCTAGCAGTAGATGAAATATGGACGAGGCTGATCACATTATCTTGATCTCAGTCTAGGCTATCTCTGCCAGAAATGAGCAGAGGCATTTCACAGTTCAGCACTGGAGTTTTTCTGCTGAACACATAGCCTCATGTCCAAGAAGAAAGCGATGTATGACTGAGTAATGCAGCCTTTATTTGTTAAAATTGAAAGCCTTGTTTTTCCCTAAAGGCATGTTCAGTTTTGTGTGGGTGTTCAGGTACAGTTCAGCTTTGTTTTTCAGCTGTGTTAAAGGAATATGTTGAAAGTAGTAGAGTTGTTTCAGTGCCCATTTACATTTGATCACTGTTGCATCAATTTCCTGACTCAGAAAGCATATATCCATGCATCGAATTTTTCCAGGTGTATATTACAGGTACAGCAAAAAAAATGAGGCCAAATGCCACTGATCTTCTGCTGATAACTTTCTTCTTACCTCGTGCTTGAGTGTATTTTGTGTTGTTTTGGATTCAGTTCTAAACTTAGATAAGCAGAGTGTCTTTTGCATTAATAATCAGCTTTAGTCTTGTTTTTTTCATTTTACAGGATATTAAGATCCTTCTCAAACCCAAGGAACTATTTTCTTTTGTTAGCTGTATTTTAAGATGGTGATCTGGCAGTGCGATCTCCTCTTCCCAATCTGTTGTTTCTGGTCAGGCTGTGTATATATAGTTGTTCTGCTGTTTGGTTTGTAATCAGTGTTGTGGGAATCTTTCCAGCTTCAGAGGTTGACTTTCAGGTTTGTGATTTCCTGAGTGATTTTTTTTTTTTCATTTTTTTTTTAAACTTCCCTTCTCCCATCACGAAATTATTTAGTAGGGTTTGTGGAGTACTGGAAATGATTTTAAATTCTTCCCTGGAGTGTATCTCTTCGGGTGCTGTTTGTTTTGGGATTTTTTTCCCCACTTAAATGATACGTTTGTGGTACATAATCTAATTCGCACTTACAGGCATGACAACCTGGACTTCATATTACACTCAGTTCTTGATGAGACGTGTTGATAGGCGGACTGGATGCAATAAGTCAGTAGAAGGGTTAGAATTTGCTCCAAAAAGGACCTACTCTTTTAACAATAGCTTATTTACTCTTATGTTTGCACAGCTAATATGTGTGTGTGTGTGTGTACAATAGGAAGCTCCCACAATTGGGTAGAGAAAATCGATAATGTATCATTTTACTTACTAGAGCACAAGAAGGGCATGCAGGACGAAATGATGCTATTATTTGCCTTAACTCTTTGATGTTCAGCATTCTTCATCTTGCCTGAATTATGAAAGTAAATGATCTAAAGAGACTAATTAATTACTTTACCTCAAAGGAAGCTGAGGGAAGTAGATTACAATTTTGATCTCTGTACAAAAAGGTTTGTGTGCTAGTTGAATTAGTCCCTTGAGTACCTTATGGTTTGCAGTTTGTCCAACAAAAGGGCACTTGTTTCCTTATGAAAACACGCTGTGCATACCAACCTTCCCCTGCCAGAACTGGAGAGCTATTCAAGTTGCTGATCAGCATTTCCCACTAGCGTTAGCATTTAGCCACCTAGAAGTATCTAAATACTGTAACATAGTCCATGTTTTTCTTTTAAATTGAAGTAAAACAGTGAATTGTCATAACTGTAAACCAACCAGACTAAAACATACTGAAATAATTTGTAAGTGTTCAGCATCACTGTGTGTTATGCAGCATGATGAAGAGTGAAGATGAGCTTTTTATACATGTAGCTGCACAGTAGATTGTCCTCTAAAGAAAATTGATAAACTGAATCATAGGCTCCATTGTCTCAGAATGGTAACAGAAGCAGAGAATGTGTATCAAGAGAAGGGTGTTCTAACATGTATCAGTTAAAAATACAAATTATTCTGTGGGTAACAAGGAAAGATGGATTGTGTGTGAGCTCTCATCTTTTCTCCTGGGTTCTTCTCAGTGGTGGCATGCTTCCCCTCCCTCCCTCTGCATTGTTTGTTTTTAATACACAGCCCATCCCTCCTGCAGGGTGCATAGGTCTCCCCCTGCCATGTGGGCCATGGCTGGCTCTGAACCCGTACACCTACTCCTCTCACACTCTGTTCTTGCTGTGTGGCATTAGTCTGCTGTGTGGCATTCTCTCTGCTTTTTGTAAGGATGGATGTTCCACAAAACAGTTTCACATCTAGTCTGTTGGAGATGGCTGAATTGAAACCTACAGGCTGTTTTTGAACAATGTAGGGGATGTATGGAAGGACATCACAAGCATTCTGCCATTGTCCAAGTCTCCTTTATCTTCAGCAGTGTATTTAAAAGGATACTATGAATACTTGATATGTCTTCCACCCCAAAAAATGTATTTTAGGGTTTGGATTATCACCAGTTTCTTTCTTGAGGGTTTAATTTATTTCAGTCTTTGTATTTCATCTCTTTAAACTATGTGTTGTCCACTTACCATCAGCCTGGGTTGCATGAGTATAGTTGCTGCAAACTTGTGTCTCATTCCTTAGGAGATATCACTTTGTATAACGATGAGTAGTATCACTCTATTAACTAACACAGCAACAGCAACACTGTCTTAGTTGTCCCTTTTTCAAAGCAGCAAATAAATACCCCTTTTTGTCTACTATTTATTGTTAATTACACCTTTTGTTGACGATAGTATTCACATTTTATTATGCTGATTCCCTAGCCCTATAAGGTGCTCATTGCATCTCGTGGTTTTCCCCTAAAAACTTTCACTGTGAAAGTGCCTTGCACCCTTGTTTCCTTGTGGTCAGTCTGTCTAGAGGCTGTATGCCTTCACACTCCATCTTTTCTCCTCTGTCTACTAGAACATGATGTCTCTACGCACTTTTGTATTTTTATTTTCCTTCCTAAGATACTTGGAGAGTTGGAAGAATGAAAATGAGAGGTGTTATTCCTTTGGAAGGTACTAACAGTGGCCTGTTTGTTTGGGAGACAGTATGGTGGGTTGTTGAAATGGATAGCTCTGCAGGCAGTATGGTGGGTTGTTGAAATGGATAGCTCTGCAGGCTCTGAATGTCTGAGAATGTCTCCTCTTAACCATATTTCCCCTTGGAGCTTTCCTAGTTCTTGTTGATTTTTTTTGTTTATTCTTGGGAAAAATTTGGATAAATCAGCTGAAGTATTCTCTAGCTCGTACCCTGTGTCCTAGCAGAGACTTCATCGTGTTAAACCTTTGCAACCTTATCCAAAAGTTTGAGAGCTGAGGGTTTTGAAGGGAAACAGGGAGCCTTCTGAATAGTATGTGTGAGCTGTTTCCATTTAAAACATTGCCAATGTTTCTCTTAAAAGTAGAGAAATAAAAAAACCCAGAAGGGGTAGAAGAAGTTGAATTTAATTTGAGAGAACTACACAATTCTTAACATTTTCATTTTTGGTATCCCACCTACAATAATATTCTCCTATGTTAGACAGCTAACTGAATTCAGAAGTTAAATAACTTGTTGCAATCCACAGGAAGTAATAGTCTCATTTTGGATGATAATATGAGTTCCTGACTTTGTGTTCTACCCCAGCAAGTAAATCAACTCCTTAGCATTTACTTTAGTTGAAAAGGAAGGAGTTGATAAATTTGATTTTTGAAACAGTAAGTGGCTGATGTAATCAAAATATGGACCAGAGGGAATATTGGAGATTTTGTGAAACAGCTGCTTCAAAGACACTTTCCACTTTTCTATTTTAATTGTTTTTTCCTGAAACTGGAGTTAAATATTTTCAGTCATATGTAGCTGTTCTGGTTTTGTACTTGAGATTGTTTGTATTTGGAGTCGTATGTAAGGAAAAAAAAAGAAAAAGTAACATTTCTCTCATTAAAACAGTGTGAAGGAATTGAAAATTGCATATTTCCTGAATTCTGTGTCCCACTTCCTTTATCTTTGGCCTCTGAAGTACTCCCAGCAATGATCTGACTTGCCATGTCTTGAAGAGAGCATTGATAGTAACAGGATGGCCCGACAATTCTGACATAACAGTTTAATTCAGAGATGGACAGAAATGGTTCCCTACTGAATAACCTTCACAGACATCTTTAGCACTCTAGTTTTCTTCTGAAATCTACGGTTGTGAATGGAGGGGAAAGGAATGTGGAGGAAAGTCTGTCTTTGAGTTAAGGAAATGTAGAGCTTTTTAATGCGAAGGAGGAAAAAATCCTGGGACATTCTTTTCCCCCCCAGCCCACAGACAATGCATAAACCATCATCTAGTACAGTATTCAGAAACTCAGTGCAGATCAAAAAAATGTAGATACTATCATTAAGATAAAATCAAACTAGTTGTACTAAATTTTTTATGATACAAGGGTGTTTCTCCCTTTGTGGTATGGGGTTTTTGGTTCTGTAAGGGTTTGATTTTTCATCATTCTAAGTGTAGATTTGTATTTTAGTAGTGGTGTTCACTTAGTTTTGTGTTGTCATGTTTTGTCAATTTTCTTTTATGATGTGCTAAACAGAATAAAAGCATTCGTGAATAGTCTAAAATGTGTCAGTGCTAATTGCCAAACAAAAATTGACTATGGGCCTTTTTTATCTTTATTCTTTTTTTTGAGAATAAAGACCAGTTTCTTCATGATGGAGTTTCATCTTCGGTGTCGCATCTTCCAACAAAGGTAAATAAATACCTGTTCTTTGAAAATGTAACATTTAATAGCATATATATATTTCAGTCCATGTATGTTAGAAAGTTGCCAGTTTTTCATGGACAGCTGATTAGGAATTTATATAGTTCATTGATGATTTTATAATTATGTATGATCCTTGGTCATGGGGTCCTCACTGAAGTAATATTAGTAGTGCAGGATTAGTTGGAAAGCTCCCTTATTTCCTTTCATTAATGGGGACGGGAAGGTATCCTGATTTTTTTCTTTTTACTCCCAATGATGGCTATTAAAACACAAGATGAAAATAAGAAGCCACAGGAATAACTGAAGGCTAAAGAAGCACTAAATCCTAGCTGCTACTGGCAATAAAAACATGAAAAGTAGAAGAGTTTGGGGTTGTTTATTCCATTATGTGTAGCTCCACTGGCTCGCTAAACACAAGAGGTTAAGGATTTTGTTTTGTATCTCAGGAAAGAGAAGTAGGCATGCAAGTTAATTTTTTTTACCTTGATATGTGTCCAAGAATCTTCTTTAATGTTCTTAAAATACATTAGTAGAAGATGAAAGAATTGGAAGTTATCATAATAAGCTAGAGCTTGTTTTGAAATTCCATAGGTATAAAGAAAAGTATTTTAAAATAGGTTCATTAGTGTAATAGGATACTTTACATTAATATGTATAAACTGAACATCTGTGTCTGTTACTTCTTTTTGTTCTACTTCAGATGCAGCATGATTTTCATTGAAAATAGAAGTCAGATTGTACTATACCTTTTTCTACCCTTTTGAAGAAATATATTCTTTTTTATGAAAACATACATTACCATATATTTTATACCAGATGATAAATGTTTAGGGAGAGAATCTTCAAATGAATCTATTTTGTATTGAAACTTTTTTTACCCCTTTCTTAGTCATTCAGGAAGGCTTGCTAAGTGTGTGTTCTGACTTAAAAAACCAGAAATGTCACCAGGTAAACCACTGAGCTGCAGTATTTTTGTGTTTTAAAGTAAAACCCTCTTGTCTTAAAAATGTGTTCTCAAGAAAGCACCTTATCCTTCTCATCTTCTCTTTCTAAAAGCAAGTCTGTATTTTATTTGGTTGTTCTGTTGTCGTAGAAGCTGTCAGTACAGTGATATTTCAGAAGTTCTAAAGTCTTTAGTATGCTAATAAAAGGCTGACGAATTGCATGTGTGGCCTTTCCAGTACCCACATGTCATGAATAAAATAGTCTCCATGTTGAAACAATATGGTGAAGAGCAACAAGTTCTTGAAGAAGAAGGTAGTGGATGAATAATGTGTGTGCTCTTTAGGGAGACAGCCTTCCTGGTCTCTTAAAGCCTGAGTTTTAAGACTGTGTTGATGCCCATTTGCAGAGGAAAGCCTTTGACCTAGGTTTGGAGGTCTAAAAGTGGGAGCTAGTCCTAAAGGCTGGAGGTGGAGGTTGGAAAATGGTCTTAGATCCTGCTATTGCAGTGCTGAATTTTTCTAGTTCTCTCATCACAGCTCTCTTGAAAGGCAGGTATAGCTGGTTAAAAAGCCTCGTGACATCTCAAAGTGAGGAACTGTCAGTGCTCCAGTGGTGCTCTGCAAAATGCAGATATCTAGAACCCGTGTTCACACTCTGCCTGGACATACAAATTAGAGAGTAAATCCTAGAGGAGTGACTGGGGTTGTTTAGTTTGGAGAAAAGGAGGCTCAGGGGAGACCTTTACAACTACTTGAATGGAGGTCGTAGCCAGCTGGTGGTCGGTCTCTTCTCCCAATTAGCCAGCAACAGAACGAGAGGAAATAGCCTCAAGCTGCACGAGGGGAGGTTCAGGTTGGACATCAAGAGGAATTTCTTCACTGAATGTGTGGTTAAGCACTGAAACAGGCTGCCCAGAGAGGTTGCGGAGTTACCATCCCTGGAGGTGTTCAAGGAATGACTGGTTGTGGCACTCAGTGCCATGGTCTGGTTAACCACCTCGTGTTCGGTCACAGGTTGGACTTGATCTCAGAGGTCTTTTCCAACCTAAATGATTCTATGATTTGGCCTCTGCAAAAATGATCTTTGTGGGTCTCACTGCTATGCTCAGCTTCTGAATTAAAAGCACAGTAGGTTTTAGGCTAGATTTTGAAAAGAGACAAAGTTTTGCGAAACACAATAGATCAAGAACCTTAATGCACGCAAATCCATGGAACCTGATGAGATACATTTGTGGGTTCTGAGGGAGCTGGTGGAGGAAGTGGCTAAGCCACTATCCAGCATACTTGAGAAGTTATGGAAGTCTGGTGAAGTTCCCACTGACTGGAAAATGGAGAACATAACCCCCATTTTTAAAAAAGGAAATAAAGAAGACCAGGGAACTGTAGGCTGGTCAGTCTCATCTCTGTACCAGGCAGGGTCACGAAGCCAATCCTCTTGGAAACGATACTAAGGCTAATGTAAAATAAGGGGGGAGTTGGTGACAGCCACTATGGCTTCACTAAGGGCAAATCATGACCTTCTATGACAGCAGTGTTACAGCATTGGTGAATGTATTGGTTTGAAAACAAACGAGTGGGAGATCACAAGTCAGGATTAAAATTTAATAGAAAAAGAAATTAGAAATAAGTGAAATAGTATAAGGAAAAAGCACTGACAAAGTCAGATACAACCTGACACCCTGTTAGGGCAGTGGTAGCAGTCCGAATGAAGTAGCTCAGTTGAAGTGATGATCCTATGGAAGGCCTAGTCTCCAGCTGAAGGTCGTGGTAGCTTTTGTCCTCTGGTATCCCAGTAGACAGGGCTCAGTTAGGTAGTTCTAAGGGCAGGTTATATCCAGGTGGGAATGCTTGGCTCCTCCCTCCTGGGTGGAGCATCTCACAACAGGATGAGATAAGTCCATGAGTCATGTGGTGGTTTCTTGATGGCCCATTATCTGTTATCAGGGTGGGTCATTAGCAGGTGATAACAGCTAATGGCCCACAGCTGGTGGTAATAGAATACTTAAATACATCTATATTGTAACCTAGGACAGTGAATGAGGGAAGAGTGGCTGATGTCATCTATGTGGACTTGCGCAAAGCATGCACACAATATCCATGTCTTTAAACTGGAGAGACATGGATTTGACAGATGGTTCACTCAGTAGATAAGAAGTTGGCTATATGGTCACACGTAACAAATTTTGGTCAGTGGATTGATGTCCAAGTGGAGGCTAGTGATGAGTAACATTCCTGAAGGGTCGGGGTTGGAACCAGGCCTGTTTACCATCATTGCTGGGGACATGGACAGTGGGATTGAGTGCACCCTCTGCAAGTTTGTGGATGGCACCAAACTGTGTGGTGCTGTCCAGAAGCTGGAGGGAAGGGATGCTATCCAGAGGGACCTTGACAGGACAGAGGTGGGCCTCTGTAAACCTCATGAAATTCAACAAGGCCAAGTGCAAGGTCCTGCAGCTGGGCCATGGCAGTCCCAAGCACAAGTACAGGATGGGTGCAGAATGGATTGAGAACAGCCCTGCTGAGAAGGATTTGAGGGTGTTGGTACACAAGAAAGAACCCTTGGTCTGCACACCAGAGGCTGGTTGACTTGAGAAAATCCCCCCCCCACTAATGCTTTAATATCTGTAAGACAAATTTGGAGGGGAGTTGGTTTTTAAATTTCTGTTATCTGTCTTCTTGCATGTTATGAAGAGGTTTCCTATAATTTGGGGAGAATGCTTCTTTAATTAAAGCTGATTGGCATTTTTTAAACTGTTATACACTTAGCTGTAACTTTATTGAACTGTAAGGTACTTATATGGAAAATTCTATCTCTAGCTTTTTATCTTAGCTTCATTTTTTTAGGGGAGGAGCAAGTGAAATTATGGAACAAACAATTGTTTCTTCTCAGTCAAGGTCAAGAGGAAAATCTGGTTTTTTTGTTTATATTTATAAAAATTTCCTGCAAGTTTTGTGGAGTGCCTCTACTTAGCTGGAGAATTTTGATTCACCAGTTGTCAATCCTCTCTGAAAATACTTGTGAAGGTCTGCTAAAACATGGCCCAATATAAATTTCTGGAAAACTCATTTCATACGTGCAGAGCAGTGAGTTTTTAGGGATTAGCTACTTAACTACACAATGATACTGAGCATGCTGATTCTCACTGGAGGTGTACAGCAAGAATCCCTTGTAATTGCTCATTTTGCTTGCTAAGACTCTGTCATGTGGCTTGTTCTAGCCCTCAGAGAGTGATTTCTGTGCTCCAGAGCCCTGCTGGCCTGGCAGTCGGGAAGTAGAAGAGTCTAACAGGAATGTACTGAAAGTACTGGTACCTACTCTTAAAGCAGTCAGAGTAAAGTTCAAACATATTTGAATCTCTTGCTTTGTAAACTGTTTGCCTTGTACCTCTGACTCCATGCCCCAGATCTTGTTATTATTCTTTGAATTGATTGAATTCTGTGCTTTTTTATCTCTCCCATTATAAGGTGTTAATCTGTATTAACCACATCCATCTGATGCACAAGTTTACCTATTTTCAGTGAAATTTAAACCATCTTCTTCTTTAGTATATATTCATTTGCATCTGCATACTTTTTTTGGGTGCAATATACTTTTAAAATTTGCTTTTAGGACTGAACTACTTCTTTAGTTTATACTCAACTGTTAGTATTCCTGGTTTGTTGCCTTTTACCCTAATTTTTCATGAACCTTCTTGCCCTCTAGCAGAGCTCTAATTATCAACTGCTACCTTTGACAGTAAAATTAACTGAAAAGTCTTCGTAGTGATGCTTTACTGTTTCCCAGTAGACTCTTTGATTGTTCATTTATTAATCTTTGCCTGTTTACCTATTTTGGGAAAATGGGAGTCTTGTAAACATCAGAGTTTGTTGATGTGGTGAAAAATGGTGTCCTTAAAGTAATTTTTGGTAATAATACCTATCAATTTTGTAGGAGACTTCCAACTTAGGAGGTCCTGACCCATTCTGGGGCATTTTATAAAGTTAACTATCAGTAGACATTTGTTCCCTGTTTTATCTAAAGAAAGAAAATTTGCAGCCAACATATACAATTTATATACGGTTGACTCACTTGAATGAGTACAGGTAACACAGCTGAAGTCTTACTATGAAGGCTAAGATTAGAGTGAAGTTCAGGGGTTTTGGGGGAGCCATACTGTATGTACAAAGCTCTGATTATGGAAGAAAGTTGATAGATGACTGCAATTTTCAGAGGGTGCTCCAGCTGTTATAACAGTTGCTGCTACAAAAAAGGTGCTGTTGCCCCTAAATTCCACATGCTTTATCTTTAATGAATTGATTCTTAGCACTAGCCTAAAAGAATGCAAAAAATGAGGGAGTTAGATTTCTGCTGGCTTAAGCAGTTGAACCAGTTTTTCGCAGCATCACACAGGTACAAAACCATAGCACAAGGAAGGCAGCATCAGTGAGCAGGCAGTGGACTGGGTTGACCCTTTTCAGCAGCAGTATCTGATAAACCAGATCTGCCGCCTTGTGAGCCTTCTCTCGGGGGATCTGTCTGACAGATGGGCGCTGATACTGAGGCAAGGCAAGGCAGAGGAGAGAAGCGAGCAGGAGGAATGGCAGACAGTTTGACCAGGGATACAGACCACATCCTTTGCATGATGTTCTAGGAGGGACTGCTTGTACTCCCAGTTTCAGAAGATACACTAATTAAATGGCAGCTTTCTCATGGTGGAAAAAAAGTACTTTATAAGCTTGGAGGAGCTAAAGGAAAAGAATCTGTGCTCTGGGCTTGAGCTCTTAAGATACCAGTTGGAACAGACCGTGAGGGCTTTTCAATAGTTTGCCAGTTGATGGATTAATATGTATGTTTAATTTCACTTTTTACTGATTCTTTTAGGTGATTGCACAGGACATAGCTGCACAGGTTTTCACAACCTAAAGTGGAAGATAGAGGAGAAAATTTATTAATTGCAGTTCTAATAGGCATACTCTGTGCTGTCATGGTCAAACTGATATGAGACCAGTCTGTATTTTTATTTCAGAGAATACTGAAATGGCATCTTGAGAAGTTTTTGCTTTGTTTCTCTTTGACATTTTTGAAAGATAGTAGACTGCAGCATCCAACCTGGTCCTCTAATTCTAACATCTGATGTTACAGTTGTAGTCAGTAATAGTGCTCTCTTCCTTAATAGTGGTCTCCTTTTTTTTTTAATGCTGTCCCATGGCATTTCACTGAATTTTTTTTTTTAACCTGCTTTTGACTGTACACCTGGTTCTATCAGTCAACTTTGATTTTCAAAGTTCACCTACTCCAAGCTCAAGCCCAACCCATCAGGCAGAGAAAGAAGCAAAGGTGGCAGGAGGCATGAACGTGATGTTCCTGAAAAACCTCAGGCATTAAAGGGAGGCATACTAGAAGTGGAAGCAGGGTCAAGTGACCGGAGGGGAGTATAGATACACTCTTTGGGCATGCAGGGATGGGGTTAGGAAGGATTAAACTCACCTAGAGTGAAATGTGGTGAGCAACAAGAAAGGTTTCTGCATGTACACCGGCCAGTAGAGAGTGTGAAGAAGGTGGAGCCTGACTCTTCTCAGGGTGCTCAGTGAATGGGCAAGAGGCAATGGGCACAAATTGAAATAGAGGAAATATAATTTAAAAATAAGAACAAATGTTTTCACCATGAGGACAGTCAAGCCCTGGAACAGGTTTTCCAGAGAGGTTGTGGATTCTCCAGCTGTGGAGATACTCAAAACCTGGCGGTCCATGATCCTTGGCAGTCTGCTGAGGATGACCCTGCTTTGAGCAGTGGGGTTGGACTAGATGGTCTCCGGGGGTCCTTTCCAGCTGTAAAGGCTGTGGAATTCTGTGAATTCTGGATGTTGAATTATTTCTTTTTCCAATGACCCAGGGAAAAGTAGTTTAAAGGTTTGAGAATATAATCAGGTCAGTTACATTTATAAACCTTCTAGAAAATTTTAGGAGTAAGTAATACTTTTGTGTAGAGAGTTAGATCATAAAAATGAAATTCAGAGCTTCTGCTGGTGGATTGATGCTTTAAGACCATATCATTACTGTGTTTTCGTACTTCGCATAACTTTGATAGTTTTACATAAAACAAGTCTCCAGTGTGGTGAGGAGTCAGCTTACTGAAGTGTCATCTTTACTTACTGACCTTCCTTTGACATCCATTGCAAGGAAGCTAATTGTGCTGGGATATGGGTCTTTCTCCAGGTGCTCTGTAAGGTTGTGATTCCCAGCTGATTCAGAGACTGGCCCAGGTATTCTGGCAATCTGTCTGTGAGTGTGGCTACAGGACATGGTGTTCAGGGAGGGCATAACATGGCTGGTGTCTAGGCCTTCTTCCCCTAACATCAAGAATCATTGTTTTGAGGTATTAGAGGGTGCACTCCTTTAAATAGGGGGTATTCATTTATGGATCTCCTGTCTGAATTTTTCTAATTCTTGTGATGGTTCCCAGCGTTTTTTGGCTATACAGCTGCTGCAAGTCAAAGTGATGGTTCCAGGGAATGGTGACTTCAAGATCTCCTTCCTGAGCTGTACCTACCAGCTGATACAGTTGTAACTGTTCCAGCTGCACTTGTCAGTCGATTAAAAGTGTTTAAAGAACTCTGAAAAGAAACATGGAAATGTAGCAGGCTGTTCTGAGGAATTTCTTTTTTATGCGGCAGCTACATGACAGCAGTAGTCAAAAAATAAGATTGTTGTCTTAAAAACAGTTCAGTAGTTACAAAAAAGCTTCTGGAAGTGTGAAATATGTATTTGACCTCCTCCTTCACTAAGGTTTAAATTCTGGAGTATGCTACCACTGAGAAGACAATTGAGAGTGAGCTGTTTGCTCCTGGTTGGTGGAGTGAAAAGATGTTTCGGGAGATCGGTGCTGGCACGGGCAGGTGTAGAAGAGGAGGCTTAGGCATGGTAGGCAGAGGTTCTGGTTTTACTGTTGCACTTCCGTGGTTTCTCTCAGCCTAGTCTGTTTAATAGGTAGTAGTAGGCTTTGTGCAATGAGTTGTATCACGGATTGGCAAAATATGGTTTGCTTGGAGATTGGTGTTCTTCTGCAGATTATCCTGACAGTGTTACCTTTCAAAACCCCAAATAAGTAAGTGGTGGAAGTGTATCTTAAACGTTTAGTGTACATTTCTCCTAAGGACTAGTTGAAAGAAGAATAAATTAGTTACAATCTAGTTATTAGCCTTTTATGTACCTACCAAATGCCATGGATATGAAAATATGGAAGGAATGGTACAATGTGTACATAGATAGTGATTTACATACAGGTAGAAGGAGTGCAGAGCTTGTAACGTTTTATCCGAAGACGTGCACATGCCATCTGCTTGACAATGAATAGAAATGGTCTCATAATTGTTCTTAAAGATATCTGTGAATCAGAATTGGTCTAATGAAATTAAATTTTAAAAAATCTAAAGTTAAAAAGTATGGAAAGCTTCTGGCTAGATATAGATGCCTTTTTTTTTTTTTTCTGGTTGGAGGATTGCTTGGGTATTCAAACAGTGCTGCAAAGGTTGGGATTGCATTGGCGAAGTATGTGTGGTGTTATAGATTAAAGAAGGTGTATATATAGGTATATCCTTTTTGTTACATTGAATGTGTGGGTGTAAATGCTTCTCTCCAAGCAGTCTTTCATCACTGTTGTTCTTTAAAGGAATATATAATTTAAATGAAGCCTGTTCTATGTCTTAAATTGCTATCTGAAAACTAGTAACAAGGTGGTTCTATTTTTTTGTAATCAGCAAATTTATTAGGTGGAAATGACTTGATGAAACATCATTACTGAAAGAAGACAGCCCTGAAATAATAGAATTTTAGTAAGATAACAGCTGATAGAGTCATGGAATGGTTTGGGTTGGGTGAGACCTTAAAAATCATCTAGTTCCAATCCTCTTGCCATGGGCAGGGACACCTTCCACTAGACCTGGTTGCTCAAAATCCTATCCAACCTGGCCTTGAACACTTCCAGGGATGGGGCAGCCACAGCTTTTCTGGACAACCTGTTCCAGTGCCTCACCACCCTCACAGTAAAGAATTTCTTCCTAATGTTTAATCTAAACCTACCCTCCTTAAGCTTGAGGCCATTCCTCCTTGTCCTATTACTACATGCCGTTGCCAAAAGCTCCTGCTTGTCTTGACAGCTGTGGTTTTGTTTTGATTATTAGGCTTCATAATGTGTGGTATTTTTTTAATATAGTCAAGTAACACTGACAGACTATTCCTGCCATTCTTACTGGATCCTGTGAAGAAGAGCAGTAACTTTCACATTCTGTGCTCAACACATACGTGTATATTTTTGTAAGCATGCTATCAAAGTAAAAATAACCTATACCTAGTTATTTTGCCTTGAGGGAGGGAGAATAAAACCTTTAATAAAGTTGAAATAGTAATTCATGCTGCATGCTTAATGGTCACAGTAAATTTAGAGAGCATACTGTAATGCACCAGTGCCACATCTTACATTTCACTGGTGAGCCAATGCTCTTACCCTTCTCGCTTGCAGGCCCAGAAGTTGTAGTTTTGGGGTTACAAAGAGGGACAATATGTGTAAAGCAGGTTAAACCTAAAGAGTTTCATAATGCATGTGGCTGTCCTGTCTGTTGTGACTCTTCCTAGGAATGGCAGTTTGTTTCATTTCTTATCTACTGAAGCCCTTTAGACTGTCTTTAAACCTGCCTGGATTCCCTTCTCACTGTGATACATTAAAATGGAGCCCAGCTGTACTCAGTGACATCACAAAACCACCAAGGATTTGTATTGTTTGGTCAGCAAGGAAGAGCTCTTGCTGCAGAAACTGGACCAGCTCTTTTCCCAAGCATGGCCATCCTCTGCTGCTGTGTTGGGCCACTTCATTGCCAGCGGCAGCACACACAGGAGACACAGCAATTGCTGCCTGTCAGCCCCAGCGTGGCAGTGGCAGTCCCACTCTGTGCCTTAGGTCTGTCACTCACACTGATGAGGATTTACTTCTCTATGTAGGTTCAAGGTGCAAGTTTCCGGGGTTGGAAGGATGTGACGTCTATGTTCAATAAAGATGATGAACAGCAATTGCTAGCAGGATGCAAGTCTCCCAAATCCAAAGGGTGAGTAAAACCATTTGGTTTATCTGCTATTAAAATACACTCACTGTAACAGAAAATAGCTGTGCGAAGTAAAGGAGCTGGACACTGAGAAACAGTAGTGTTCAACTGCTGGAAGTCAAATTGACAGAGAAGAGTTTAAAGGCAAAGCTATGTATACGTTAGCTTACAATGAATAAGGCATGCTGTGTTAGGAAAGGACAGATGATGCTTCAAACATTTTTAGGTTTGTCAGGAAGAAATAGGAATTTAGCTGCATAATAATTTTTTTACTGTAGAAAAGTAGTAAAGGCTTATGAGTAAAAGGGTCATTGTCACACTCTCCCTTTCCTCTTAGGGATTAATTATGGTTGAGTTTACAAATTCCCTTTTTTACATGCCTTACTCTGTCTTTTGAAGTCTTACTACACCTAGAAAGGTTAAGTGGAGTAGCTATACAAGGATCTGTTGGTGCTGAGGTGGATTTTTGGCACACATCAGTAGATCTGTTCCTGCCAAATATTAGCTTTGATAAGACTTGCTGTAGCAGGCTTTGTCTCCAGTTTACTTTGAAATTAATGTGTTTCAGAATGCAAGTGTATATATATGCATGTAGGGGGTGTATGTATATAAATAAACAATTTAGAATATAAATCTGTATATTTTATTTCCACTTGAGCCTGTTCCATACAACTTCCCAAAAGTTCCCAGCTGCTATCCCTGTGCAATTTTATGGGTGTTAAGATGCTAGGCTCCTGTAATAATGCTTTGCAATTGATGCTGAATGTAAGAATCAAGTAAAACAGTGAAGAGAGCAGAAGTATGGTGAGAGAGTTACCACCAATATAGAAACTATTTTGGTATTACTATGAGAACGGCCTGTTTCTTAAGTTAGGGATATTTTTCTTTAATTATATGTCACAATTTTTACTTTACTTTTAAAGACAAGTGCAACTTTTATGTATGCTGCTCACAAAATACAAGAAAAGTGTTTGGAATCTATGGCTGGTTTTAGCAAGATGAAAATTCTGAGGAATCATAAATTCAAAATTCAGTAAAGGAAAAGTGATTTTTAAAGGTATTGGTTGAGTTGCTTCTGTTTAAATATGATAGAGCTAAGCTTTCATTAATGGAACAATGCTCTTTTAATAGAAATGTTTGAAAAAGATTCAGTGGTGGGTTTAGTTGTGGCTAAGGAATTTATATGCTACTACAGATAATGTTTTCATTTTGCTTTTTAGCTCATTGAACCCTGAAGGTTGTGTGTTTCACCCCTAGTGTTCAACCTTTCCTTGTGGCCCATTATTTGATTATATATGTAATCCTGCATATAAAGTTATGCATAAACATTTGACATTCTGTAATTTAAATGTTTCACACTGCAAAATTATTCAGGATGAAAATTCTTAATGGGATAAGAAAAGTAATAATATGAGTAGCCTTTCAAATGTCTGAGAGAGAATTTACAGTTATTTTTTGGGTTTGGGAGGGGGATTTTGAGAGTTCTTACCAGAAATACAAACCAGCTGTTTTCACAATATGGTGTGGATCTTTATGAAAATATTAATAAAAAGCCTGGTATCTTTAAAGTCCTAATACTGTGTACATCAACTCTTTCAGGGTATAAAGTTTAACTGGCGAGGTGGTAACAGGTACATGAAACTGAGTAACATAGTGAATGTTAAAGCTGGTGTTAGAATATTTTCATATTCCTTCTACTATCATACTCCTGGGGTTTTTTAAAATTTGTTTTTGTTTGTTTGTTTTGGTTAAAGTCCTAAATTGTTCTAATACATTCTAAAATACTTTGTACATTTCCAAAGGCAGCTCTGTGGAATTCACCCCACAGGAACAGGGCGGAGGATAGTGGTATGTGAATTCTTTTGTAATAGAAAATGGCCATACTCAGTCCTCTTCTGAGTTATCACTGCAAGATTCTGCTGTGTTTAGGTTTATGTGTATGTGAGGGTGTTTTTCCTGAAGCTGACAGTAATGGATGTGCTGCCACAGGCTGACAGTGATTAGCATTCCTTTCTGTAAAACAATTTAATTGGATGTTTATTAATAACTACTACATACATTGTTAAATCAAGAAATTAATTACCACATCATTGTTATTTTCTAGAACAAACCTAAAATTAAAGGAAGAGATGAAGTCTGAAAAGAAGCCAGGTTTTTGGGACAGTTTGGTGATAAAGCAGAATGTTCCATCTAGGAAACCAGATGAGATTGAGGGATGGGAACCACCACAGATTACCACTGCTGACTCTACCAGTGATGCAGCAACTCCTTTAAGTGACTATGCAGCCTGGTCAGGCTGGGAAGATGAAACCAAAGGCTCCACAAAATACACAAACCTGGCCAGCTCAGGAAACAGTTCCAGGTGGAGTATCAAATCAGCTGGAAAGCTGGTTAGTATTAGACGTCAAAGCAAAGGTAACCTTACTGACAACTGGGAAGAACTAGAATGATACTGGGAATGTGAAATACTTAATAGGTAAGAAGAGAAAGGTTCCATGATTTACTCATACGTTTAAACCAAAATCAAATCTGCTCAATATTGCACCTTTATACAGTACTTTGTTTTATTCAGATTGTTACAAATTTTTGCTCACCTGATAGTAGATTTTCTTATTACATTGTTAATAGCTATGTTTTCCACACTGAAAAAAAGTAGAGAATCTATTTTGTGCCTATATTTCACATTCAGACTCTGCAGTATGTCAGATTGTTGGTTTTACCAAAAAAAAAAGTAATTCCTTAGTGAATGTATACACTGGTTGTAAATTTGACTGCCTTATGTAGGAACTTCCACTAGCTTGAGGTCCTGTTTCTTTTCTGGTATTTTAGGGCCATTCAACATTTTAGTTTTGATGCTGTCCCTTTTTAACTAAGAATACCAGTCTGTTGCTTGCAGGATGAATGCTTGTACTTAGTACTGTTTTCCAAATCTTCAGCCTCAGCATTTGCTTCAGCTTGTGCATACAAGATGCTGTCACATTGTGCTGTACTGTGTGTGACAGGGGAAAATACTATTCTAATGTAATTCCGTCCATTACAGGATTGACACCAACAGCTGTCAAATGGGTCTTCCAGAGTTGGGGGTCTTTTTGTGTTTTGGGGGTTTTTTCCCTGTGTGTTTGGGGGGTTTTTGTGTTTTGGTTTTGGTTTTTTTCTGCCCTGTGATATTTTTGGTTGTCGTTTTTTGTTTTATTTTGGTTTTGTGGTTTTGGGTTTTTTTTAATATTGAACTTTTTTTGACAAAGCTAAGTTTCTCAGTTTTTAAGATGCATGTTATGCCAAAAAATAGAAATGATTGAAAATTTGGAAAACAGCATTGAGTAAAGTGTAAGATGATCTTGATATTCTGGGGGGATATTGAATCTGGATGTAGGAATAAGTTGCTTCTTATGGAAGGGCATGTGTTTTCATTTTTTTGCAATAGCTGATCCTTGTTCTACAAACAACTTTTTTGGTTTTGACTGTGTTTTTCCTTTCTTCCCACTGCATAAGCAATGATTGAATTATACTCTGGCATTTTCAGGGTAGCTGAGTAACTGAGCCATTGCAGGTATGTGCATGCACACAACTTCTGAAGCATTATTGTTGAAAAGCTCTGTCTTATTAGCTACTGATACTTTGATTTTTTGGTAAAAGAAGGTGAAATGTTAAACTTGAGATTTGAAATGTATATATGACTAATAAAAGTGCCTCTTTTTAGCATATTGTCTCTCACTAGTGGTGCAGCTGATGTCAGATCCAAAGTTAGTTTCTGTTTTGTTTATATGACCCACACAAAGACTTCTTTAACATTCATGGATAAAAATCAAACCAAAAGTTTCATAAGGAATGAACAGTAGGCCTTTTCTCTCCTGATTGTTAAAGTGGTATAACAGAACTGAACCTTGACTGTCTACCAATATGGCCAGTGCAGTCAGAAGATAAAGCTAGCATGTCAGAGAAAATCAGCATTTTTACAAGAAAGTATAGACCTTTATATAACAGATGTCTTGTAAACATATTTTTGCAAGAAGGTTATGCTGATGAAAAGGGATGCATGCAATTTTTTTCTAAGCTTGTTTCTGTTACTGCCACATTACTCCTCCCTTAGTTTTCTCTCTTTCTCCTCTCTCCTCCAATTCACGTATAGTTTTCTGGCTTGCAGTTCCTGCATAGCTATTTTTTGGAGATTCCTGCTGAGATGTGCCTGGAGGGAAACTGTAGCAAAATAGTTTTAGTTGGTTGGGGTTTTTTTTCCCTAATATTAATAGGTTGCTCAAAGACATTGTTCTTAAGCTTATATAAAATAACAGTGATGTTTCGTGCTACAAAACAGGATCTTACAACTGGTGAATATACTTGTAAAATTTGCATTAGATATTAAAAAGTATTAATAGGGGAGAAAAGGTTAGCATTTATATTGCATTGTTTAGTCTGTGGGTAAACTGTTTTTGCCTTGGGCAAGTACGTAGGCTGAGGTTAATTCTAGGAAAGAATTAGTATTCTTGGGTAAAGTATGCTGCATCTTATAGTTTATGGAATACCGTCTAAGGCATGAGCTAGTATTTAGTTTGGTTGTTGGTGCTGACCTGAAAGAACAGAAAAAGATCTGTTAGTAGCCCTTAATATTTTTCTCTCAAAAATGGACTGAGAACTTTTAATTTCACTCCTGAAGGAACTATTTATACTGTGACCAGTAAAGGTTTTGCCTTGCACATTATACTGTCAAGTGCCTGTTTCTCACCTTGATGATGTGTTTGATGCACAGTTTAACTGCAACCTTTTTCAATTTGTTTTTAGATACATGATAAAGAATATGCTCACAAATCTGAAGCCTATTATAAAACAAAAGTAGGAAATTGAGATATTAAAATTCCAGTTTCACTCCTAGTGATGAAAGTTTTGGTGTGCTTTTTAAGTGATATTTCCTCAGAAATAACCATTTTAAGGATCAACATTATTAAATTTAATATAATTTATTGTTAAGCTTTAATAATGTATTTGTCTGTTGAGAACTCACCGGTGTGAGCTTTCCTTCTCTCATGTCTATAAATGTGTCTGGATTTTCAGAATGGGGTCCTTTCATCTTTTACCTTTGTTAGATGCTTAACTACATTATACATTATGAGCTTAAGCTATACACATGTGGAATAAGTGTAGTATATGTCCCTTAATATTTTTTTGAAATTGCATTTCAATCTGTGTGAAATGTTTCAGAAGAAGGTAGCATTTAAGATTGTATAATAAAATTGCACAAAATAAAATATAGTTTATATTGCTTTCTCGTAGCCAATCTGCATGATTGTTGGCGTGGTTTTAATGGGAATTAAAAGCTTTGTGTGGCTGTTAATAGTCACTTAGCTCTGAGCAAAGTTCTTTCTGATTATTTTTATTTATTAGCATCATTTGCAAAAAAGAAAAGTAGTATTTTCCATATGAATAAAGATCTAGTTTGAACTGAAATGGTTTATTCTTTGACTTTTTTTGGTCCCATGTTATTTGTCATGTGAATATGTTTCCATTTGCTTGGACAGTTTTGGCCACCACAGTATAAGAAAGATATTAAACTATTAGAGAATGTCCAAAGGAGAGCACTGAAGATGGTGAAGGGCCTTGAGGGGAAGCTGTATGAGGAGCAGCTGAGGTCCCTTGGACTGTTCAGCCTGGAGGAGACTGAGGGGAGAGCTCACTGCAGTTACAACTTCCTCATCAGGGGAGGAGGAGGGGCAGGCACTGATCTCTTCTCTGTGGTGACAGTGACAGGACCCAAGGGAATGGCCTGAAGTTGTGTCAGGGGAGGTTTAGGATGGATATCAGGAAAAGGTTTTTCACCCAGAGGGTGGTTGGGCATTGGAACAGGCTCCCCAGGGAAGTGGTCACAGCACCAAGTCGACAGAGTTCAAGAAGTGTTTGGACAATGCTCTCAGGCCCATGGTGTGACTCCTGGGGATGGTCCTGTGCAGGGCAGGGAGTTGCACTCAGTGATCCTTGTGGGTCCCTCCCAACTCAGCTCATTCTGTGACATAACTTGCATCATTGTAGAGCATGGCCAAGGAAGTGGTAGCAATGTTTGCCCAAACTGTGAATCCTGCCATCTCGGAAGTTGCAGCGTCCTAGATTTAAAGCATCACACACTGCTTTTACGGTGGCAAGAATTCATTGGTTTCAACAAACTAAAAATACTTTGCTTTATCAGAATTTATTGGTTTAAAATGTTGTGGGTTTTTCTTTAACTTATTGGCTGTTCTGAAAACTTGGGCAGAGCAGCATTCTTTCCCTGAATATTTCACCAGCTACATGTAAAGTGGAGGACCTGAAATGCTTTTGCACACACTGGCCCCATAACAAGGAGAGACCTGCACAGCGTGGCCTGCGACACATGAGGAGCAGCCACTGCTACCAGTGAAGCAGCTGCAGAAGGAGGTTTATTTTCAGTCTCTCATTCTTCCACTCCAGTCTGCTGGCTTTGTGGTTATCTACAACTTAGCAGGGAACATTTAGGCAAGATGTTTCTTACTGTAGTGTGTGAAGTAGCTAAACCAGAAAATTTCATTCATACAAGTTATATTCTTCGGGGGGAAAAAAAGGCTGTATTGAGATGCCTCTGACTAGACACAGGTGGGTCAGATGCCCATCTAGGCAGGTGAAAGGAAGTGGAAGGACCTGCATTTCCAGACCCTGGGTAGATGAGGACCCTGAGCATAGCTGTTCCCACAGCCCAGGTGAATTTGGCCTGGCATCTGTCTCAATTTCCGAAACCTTTCAAAATGCTTGTTACTGTATGGGAATCTTGGATGACAAAATTGAAGGTCCTGTGCAATCTGAAAACACGAATGTGCATGTTATTTAGCTGTTTCTTGCATATCTGAACTGTTCTTGCTAATTTGGGTTGGTTTGTTTGAATTTTTTCCTCTGAGTGCCTGCTACTTTGTTTCTGATGTATCTGGGAAATAAAACCAGTACTGTGAAGAAGAAAAGTAATTTTCTAAAAGGCTTATCACCAGTGATAGTTGGCAAAGGTGCGTATCATATGATCAGTCTCAAAAATTTCTTGTAGCATGACTGCTTTGTACCATACAAGACAGGGAATCAAACATATAGGCAAAAAAGCCAGTTTAGAAATCAAAAAGAGAGAATTGCATTTATTGTAAGTGCCACCAGCATCACAGCAGAAAATAATGCTGCTTCTATAGTTACAAAGAAATATGGAGTATGAAAAAAATAAAAAAATAGGGATATAAATAATAGAAATTTATATGAAATATATAGTAGTAAACAAAGTGGAGGGAGATGATGGTTTTTTATATGGTATCTACCAATGTTTACCACTGGTAATGAAAAAAGAAATACCTGCTCTGTACTTGGGAAGAAATTTTTCCTATTCTGTGTCTAGTGATTACCAAAAGATGCAAGAAAGTGAGTATATTCTTTTGAGTCCATAAGAATCTGGTAAAAGCTTGGCTGGCATTTAAATTTTATGCTCTTGAGACCCAAACACTACTGGAAGCTTAATAACACTTTTTGAACTGTGAGTTTGGTATTGGAAAAGAAAAATTATTATTCTTTGCATAGAAAAGTGCAAAGTTTTGTTTTCTGAGATTGTTTTGTCCACTTCTGAAAATAATCATACAATATTTTGCTTTCTAGTTGCTCCAGCCCCTTCTACTGAGAAGACTGAACAGTTGAGTTTAAGTAATTTTTCAGAGGATTGGCTGGTTTAATTATTTGAGATTATATAATAAAATAGATCAGATTTGGTACAGAAACTTTCCTATAAGTTAGCAATGTCTTTTGGCCTTTATCTTGTACCTTTTTTCCTTGAAACCCCCAAATGCTGTTGTCTTGACCATCTTGTTTGTCCAGGAGTCTTGGATTCTCTGCAAGGTTATACTGCAAATGCTTCTGGTATTTGAGGGAGGGAGGAAACACTTGTGGTGTGTATGTTTGTGCTGGAGAAAGGAAGGGAGACCAATGTATCCTGACACCAAGTACTGTACTTGGCATATTATTTTTTTTTCTGCCAAAGCTTTCTAATGTGCAAGATGATTAATATTAATTATTCTTTGATTTGTTTTATTTTTGTACTTGTGATCTGTTAGCTTTTTGGGGGGGCTCACAAATGCAGAGAGATCCTGATTACATGAAGACCTACTCTTTGCTGTTTCTCTCATGACTACCTCCCTTTTAGGCTGAAATGCCTTCAGTTTAGTTAGTGCCTGTAAACAGTTTATCTTTTGAACATTTGGACAGAAACTTGGCAGCCAACATTTGATAGGACAAAAAAAGGAAAACAAGTCAAGCATCATTTCCCATTAGGAAGTAAACCATTGTTTGATGGGATGAAGCACAAGATTCCCAGAAGCCATACTACAGATAGAGTAAATCTGCACATAGGGTTATTTTGAAAATTAGAGACTTTATAATGAAATATATATTTGCTCTTTTTTTTAAATTTTATAAACTAACCCTGAAGTGCAGTAACCCATCTGCACAGCACAGCTTCCTCAGTGCTCCCTGCCCGAGAGCAGGTGTGACCTGACCAAACCATTGTGGCCAAGGTGAGCAGCAGCCGAGGCCATGGTGCAAGATCTGAGCTCCTGAGCTGTGCAGCAAGAACTGGATGCACTGGGCACAGGGAGAGGCTTTCAAGACCAGGGAAGGAGCAGATGTGTTCTGGCATCAGGGAATGAAGCACACTATAAAGAGAAGTAAGAAGTCCATAACATCTGGGAATGTTCCTACAGCTGTTAGTATCAATATTTAGTATTAGGCCAGGTTTTGGTGTTAGAAAATCAGAACTAACACATCTAGTCCTTTTTCCTGGTGTTTTTTCGTGGTTTTCCTATTCACAACCAGGACTTTGGGCTGTGATAAGCTATTGAAAAGAACATCTCTGCTCAGGTACAAACAGCAAGTTCTGTTTGTTTGTAACGTTGGTGCTCTGCAACTTGCAGCAAACACTTCTCCAGATCTATTCCATGCTACTCTGCCTATAAATTAGACTGAGTTGATGAGAAATGTAGAAGGTGAGTGCAGGCAGTAGAAGAAACATAGGAGCAGCAGAAGGCACATGGGCAGCTTGCAGCAAGAGCTTAAGTGATGGTTGGATTAATCTACTGAAGTGAGGTATCTGAACTAAGCAGTGGAACAACATCCATCCTGGTTAGTGGTGGTCTCACTTCTGCCCCATGGCTGCTTAAATACGGTCAGGCATCAGTGTAAGAGAAGGGGAAGGGCACAGAGGGCACGGGATCAGGCTGTGCACTGTGCAGCTGTGTAAGGAAAAACAGCAGAGGTGCAGCCTGGGACATGCGGCTGCAGGAGCTGCTGCATTATGGTCAAGCAGATCTGGTTCTAGTGAAAATGCTGCCAAAGTATTGCTTTTATAAATTCACCAAGTTCTAAAGGGATACCACTGAGCTCAGAAGGGGAGTGCAGGTTTACAGCTTTAAAAGTTTCCAGTGGGATTAGGGCTAAAAATAATGGCTGTGCCTAAGAGAATAACAGAGACCAAAACATTGGGAAGAGGTGCTCTCAGCATGCAGAACTTTGTCCTATATCTGAGCATTATGGGGGAATGACAACTGACTTTAGCAAATTAATTATTCTTCCATTATTGTTTTACTATAAATACTACAGAAAAGCAGCATTTAAGTGGGAAGAGCATATAAAAATCAAGTAAGTAAATTTTAGAATTAAGTGGCGGCTGTTGGTGTAGGCCTTGAAAATTGTTAGAAAAACTTTCAGCTGAAGGCACAATGACTATAAAGTGCAACAAATCAAAAACTGAACATCTTTTATTCATATTTTAGAATAATGTACACATAAACGTGCAGGAAATAAGCATTACCAGCATGTCTGACAGGTAGAGGGACAGGTCTGTGGGAATCGAAAGAAAAGAAACCTATCTTTACTCTCACCTCTCATGTTCTGAATCCACTTATTTGTCATGTCCTTCAATACAGACATTTCAAGCCTTGAAAGTAACCCTAATGCTACTGGACTTTGTAGGAATTTTGCTGGGAATTATGTTCCAGTGTCTTTGAGGGGATGGACCTGAGCCTGGCAGATGAAAGTATAAAAACACTGCAGGTGAATAGCATAATTAGCTAATGCTTCAGTATTCTAAACCATAATTTACCAACTGTTTCCAAACATTTGATATTGTTTGATTTATTTAATGCAGGTATCTATCTCTCTACCAACTCAAGCAGCCTTAGTTGGATATTAAGGGTCTAGCCTTCTTCTAAGTTCTTTGCCAATGATGGAGCTGTAAATATGTTAATTTGTGCACCACAAAATCCAAAATGTTGTGCTACTATTCCCCATCCCACCCTCTCCTTCCTGCTAGCCTTCATTGCTTCTGCCTTCTAGACTGCAGAAAGGCCACTGCTCTTTCGGTGCCAGTCCTAGTGGCGAGCTCTTGATTTGAGCTTGGTGTTTTCTTGATGTTCAGCTTCTTCCTTCTCCTACAGCAACTTACTGCATTTCCCAGGGATGGGGAACAGGGGGAAGGAGCCAGCAAGGTCCCACTCCTCTGTTTTTCCAGATAAGAACCTCAGTCCTGTCTGACATCCAAGGAGAAAGGCTCACTCAGTGCTCTTGGAAAAGGTCCATGGCAGAGTGTCTTTTCCCAGAAACAGGTGAACAAAACTGAGTGTTAAAAGCTTGTAACACAGCTCATGACAATGTGATGCTGCACTCACTAAGATTTTTTTTTTAAGAGAGTCCTGAACAGAAATGCTTCTTAGCACATCTGTGCACATCTATTCTCCCACCTCTATTTTTTTTTTTTTTTTTCCTTAAACCAGAAGAAAGGTTTAAAAAGCCACCTTACTGGCTTTGGGGCCTGGGGGTCCTGGTGGGCACCAAGTTGAACATGAGCCAAGCACTGTGCCCTTGACACAAATAAGGTTAGTGGGCGACATGGACCTACTGCAGGGAGTCAAGTGAAGGGTCATAAAGATGATAAAGGTGTAAAGAAAAGGAGACGACTGGAACATCTGTCCTGTGAGAAAAAGCTGAGGGAGCTGGAACTGTTTAGCTTGGAGAAAAAGGCTCAGGGGGATCTTATCATCTAGAAATACCTGAAGGGAAGGTGGAAGGAGAAGGGAGCCAGGCTCTTGTCAGTGGGCACTGAAAGGACCAGAGGCAAGAGGCACAAATTGGAACAGAGGAGGTGTTATCTGAACATCAGGAAATGCTCTGTTACAGTGAGGGTAACCAAGCACTGGCACAGGTTGCCCAGAGAGGCTGTAGAGTCTCTTTCCTTGGAGATACTCAAAAGCCATCTGGACACAGTTCTGGACAAAGTCCTAGAAAACCAGCTCTAGCTAACCTTGCTTCACCTGAGTCCCTTCCACCCTCAACCAACCTGCCAGAGTAGAATGAAGCCTCTGAAATACAAGGCAGAGTCCTACTTCTTGTCATTTTATCTCCTGCCCCGAGACCAATGGGACACCCTGGTTATCCTAAATAGATATCCACACACAGGAACACATCTCAGAATTTAACCTTCAGCCTGTCAAAGGCTTCTTTGCTACCGAAGGAAGAGCAAGACAACAAGTAGAAAAAGGGAAAGGGAGAGTAAGCCTGACTGCTGTCACCTGACATTTCTAAGACAACAAAAAATTAGTTTACAGATACTGATTTTTTTCCAAACCTGTCTTAAAATGGCTTATAAGACCTTAAAGTAATTTCTCTCCCTCCTCAATTCAGTAGCTAGGAGAGAGGTTCCTCTCAGCTCTCTTAATACTTTTCCCCAGCTGTCACCTTATTTGTCTTTTCAGTGCTGGGCAGCTCTCAGATAACAGTGTAAGAGCTTTGCCCTCTGTCTGCAGGAGATGTGGTTCTACATAGTCCCTCAGCAGAGGCCTTCAGCATGAGGGGGCTGGCTTTAAACCAAATGCTGGCTTTAAAACCTTTCTTTGAAGCTCTCAGAGAAAGCATCCATGGATTTACAGAAAGTTTTAAGAAGGGTAGCAAAACTATAACCACAATAAAGGAGTGATTAGTGGATGTCAGCCATCACCAGCCACTGTCAAGGTTACTGAGGTCACAGAGACAGAAAAGCACCTGAGCTATTACAGGAATTAAATAAATGGGGTGCAAATTGGTGTTGAAGGGCTGCTGGGTCCTTAACAAATCCAGTGGCTACGGCAGTGTGTGGCTGGGAAAGCAAGGCTTGCAGCAATGCTCTGAATGAACAGGAATAAGAATCCATGTCCTTGGCTCCACACCTGACCATTGCTATGGCCATAGCCAACACCTAAATTGAAAGAAAGAGAAAAAAATCCACAAACGCCTGTATTGAAAAATCCACCTATCAGTAATTAAATTCAATCACCAATATTTAAGTTAACTTGAAAGTATTTCTTGAGGAAATAAATATTCTTCTCTTCTTGTGCAGCCTATTAACAGCCCAGCTATCCTATTACAAAAAAGGCTAATACAACCAACTACTGTAAAGCAATAGCACGAGGACTGCTTGTATGCTTCTCATTCCATTACCAACTACTATAGACAACAGGTTACAGAAAGATCTTACAAAATTCAAATTGATTCATCTCTGTGCACCAGAGGCTTCTAGGAATAACAGATAAAAACATGATTTATTACACTGTACAAAACTAGATTCAGAACAAGCAAGTGCAGAATATGGTATATGATTTATTTTTTCTGTACATTACATATTGTTAAATTTCATTGACAAACCCAAACTTCCATAATTTTTCCTTTACCTGTTTAAGCCAAGCAATTTATTTTGTTCTACAGGATAGAACAAAATAGCTTCCTGGAGAATTTATCATCTGATTAACTTGGCGGAAGGTGCTCCAGCTCAGACTGACTGTCAGTGTTTCCCATAGCTTGTCAGGTTAGAACCTCAGTTGGTACAATAGTGTTCTGCCACTGTACCAGTCTAGAAACAAGCAACTCCTTTCTCATTAAATTTCAATAATGTCTTCTTCTTAGAAGATGAATTAATGCAGTTGCATTTGTAGACATTCCATATAAATGAAGGATGTAGCTACCATCAGAAAGATTTCCAGTTGCCCCAAATTGGTCTCATGAGTTCTTCAGGATGTGCTAAGATAGGTTTTATGTTTAATAAAGTCCTTAAGAAAAATAAATATTTTTGCATAATGTATGTACAAAAATTGGTTGATTTCCTTCATTCATATAGGTTCAACAGCAGATATAACCACAGTTATATTTTATTCACTAGCTCACAATAATTAATGCCACCTTTGTAATGATGTAGTAAGAGTCTAAGAGAATACTGGCCTATTATTTATAATAGTGCAAATTATATGGAGGTGTTTTGAAAACCATGGCTTATAAAAAGAAGGATTAACAAAAAAAACCCCTCCTTTGGTCCCTGCAAGAGTAGTTTAATTCTTCCATGAAATTTTCAAAACTCCCCTACATAATTTTAATGAACTATTAAGGCGTCAAAAGCATGGATTTAAAGTTGAGATAAAAGTGGCCTTTCTTGGACTTGAAAAAAAGTCCACTGGAGATTTCCCGACAAAGAAATTTTCTTAATGTTTCTCCTTCTTCTCTCTATTCTGCACAAAAGCAATACACCAAATAAACCTCTCTGATAATCTCCCCCACATATTTTTTTAAACTACAATAAAACATTACACTTAAATATATTGCACAAAAAGCGTAACATATCCTGCCTGACTCTTCACAAAAATGGCCACAAACACAGGAGAACAGCTACTGAACATTCAAAATTTGAAGAGATCAATGAAATGCTGAGGAGATACTGGCATGAGACAGGTGTTTGGATCACTGGCTGTGCAGGGGTGTCCTGTATCCTGAAAAATGAAGGAGAAAAATAAGTTCTCTTTCCATATTCAGTCTCCCCTCACCCTCAATTTAGGAAAAAAAACCGAACCAAACCAAAAAACCCCAACAGAACAATTCTCTCATTCTACCAAAACCAGAACCTGAGTTGGAGCCCTTGAAAAAGTATCATCTTCCTTATCCATTATTTTTTGATAAGCATAACAAAAAGGCACCTGCTTTGTTGAACCTAAATTATCTGTTTAATCAAAACCTGAAGTCAACTATTGCTTTGGGGGAAAATGACCCCCTTGCTTTGAAAATTACGGGCAGCAGATACTTCCTCAAAAAACCTGAACAGCGTGTTTGAATTTTTGAATTCCCAGTCTTAAAAGTTTTTCTACCTTGCTATGTTTTCCCCTAATAACTTTCTTTCATCTTTCACTCCTACCTTTTCCCCAAGTGAAATGAAAGCACTGCCTTAAAACAGAAGTTGGCACCTAGGCAAGTTAGGAGTAGAGAAGTTAGACAGGGTGCAAAGGCTTTGTCATTATAAATTCACTAAGCCTGCAGTGCTATCTTTCATTTTACAGAAATCTGACCTCAGCAGAACTGTCTGATTTTTTTAAGATTCAAATTCCTCTTTGACCAAAAAGTTCCATTTTGCACCTTTAGAACCCCCCAAATGAGGGAAATGCAGAGGTGTAATGAAGTTCCCAGACAGTTCAATGGAGAAGTTAAACACCTTGGTCAGTGTTGTAAGGCTCAGAAGTATCTTCAGCAGGCTTTAAGGAGTTTCTCTCCTTTTTCCACCAATGCTGACAAATTCACCATGTGAGGCAAGAAGACTAGATAAACACATGGCAAATAGATCAGAGACTACTGTGGTCCTCATTGCTTCTGTTTCCACAGGAAGTGAAATTACATGCAATTCAGTTAATAGAAGGAAAGAATCTCTAAGGGGTTTTTTTCTCACTGCCACATTCCCACCCAAAGTCTTTGCAGCACCAAAGTCACCAGGTGAAACACATTCTAAACACTGCTCAGCTTTTTCAGTGAAAATTGTTACTCAGTAGGTTTATTATCTATGTTTTATAAGTCTACAGAGGACTACATGAATATACCATGTGGTATCACCTCCTCCCACTCTTTTTAATAATTGCTTTAACATCACCTGAGAAACCATTGTTAGATTCACGATACAGAGGGAAAAACAAACACACATGAAAAAAGAGACCCAGGTAGAACTGCCTATTGGGGGAATCTGCAGATGAGGAAGAACAAATGACCAAGACCAAAACCAGAAGTGTTAAACTTAACACCTTCATCTTGAGATGACATCTGCAAGGAAGAGCTGCACCACACCAGAAAACATTCTTAAAGGTAGTTGCTAATGGACTATTATCTTCTCTACCCATTGCCGTGTCAATGTTATGTCATTACTTTCCTAGTTTCCAGGAAAAAAACACCATCAGAATTAGAATTCTGGGAAGCAAGGTAGGGTTTATCCTCTTTTAGTACTTATTTATACTCCTGAATATTTTAGACTGAGTAGGTAACGTGCTATCTGCTTTCACTGCACATCATTATAAAAACACTCTTGAAAGCTCTGCCCAGTCAGGAATTACAGGTGCAATAAAAATCTCAGAGATCAGTTATTGGTGTTTTTAGTTATTGAAAACAACATAAATTTTACAATGAAAAAGGTGATGAGGATGGAAAAGAAGAATCATAACTTTCCTATAATGATGAGTATTCCTCCTTCCAAGAGAAATATATTTTCATTGCAGTTATATTTAATAAAGTGTTAAAATCATATTGATGTCAGTGTATCAAAGCTAAAGCAGACTTCTTTTAAAGTAAGAAGAGAATTTCCCAGGAGGAGTGTTTATTGGCAAATGTAGTTGTTTTCCTCAAAATTTAGCATAGCTAGACATTAAGAAGCACTGTATAAGTGCTTCACCATTTCTTCATTCAGAAGGCAACAATATAATTGCTTCCCTTGACTATCCCAAGTCACATGCAGCCTGTTTTGGGGAATTTCTTTTCAGAGAGATTCTCCATAAAAGTAAATATGACTACAGCATTCCAAGTGCAATAAAATCTATTTTAGTACCCTTGTATGAAAGCTGAGGTACATGTTACCCTTTTCAGATTTAAGTACTGAATTAAATACATCAGGGAGTGCAGAAAACAGTTTATAATAACACTGAGTGCAGAGAAACCTATTTCTTAGCAAAATCTGGCTGATCTCACTGACAGCTATGCTCATTAGATATTGAATTATGGCTCCTAGTTTAAATGGCTTTAAGAGGGAATATGGCAATAATAAAAGACAAAATGATGAAAAGCTGAGATGGGAAGTCATCACTACCTTTATCTAAAAGGGAACAAGAAACAAAACTATTCCTGCTGCCAAACTGATGTGCAGAAACAAAAATCAAAACAAAGAGCATCAGACAATTAGAAAGGAACACATTATTCACTTTGACACTATGGAACAGTCAGCAATGAAAACAGATGAGACACAGAAAATACCTGGAGTAACAAAGCAAGGTGGTAGTCCTTTGAGATCGTGAAGAAGGAAGCAGGAAGGAGAGCCGTAAAGTAAAAGAAGCAGAGTTAAGGTTTATTTAAGCAAAGGTTCATAAGCCATTTAGAAAAAGTCTTTTACTCTTGTGGCATATCACAAGCATCTTTGTGAGAACCAGAATCAGCACAAGTCCCAAGAAGACTAAAACCAAGTGTTATGCAAAGTGCTTACACTGTTTTCATAAAGCCCTGGAAACTGAAAGAAGAAAAGGTATTTCAGCTTCTATGGCCATGTCTGAGATAACTGAAAAGTGCTACTAAGTAAGCTCAAGAAAATAAAAGAACCTGCCACAATTGCAATGGTGCCTAGTGGAACAGAAGAAATAGTATACACAAAAGCACTCACTGAGGTATCACACAATAATTAATCATTACTTTTGCACTACTGAAATTATGTGTTTTTCTCAGTTTCATCATGGACAAATCCTTTAACGAGAAGTCATTTTTGAAAACAGACATTCAATATGAAAATTTTCTTATGACTCCCTTCTAACACAGAAGAGTACAAAAGTCACCGTATTTCCAACAAAGAACTTAGGAGACTCCTACGTACTATATACAAATTTACTTTGGTCACAGATTTTAGACAAGTATAGGAATACAAATGCCCCTTCCTGAAAAGCTCAAAGACTTGTTACAAACCCATTATGATTACTATTACAGCATACTAAAAAAGTGAAGTCATTTCCCTACTTCAACAGTTCAATAGCTAATTCAGTTCAGCAGCCATCAGTCCCTTCTTTTGCAAGGCCTTCTTTGAAAAGAAGACAAAACAGAGGGCTCTAAGAATTTTCTGTGTGTAGCCCTCTCATGTTGTCAGCAATTACATTATCAATTTCATAAACTGCTGAAAATTCTTCTCATCACTAGCCAGGCCTGTGCTTTGGGGCTATTTCAGACCCTTGTGCCTTTGGTTCTTAGAAACCCTTAACTCTTAGCACACTTACTCAAAACTACAATTTACTTGCATCATGGATGTCCCTTAGTGTAAATAATTTCCCTAAGTAGCCTCATGCTTATGCACCACTTCTCTGTCTCCAAAAACAATTTATGGAGAGCAGTCACATTCCTTGTTAGCTTTAATACAGCTGAGTTAAGAGAAACTAATCATTCCTGGTCTTCATCCCCTGATCACTTTAGCACTTTTTTCTCTGCAACTATTCCAATGTTTTGCTTTGTTCTTTATTGAGGGAAGAAAAACAAAAATAGATACCATATGAAGAAGTTCAGCTATGCCTGAAGTTCTTCTGAATGCCCTTGGAAACAAAAGTTGCCAGACATCTGAATTATACTATTAAAAGAAGAAGCGAAATTTTTACATATTATCAGCTATCTGAAGAATACAGTGCTTCCATTTGTTTCAAGATTCAAACATTTGCTACTTTCCCTATGTAAAATAACTGATTTATCTTTTAAAATTTGGATTTGGTGCTAGTGTTTTTGTTGGCTTTTTGCCTTTTTTTTTTTNATAACTGATTTATCTTTTAAAATTTGGATTTGGTGCTAGTGTTTTTGTTGGCTTTTTGCTTTTTTTTTTTTTTGTTTTTCTTGCTATTCATTACAGATATAATTGTATGTCAAGCACTCATATACGTATTTAATTTAACAATCTTTCTAATCAAATATCATACTGAAGCTTGAATAAATTGTTAAAGCCTGAAAAAAGTTCTGATTAAGAAATATTTTCACCTGGCACAGGATTTATCTAGAATTAATAAAGTATCTCCTGTCCCTTTGACCCTCAGCCCTGCTTTACTTCTCACCTCTCTCTACCAAGCTTGGGAAAGGATATAGGTACAAGAGTCTGGAAAAAAAAAAAAGGCAGCATTTTTTTCCCCCATATAACTGAGTGACCAGCTCTACTTGACCCACATTGCCCTGTAAAAAGAGGGACAGTATTTCAGATCAACAATTAACCTCTCCCTGCCAATAAGGGTCCCAATTACTCATAAATCAATGAATTTAACAATCTATTTCAGCCTGATCATTGTTTATTTTAAGACAGAGACAAGGCTTAGACACCAAGAGTAGAGAAGGAACACAGCAACGCAGGATCACAGAATGATCAGGTCAGGAGGCACCTCAGGAGGTCTCTAGCCCAGTCTCCTGCTCAAGGCATGCTAAGCTGTGAGATCAGACCAGGTTGCTCTGAACTTTATTCAGTCAGTTCCTGATCACATCCAAGGATGGAAACTGCATCAGCTCTATGGTCAAACTGTTCCCTTGCTTGGCTATCCTCATGGCAGGCTCTTCTGTCCCTCTGAAGCAGTCTTCTCCAGCCACTCCTCCCAGGGCAAGTCCTCCAGCCTCCCTGATTATATGACCCTCACCTGAACTTCACCCAGTTTATCAGTATCTTCTTTGTACTGGAGGCCTCACTGGATGCCGTATCCCAGATGGTCTAATGAGTGCTGCATGAAAAGGGATAATGGCTTTCCTCAACCTGCTGACTGTGCTCTTGTTAAAACAGCTGATCCCAAACACCTGCTCCAGTATTTTTGTGCAGAAGCACACAACAAATCTATAACTGCACTGTCACTTTAAGACCTGCCCAGATCTCTGTGATGACGCAGTCAGTACTGGAATGGTGATCTAAGAGGTACTGCTCATCAATTCAAAGTACATTTAGAACTTCTTGTGTTGTGTTTCAAAGAATTTAAAAGTCCAAGATGAGCCCTATTATTCAGCAGTAGATTGGAACAGGTGTCTTGTCACGTTGACTACTGTAATCTACTACTGGAATACTACTGCGACCTGCACAGGTTCACTGCCTCTTACTGTCACACCATCTCCAAAGTTACACATTTGAAGTAATTCCTAATATTAGAGACTTGTACTTTCAATTATACCAAGATCAAAATGAGAGAAATGTAGTGCAGAAAGCATCGACTCTTTACACAGTGAAGGCAGCCAATCCAAAGAAATCTGATACCACAAATGCCCATCTAAATGCATCTGTGTATTTACCTTTGAAATTTCCACTTTCAAAGAGAGGCTTTACCCTACTTATTGAGCTACATGCTAAAGACTTATTCCACTGTAATAGAAGTTCTTTGTCATTCTTGACATAGATCCTTCAGCAAATGCCCAGGCTTTTCACAGTGGAAGCCAATTCTGGCTACCTGCTTTCCTACTATTAATTTTGCAAAACATTACTACCTGGAAGGGCTCCCATGATATCAGAAATACTCAACTTCAGGATAACATCATTAAGGAACATGCTATTTCTAGCAAGATTTAGCTTATCCTGCTAAACAGCCTGGGTTTTTCAAATGAAAATAAAAAAGCTTCACACTGACATACAACTTCTCTTAAAAATCACATAAAGATGACACAAGAGCAACTAATTTATGTTGGATAGAATATGAAAAATATGAGTATTTTCCAAGATTTCTCAAACATTTCTTGCTCTTTGCTGTCCACTTAACACTACCCCCATCTGATCTTTCAGCTGCAAAATTAATCTCACTAACTAGGAGACTCTCTTACAGTGCAACACAGTAAAAGCAGGACCATGTAATCACACACATCAAAGAGGATAATGCCCTACTGAAATTAAAATCATGCCCTACTGAAATGAAAATAATTCTGTAAGACAACATATGCTTCATGGTAAACCTCAAAACCAGGGTAAAGCACACTCTGGATGAGGTTTTAAACATTCCCCCAAGCTTCATATGGGACAGAAGCAAAAATATAAAAATATAGAGCTCTACACCAATGTGGTAGGAAAAACATAGTAATTATTTCTCATCAGAGATGTATTGATTACCATGGCATCATTGGAAAACACTAACTTCAGACTAGTCCCTCACAACTTTCCATAAAATCAAATTAATAGAAGTAGACAAGAGTAACTCTTTCCATATGGCTCTTTTCATTGCAATTCTAAGTATTGAGGTTATCAGATATCAATAAATAAGAAGGCAAGATTAAGAACTTTGGAATTTAATACGGATTTTATATGGAAGTTTTATATATTATTTTAAAGTTAGTTACCCAAACATATTTCACCTGAGAAAGCTGACAAGATGACCTTAATATTTTTCCTTGCAGATGATCACCAGTAGCTGTTTGAACTTACTTCTGATTATCTGTTTCAAAGCTCTTACCTTCCAAAACAGAATACTACAGTGTCGACAGAAATGCAAGGTGTCCCCATACTGTTCCTTTATTGGGTAATATTTCTGAAGGGCAAAGTACATCAGCTTCCAGTCAATGTGACCTTTCTCTGATGGAATCAAATGCCTACAAAACTAGACATAAAATTAATATCTTCCTTTAAAATTGTAGTCAATTCAGGCAAAGGACAGGGGAAGGTGGGGGGGAAGGTAGTTAAACTGAAGTTTTGTAACTATAATTCTTTGAAGTCAATATTCTGACATCATACATCTCTGCAAAGCAGTGAGAGAGATGTGGCCACAAAAAAGATGGAAGGCAAAGACTAAAAATAGGAGAGTGCATATTTGCCAAGAAAAACTAGGCCATACACAGCTGATCTAATTCTACTGTCTCAAAATTATTCTAATTATAGTCAAGAAGCATTTAACAAAACAGTATTTAGAGCTGTAAGCAATTAATTTTATCCTTTAAAAAAACCCAAACCACTCAGGAATGAGATTTAAAAATATGATTGTGCATTACGGATAGTGGTTTTCTGTTAAAGCATTATGGATTTAAATGAAGCTCTTTAATTTTAAAAGCATATACATGATTATTTTTCACATTCGGTTGTGATCTTTCTAGAAGGATAGCAATAATTAGTGACTGATGTACTTCTTGGGGACCTAATCTGCATGTAAAGATTAGCTGATGCACAACAGCTATTTCTCCCCAGCTTGAGAGACAGCCAAGGTTTATTAAGTATGTATTTATAAAAGACTTCTGTTCCACTCAGTGTGGATTAATACTAATACATTGAGGGCCTTCTTCATTCAGAAGACAATTCCTGGATGGGGAGAGGATAGCACTGCCTTTCTGATTGTAGCTACACTTCACTTTGTTTCATAATGGCTCTTATTTTTTCCAATAGCGCTCTTCAGATATCAATTATGTTTTTGTGGTTGGTTCAATGGTTCAACAAGTATATTGCAGAGGACAGAAAAAAAACAATCTAATGTGATTCTGTGGCTTATTAAGACAGTACACTTTTAAAGAGAGGAAGCAAAATTTGATATGGCAATATAAATAAAATCATTAGATTCCTATCATTAATAACTTAATAAGAAATTGAATGTGAACATTTAGGAATACACTGCAAACACTGTGTACAAGAGTACTTCATGTAGCATAGGGATAGGTAATTTCACTGAAATCCTCAAGGATCTTTTTCCCTGCATTACCCTAGTATAAGAAGTTCCTCTCGAAACAGTTTTGTCACTGTTTATAATAGAGCTTACCTCATCTACCCTCAAAATCCACTCAACTGCTACATAAGCTTAAATTTGTTATGCTTGTAACTTCACCTTGAATTCTTCTGGGCTGCTTCTGAAGATGGGTTTTCAGATAGCTTTTGTCTGTCTAGTTTTCCCATAGTTACTTCTAAAACCTTTCATCTCACCAAAAAAAAAAAAATCTTATTTGGGTCAACTGTGCATGAGTTCATTGATCTTCAGTTCTGTCTTACCCATTACAACAATACTTAATCTGGTAGTCACCAAGCAACTTCAACCTGTCAGATTTAAGAATGGGCACTTTAGCTTTCTCCAGTACAGAATGTACTAGGTTTCAAAAGTTCTTCCTCCAGCTCTCATGAGCTAACTTCTACTCTCTTAGGTTTATTTTCACCTAGTCTGATTTTCAGCATTTATTAATGTCAGAAAACAAAGACAGTTCTGGAGTCATTCCTAGATTACTTTAATGCTCTTTAGGAGGAAGTGACAGGAAAGTAGTGTTTCTCTTTTTGTTATTAATTTCAAAGCATTTGTTCTAGTCTTAGCAAAAATTCAGTTTGGCTTCTCCAGAATTTTCATGTAGGTTAAAAGTTTGAGCAACCTGTCTGCCTACCTTTGTTAGTAAATAGAGGAACACTTTAGAGGTATCCTCTACAACACTGGTTAGGCAGTTTTTTAAAAAGCCCATCTTGCAATAGACATTTTGAAAAATAATGGAAAGAAACAGCCCAGTAGTTATCCTAAACTCACAGACATACTGAATGCAATATTTAGGAGGAATCAAACCCCAAATACAGAGAAAACTCACGATTACTGCACAATAATACACTTTTATCTCAAAAAGGGCAAGTTCATGCTCCATTATTAGTATATGATATCAAAAAGGCTACATCTATACAAAATAACAGAGTTTATTACCTGCTTTTCTGCAAAATGGTACTGGCAGAGTTTCTTCCACAACTGTCTGTCTTCACTAAGCATGTACAAAGTTGGGGTCACTTGACCCAGAGTAATAATGTCCCAGCCATCAGAGAACCTGTACAAGATGTTATTCAGCATATGGAGAGGGAGATCGCTAAGCGTAAGTCCATTGTTGACTTGCTGGAAATAAGAGTTGAAGACTTTTAGCTACAAAAACATGACAGTATAAGGTACAAATAAAATTCTTTACTTTAGAGGTATCTGAGGTCTCAGTTTAGTTTTTTCAAATCATTGAGTAAAATCTATGGTTAATTCTTGCCTACAATTATTCTCTAACTGCTATTGAAAATTTAAATGACTAATGGTACAGAAGAAGCAACAGACTGTAAACTTTATAACTCATAGCTTTCTTACTGTTAAAACAAACATATCCTAAATTCATTATTTAAATTTCAAACAATTTTTGAAACACTTCTGTTCTCTCAAAATAATATTGTGCAGTCTTGAAAACTATAATATAGTCATTTCCGTCTTTAGCATGCTAAACCTTTAAATATAATAAAGGTATGAACCAATTATTTCTAACTTGTTGGATCACTACAGTTTCTCAATTTTTATTAAGAAACAAAACACGTTGACTTGCCTTAAGATAACTAGAGCACAGAATAAAATACAGAATACAGGACCGAAGATCAGACATACAAAATTAAAGCATTATGGAAGTCAGGCAGAAGAGAGCAGAATAATTTCTGAACTCTGGAGACAGCTCACCCTCATACATAAATGAGATCTGCAGAGGTGACAGAGTAGAGCACTGAGAAAGTTTTCATTAAGACTATACACCTCTGAACTGTAGTGGGATAAGCTACACCACAGCTCCTTCATGACTAAAGCTGGAGCCCACAGCGCCAGGCAGCAGCAGCCCAGGAGGCTGGAGGCAGTGCCCAGCTGGCAGGGAGGGAGCGTGGGCAGTGCCGGCCCAGGGAGCAGAGCTGCCCATCCCAAGGCGGTGGCAGCACAGCAGCCCTGCACCCGCGGGCTCGCACTTCTGCTTCCTTCCCAGCCATTTAACCTCGCTTATAGACCAGACTTTCCACAGAGTCATCTGGTACTGCCAGGGCTGTACCTCTGGTGAGGAATGAATATGTGAGCACTACAGATGCAGGGTTTCTCATGGGCTTCTTCAGCCAACGTAAAACAGCTCCAAAGAAAAGTGTCACGCTGGAAGGAAACAAGTGCAGCAGTAACTGCACTGTCTCATAAGTGTCTGTGCTGTTGTTGCCTGGCACACGAAAACTGCTGAGACCAGTAGCTGGTTTATTCAGATAACCAGCTCACACAGAAAGGACAATTTCAAAATTTCATAGCTGAAAGCCAATAGATAAAACATTTGTATGACTTTACAGCGAGCAGTATCTTACAGCATTTCTTCCAGAAGTAACCCAGGCAGATTAAAAAAAATTGCCTGCTTATCATCAGAAGTTTCCACTATAAAACCCTGGAACAGTGCATACCACATGCTTTGAACACAGTCATATGAGGAGAATCCAGATGCTGAAGTAATTACCTTTTTTTTTTTCCAAAAGCAACTGTGGTAGTGAATCAATCTGTAAAATTGCTACTTGAATAATTTTTCTTTCTGTTTTCTTGATACACCTCCAAAATGTCTTTTAGATTTTTATTTCTTCATTTGTAGAAAATTTATTTCGGAATTACAAATTTGGGGGTTTTTTCCCCATCTCTATCTGAAAATCTAGAGACAATTTTTTTTAAACTTATTTGAATGGGAAAATCAATTCTATCTCTACTACAAACCAGCAGTACAGACACTGTAGCAGTTTTCATCAGCGAAAAGCTATTAAAACATTAGAAAATTAGGTTGATGCCAATTAATTAATTTCACATTACTTCTTTAAAAACTGAAACAAGTAAAACTGTTTAAAATGTATTTGAAACTTGGTTCACTTACAAATCCTCAATCCATATTCAACACAGTTCTCCTCCTCCAATTATTATTTACTATGATTTAATAATATACCTTGTTCATCTGAAGATTTTTTAATTGTTGTTGCCACAGAAGGATAGTTTCTAATCGGCAAATCCAAATATTGATGTTGCCTACCAACACAGATTTTCCTACTCTCCTAATCAGTATACAGAGAGTAGAACTCAGATCCTGTAGAAGATCTTTGATCAATCGTGGATTATACTGGTCTTCCATAACTGGAAAACAAAACAAACCAAATACAATTTTGGTTGACAGAGTTAACCAAGCTAATAAACACTTTTTTTAGATTACAACTCAATTGTTTATGTAAGAATAGCTGCCCTAATTCCCACCATGCCATTTATTGGTGCTATTCCTAACATGCAAGATCAGTGATTAACAATTTTACAGGCAAATTTGATGCAACATTTCAAGCTATGCATTTACAAACTTAATGCTAAACAGCTAGTTATAAATCCAATTTCTTCAGTTCAAAGGAGACAGAATAACATCTCCATTTAGTGGTTACAAGAAAAAAAGAAAAATCAATGTAATGTAATGTCTTTTTCTTAAAAAAATCAATTTCTTAAAATAATCAAAACAGATATGTATTTTGAATCTCAGTACATCACGCAAACTTAAACCCAAACATTTTATTAACCTAAAAGCTTTCGCATTTTATGAAGAGTATAATTTAACAGTAACCAATAGTTTCTGAATAGAATCTAAATGTCACTTAATTTCACCAACCTGTTTCAATAGATGTTATTCAATAACTAAGAGAAAACAACTTATTGCAATGATGGGACGGGAAGTATGAAACCTTGCACTAATTAAGCACGCTAGTGCTATGTCTTACACTGTAAAAATGGTAATAAAACTAAAAAAAAAAAAAAAAAAAAAATCAATTGATAGCTTATTTACAGCAATTAAATCTGAACAGTCAGATTACAAATCCTTGGGTCTTACCCTTCTGCACAATTTTGTCCAAAATGTTAAAGTAGTTCTTCTGTGCTGCACCACTCAGTGAAGTTAACTGGGATTTTGCAATTAACTGCAAAAGCTATGACAAAAAATTAAAAGTCAGAAGAATGACAGAAGTAAAGGATGGTTTTAAATGCACACTTAGTGCATATACTCACCTGTAACAGCCTGCATTGGTGTTTTGTGAAAATATAACTACAGAGTTCAGAAGACGAGGTAATACATGGAAAGCTTTAGGCATTCCCACTGGCATCCCATTAACAATTCCTGAAGGATGTACATTCTCAAAATACTGTACGAATACTGGTGCTCATCTCTGACAAAGCACATGACATACAGACTTTATGAGCTGTAGTGAAACAACAGAAACATTCTGTTTCGGGGGCTCACAAATACAAATGTGAACTTGGATGTGCCTGGGTCCTGAAGTTCCTGACAGATTTGGTGGCCAGGAACATCACTCTGAACTGATACCAGCTACCAGAATTACAGCTTCTGAGTGAAAGCATCACACTGGTCAAACAGAGGTGTAATGGATTTAGTGCACTACTTTCTACTCATGGAGAGGAAATACCCTATTTTGCCTAAACTAGGAAAAAAAAAATCCTGTATTACTCCCACATTCAGGTCCCTGGTAGAATAAACCACTGTGACCTAATAATGAGCAGTGTACAAAGCATATCAGTAACATTCCTTCAACAATTATTGTAAGAATCTCCTAGCTGTCCACACATCTGTCTCTGACACCACTGTAAGCAAAAAAGTGGCAAGAATAGTGGAAATAGTTTAGGGCAAAACAACCAAAACAGCTTAAGTTCTTGCTGCACATGAATGCCAAGCTATAGCTACTAGAGGCAGCCCGTGCTCCATTCTAGCACATTTGCTTTTACATTTTAGATTAATTTTTGTAGCTGATAAGAACCACTAGCTCTTCAACAAAAAATGGTCTCTTATTATGAGAGACTTTGATGTTGTAACACTATTACAATGTTTAGAGGTGTGGCACTGAGCTCTGCAATTGCACTTTATAACAATGAGTTCAGACCAAGTGTTCTCAACACACTGGGAAGGGAAGCAGGGAGCAGAAAACAGCATTCCCAATAGAGTGCTCCCACCACTGACCTGCAGAGTGCTCCTGTGTAGGGTAGCATCAAGTGTTGGCACAGAGGATGAAAGAGACTAAGCTTGCCAAAAATTATATTGTATCTTAGTTTCTAAAACATCAATTTGACACTTCACTCAACATTAATTTTCCTTGAGAGGAAGAAAGAATACACCTGTTCTGTCCCTAATTTAATAATGTTCCTTCTGGCTTCTCTGCACAATCTGACAAAACATTATGTACTAGGAAAGAAAGAAGTAATTCTCCTGATGTATTTAAATACAAGCAATCTAGTCTCAAAAACTGTATAAACAGGTATCAGATCTTTTTGTTGGCTTTTTCAAAGCCTATTAGCTTGATTAATAATTTAGAACATACCTAGAGGTCCCTGGCAGTCTGCCAGCTCAAGCAAGTAGGTACATTTCTCTTGATTAATTAAAAAAAAA
>VZTE01000960.1:457146-467424 GCA_013397775.1 Eulacestoma nigropectus | reverse complement strand
TTTCTTTATTAAATAAAAAAAAAAAAAAAAAAAAACAACAGTTATGTTTCTCAGTCTTAAGATCAAATCAAAAGATAATTTCCACCTGATTGGTTTTAATGAAGATTCCAATTTCAGTGAAAGTTAATATGCAAGGATTAAGACAATTTTAGCAAAAGCAAGGTAGGACTACAAGGATCTGACACACTGATACAAGCAGAGCCATGCCTTAAGCTGTCTACTAGAGATTATAATTTTGATTGGATCATCTGTTTACTCAGATGGAAACATTTGGAAAAAAACCCCCACCCATATCCAATTTAATGTATCAGAATTTAACAGCTACGAAGTTATCAATACAATACAGCACCAAAAAATACAAAAAAACTAATTGATCCTACCTTCTCCCCCTCACTGCCCATCCTAAAAGGGTTCTGGACAGACATCTCTATTAACTTTCAATAATGAATGGCATATTTTTAGTTAGTTGGAGAATCATCTGTGTGGTCTGGGGTCAAAGAAGAGCTAGAGTAGGGCTTGATCTTTAAAAAAAGTATTCTTGATTTATACCTTGCTATCAACAAGCAGCCACCACCTCAGGGGAACTGATGCAAAGATATAATTAAAGTTTTGTAACTGTAAAACAATTCCAAATTTTAAAAATTCCAAATAAACTCCAAAACATTTAAAGGATTTTGAAAGTCTATCTACTATTTTAAATTCACCCAGATTTCTTAGGGTCTACTATTAGCAGAATAATGGTTTGGATTGCAAAGCCAAATTTCTGAATTTTAAAGTAGTGCTCCTTCCTCAATGATCTTAAGCCTGGCTGACTAAACCAGCATTTTATATTCCTTGTTGAACAGCAGAAAAACTGGTTGATGTGCTTATGCTGGACTTTGCACTTTGACTTGATGAACTGTTTCGAGCAACCCAGTTTAGGCACTGCAGCATCTAAAACAAATGCAAAATTCTAGATCTGCATTCCTTTTACCTGCTTGCTGTTCAAGTGAGGCACCAAAGGTTGACACCATTCATAACAAATCACCTTTTTCAGGTGCTTTGTTTTTTTTCTTCCTACTGTTCAAGGCTGTAAAGTCTTGGGAAAGATCAAGGCTCTTGATTCTTCTCCCAAACTAGCATTAAAAAGTAATGTTCTAAACCACAACACATACATATACCAAAAAAACCCCAAACTCTGTAAGGGGAACAAACCAGTCAAGTACCCTAACCACTAGCCTGGAAGCAAACACTTTTTGCTTTGTTTCCACATCTCTTTTTCTGAAAAGTACAATACATTGCCTCAGCTTCACAGGGATGGATAGAATGTGTTTTCTCTCCAAATACTCCACAGCCTAATGGTAAGGCTGTTCTCCTGGTATGTTTATTTAATTTTTATTTGTGTCTTTTCAAGTTCTGGATGCATTCCAAGAAATACAATACTTGTGAACAGCCTCACCACTGAACTGAACTCTACTCCTGATATGACTCACATTTTGAGCTTCTCTAGGAGTTGGAACAAGCACTTTACTACATCAAGTTAGATAATAAAATAAACCTGGGGCTAGAAAGAGATCAGTATCCCCAGAAAAGGCATTTCCAAATGGGCAGCTGGTTAGGTATTGAGGTAATTAAGGCTGGAGTCTCAAGTTTTAAGGGATGTTAAAGATAAATGCATAGATATCTTGTCCTTGATAAAAAAAACCCCAGTACAATGAATCACAGGACTGGTAAGAAGTTGCAGAAGATACAGAAATAGCAAAGTATTTACACATCAAGTATTCTTCTGGAAATGGTTATTTTAAGCATATTTAAGATGTAGCAAATATTTAAGATGAATAACACTTTGGTATTTTAGGTTGTATAGAAATTGTTTTATCTTTAAAGAGAGTTCATTACCCAGACTGATGAACAACAATTGAAACTACCATCAATGTTTCCCTCTAAATACACAGCACACTGGCCATCACCATCCCCCTCTAGCTATAGGCTTTCAGCCAGCCATATAGTGAGTTTTCACCAAAGAAAATTTACTCAGTTTAAAGTTGCTTCTGGCATTAATAATTACATATAAACAGGATATTTACACAATTACAAATCATCATCTGTTCAGTGCAAAAATATTCCTTTGTACACACAGGCACGTCAGCAAATGCATTTTTCTAATATGCATATAAAATAAAGAGCTTACTTTGACCACATAATTGAACCTCCTGATGTCCTGAATCGCACTTAAAAAGTCTAAGCGGTTAAACGCTTCTCCCAAGGTGCAATAGCCATGTCTCTGAGAAGAGGAAAAAAACACACTTTAAATGGAAGGAAACAAAGATGAAATTGAGCAAAACATTCAGAAACGCACTCTGACATGCAGCTGATGCTAATGGATACCATGCTCCCTGGAAATACAGTGCCTCTGGACTGAAGAGTTATTTGTTCTACAAGAAATTAAATGAAACCAGATACACTATTTGTAACTAACAGGTACGTAGGCAAGGCCTACCTTTCAATTCATACTAAAGGTGTAATCTGGCATCACTGGTATTTGATTTCCCTGGGAATCTACTCCACTCTTGCAGAGTGTCACGAAGCCGGCACTCTCTCATGGCTATCACAGTCCCTATTTGGCATGCACAAGGAAGAGCTTGCTTGTTCAGCAGTCTGAGCCTACAAATATGAGAATTATCTGATTCACACTGGAGGGTAAGAACACAGCTAGTTGCTTCTGGGATCAGAACAAATGGTCTCAACATCTAGAATTTATTTTGGTGCTAGAAGCTTAGGCACCATGAGCAAGAGCAACTGCATTTCCTTTGGTACATCTCCACATCTTAATGTGAAAATGGAAGTTTCAGAGACTGTTGTGAACAACTTAAGGTGGTAGCAGCAACCCAGAATTACATGGGATCACGTAAACCTCCTTACTGGTGTTCAAGTTCCACACATCCCAGACAGCCATGGCAGTCAGCACAGGAATGAAACTCAAACTTCAGGAGTTTAATCTCTACATACAATGGATGTATTTTAACTCTTGGCTTTCCAAGAGGTCATTCCAAGAGCTTTCATGTTCCCTTTACAGTTACATGATACAGTTTATATGCCAAACTGAAAGCACATGGACTTTGTTAATCCTCTTTGTAAAGCTTGAAACTTATGTTTTACTTACTTTCATTCAAATTTACACCAAGATTCCAAAATATCAGGTGGCTGCCTGCAAGCAGCTTCTTTGGAGATATTTCTCTGGTTTTGCAAATACTTTCAATTTTAGTTCAAAGAGAGACAGTAGAAAGATAGATGGGCTTGTATAAATAGTAGAGAACTGTATGTCTATCCTTGCAAGTTCCCACGTCTCTGCCACAAAGACCTACCTAGAAGTCACTTTGCCAGCTGCCTTTGCCTCACCATGTGCAGGTGCCCAGTGTTGCCAAAGAAGAGAGTTAAGTATAACCCCTAAGACCACATGACAAAATCACTTTTTTCAATATACTGTCTGTCAATTAAGAACCACAAAGATTGTAGGAATTGACCCACACCACACAGACTTACTTCCCTGGTGCTTTCTTTATGAACATAAATCCACTTTTCACGGTAAAAACCTAAAATAAAATCAAAATACAAGCATTTTAGGCTTCTACATTAGTTAATGCCTTCTAGAAAGAAACCGAACTAAACATACCATTTTCAATAAAATGCTTCATAAGATAGCAGAACAGTTTTAATGAAGGAAGTTTATAAAGGCTGGAAAAGAAAAATTTTTCACAAGTTATGGACTTCATGAAAGTAACAGAAAAGTTGTATAAATTTTTTTTTTAAAACAAGAGTTGGCACACAATTGGCAGATGAATGACCAATTGGTCACAGCTTTTGTCAGCTGTGACCAATTGCTGATATAACAGCAGTCCTACACAATTCCTGACCTTTTTTTTTCCATACAGCAGGCTCCTCAGCATTTGAAAGTACAGCAAATTTGGAGAATGCTTTTGTTCCTGGCCACTCTACCCCTCTAATCCATTTTCTTCTGTACAGGTGCCTGCTCTACATTGACTTAGGTCAACTAACCGGAGGAGACTGCAGGGAAGTCAAGGATATAAGACTAATAAAGGCAACCAGGCAGACCTTCAGCTTTCACAAGTCTCACATGTTGTTAAATTAGACATCCAGCCCCTCGAATCTTCTGAAATACTTTAAACTCAGAGCCTGGAGAAGCTTGCAGCTTTCTGAAATACCATCTCTCTAACAATTTTGGGGATATGCAAATAACAGATCATTTCAAGATCAAAGCATTAGAAATGCCAAGAAGCTGCTAACCAACTCACCTTTTTTTACCTACTCTACCTATTCTCTGCTTCAATAAGTTACTTGCTGTCACATTTGCAGTCCAAAGTACAAGTGATCTTTTACAAATGAGAACTGATAAAATGGCTTTCATATTTTCATTTTTTTTAAAGGGACTTCTCTCCAAGAAATTCAATACTGATAAAGTCTTTATCAAGAGATATGATTATTATGGCAAAATATTTATGAACTGATTCTGGAGTTGTATAACTAATTAGAATCGGAATTAAGCAAAAATAAACCAGCTGCTTTGGGAAGCAGAAGCTCCCATAAGCATCCAGAAGAATTTAATCTAAAACTAGTCCACAGTTTCAATTTAGACATATCACTTTTGATACCAGAATTTGTTGCCAATATAGAAATAGACATAATTTGGAAGGCTACTCTAGAGGTGAATATAAAATAATGGCTATTATAACATTTTTCTGAACCTGTATGAGTCTTCTAAAATAAATGCAAAAACCCAGCCTTACACTGCGAATCCGTGTTATTCCTAAAATGATCTTTTTTCCTTTTCTTGGCTGCAAACTCACAGTCTTCAGTACTGTACACTTTTTCATTCTCATCATCCCCAGTTATGATACTGAAATAAAAACATCTAATTAGAATGGCAGTAATTAAATAAAATTAAAGATGCATACACCATTACAATTACAATTTTCTGCATCAAAGTCTACCAGCTGAAAAAAAAATCATATTATTAATTAAGATCTTCTACCTGATTGTTCATAGCAACACATATCTTGAGAGAAGCTGTCTTTTTCTTTTTTCCCAAAGGGGTTGGATTTTGTGTCAAAGTGATTAAATACACAAAAGTATCTTCCTAAGAGGCATCTTGTAAGTCACTACTGACATTCAGGAAGGACTACTAAGAAGACAGTACTAACTGGACAACTGCTAAACTCTGCAAAGCTCTGGTGTACAAAAATCCATTACTTGAAGTGGCCCAAGCCTTAACTGCACACAGGTAATAGTCTGTGAAGAATTATTGCACATCCTTGCATAGGCAGAAAGCCAGCAAAGAACAATATCTCTCTTACTACTGTCACCTTTTGGGCAAAGAAAGTCTTTCTTTTAAGAAATGCTTGATTCACAACTCAGCACATACTACAGGTGTCATGGCACTGTTTTACCAATGATTTGTACACCATCAAGAGCAAATGGTCTGTCTCTGCCAGAGAGACTTAGCTATACCTATGTCACTTCTGACAGTTAACGATGTAACCCAACACTGAGGACTATGCCCAATACTTACATATATCATACATATAGTGTGAATATAGAAAAAATATACATACAACAAACTATTAAATTTTTTTAATAAGCTAACCTTTCTAAAATTTATATACATATAAAAACTGCCTCTGCTACAGGAAATCTACACAGGTTCATAAAATTTTCTTTCCATTTTTGCAGATGACTATAAGGACCAGCAACAAAGATAAGAATGGGTGTTCTCTTTTCTAGCACTGAGAAGGAAGATACTTCCTATGAAGGCCACCATCTTGCATAGATAAGAAGAATAATGAAGGATACATGGTAATGAAGTTTATCAGGGGGCCTTTTTTATTTTTACATTATTGCTCTTTGACAATAAAGTTGTATAAAGCACTCCTCACATTCATTACTATTTTTTATCTAAATTGCTTTTTATCACTGCCAGTTTGAACTTCAAATTAAAACAACTGAACACGGTAAACTGAAGGACACGAGTTTTTTCCAAAATAACCTGTATCTGGGAATTAAGTGACAAAAATTATTTTAGTCTATTTCTACTAGCTTATAGAGTTAAAATTTTCAGGTTTGAACCTGTTAAAAAACACTCCAAAAAAATTTTGCTTTTTGAATTGTTCTAATCAGTAAATGCTAGGTCATCTTAAAGATACACAAGTTGAGAAGATTTAGAAAAAAAAATTTGGTTTCATCTTAGCTTTTTGTTTTTCAGGATTTAAACCTAACGTACCTCTGCATTCAGATAATGCTCAATCCAAGATGGTGGCCTTAGTTCATGCCTTAATAATTTTAAAGCAGAGGATAAAGACTCAATACCTCAAATATTCTGTGCAATGGTGCCAAATATCACATCTGGTCAAACAGCAAAAGAGTTCAGAGGGAAGAAACCAGCACAAGACAAAAGCAAAGCAACTGACAAAAGCAAAACATCAACACCAACAAGTTATTTGATTATGTAACATTCCAATCCATCAGTTTGGGAGGTTTCTTCCCCAAAGCTATCATATACAAAATCTATAAATTCACTAAGATTAATTTAATTATGTTTTAACATATTGGCTGCATCACCACATCATGTGAGAAGTTATTGCAGAATCTGAGGAGTTGCTACAGAACCGGAAATTGAGCCCAAATCTCCCAGAGCTTTATCATCCTAACAGATACAAGACTAGGGAGATATGTCCTGATACTCTGCAACATAATCCAGGCAGCACAGAAACTCTCTCATCCCCCTTGACCCAGGGCAAGCAACCGGAGAGGATGGGAGACCACATTCCTGAAGGCCTGCTTTAGAAGAGGAAGGTTAATATGTAAAGATTCCTTCTTTTGTTCCTGGAGAGGAAGTGTCCCTAGAAAGTCATTTAGATCAGTAACACACCTGAAGTGATTTGAATCCCACTCCTGACATCCCATAACATACATTTCCTCAAGAATCATATAAATAACTAAGGCAGCTTAAGGAGTCAATAAACATAAGGAATTGTGAAGATAAAGAGGGTTATTTCAAACACCTTTGTCTATGTCTCAAATTTGCCTGTGACATTCCTGGAATTCCTCAAGTTTCTTTAGAGAAAAGACAAATTGGACTGTTACCTCTAAGGATCTTCTGACATGAGGCTTTATTTCCTCATGTTCTGTCCCACTTCACATGGAGAGTCTTTCCCTACTCATATGTAAACAACACCACTCTTGACAAACCTTTAGTCTGAAAGCAATGAATGAAAGCAAGGGTCCCATAGACATCAGAAGAATGGGACAGAAACACAGATTTACCCACTGACTGCTAGTGTTCCTCCCAGAAATCTGCAGAGCTGCTTGACGAGTATTAAAGCAACCCCTGCCCCCTCACACACCAAGCTAAGATACAAGAAACCAAATCAAGTGCTGCACGTGCAATATGGTGTAACAGAAGCCTTAATTTAATGTTTTTATTGTAATACTGCACGTGACATTTGAGTGCACCTGGAAGGATTTAAATAAACACAATACTGCCAATTTACAGCTGTTCTTACTCTCTTGTCTTGATGACGCACTTCATCAAAAATTATTCTAAAGCTTTTAAAAGCAAAGTACCTGGTGTCCTTAGGACTAAAATATCTTAGATAAATCATGTAAGAATTTCAGTTTTTTCCAAAAAAAGTAATTTCATAGCAGTATTTAAATAACCTCTTGGCTATGACACTTGAAATGATGGAAAATGTGACAGGGTTATGTGAGCTCCAACTATTTTCCCTCATCCCCTTGCTTCTTTTCACGTGGCCCTCAAGTCATGAAATTATATACAGAGACACACTAAGTATTTTAGAAGTGACTCTTACAGCTTGACCATGCATGGAAAATCCTGAGCTAAGTGCATGCACCAAATGATTTTGTCATTTGACAAATATATTGTAATGTTATCTGTTAATAGATTCAAATCAAAGGACTTCCATCCAATGCCAAAATCACTCTTGTGAACACTGTATCTCACAGAATTAGACAAGAGACACTGCAGACTGAAATGACTACCCTGCCAGCCCAAGTAGTTCATATGAACCTAACACACAAAAAATAAATATCACCTGCATGAAAATCTTATTAGTCTCATTCTCTTTCTTTTACCTCAAAATGAACACATAAGACAGGTTTACTCCTAATTTGCAGCTATTGAAAGGCACTTGGATACAATTTTGTAAGGCAGTTCCCCCCCACCAAGCTTCTCTCCACACGAAACTTCAAAGACACAGTGCCATAGCACTGGAAGTATCTATCTATGCTTGAATTTACAGGCAGTCATGGCCAACATTCACACCACAGAGCCTGAATGCACACAGCCCAAGCCACATTTCCAGTTACTATATACCTTGAACACAAAGCACTCTTATGCAAATAACTAAGACCTATAGAATTGATGGTCTCTTTTTTCCCACCTTAGTTTCAATAAAAGGATCTAAAGTGCAGCCATTCAAGCATTATGCCAAATAATGAAAACTGTTCCTGCACAAGCAATTATATTTGTTCAAGCATGGTTACCACTAGGTCCACCAATTGTACTAATTGAGCAACTGGATTCACCAAGGCACTGGATGACTAACCAAGCAAAGTTAGAAGTTCTATTTTAATAAGAACACATTCTTCAATTTAAGTAACTGATGTGTCTTTAAGGTTTATTTCTGAATCTGTTTGCAATTAGATCTTTGTAATTTCTGAAGAGAAAGTATTTGCAATGGGTAAAGGACAAAGTTCAGCAAGCAATTGTATCGATACTTTCTCTCACAGAAGAGAACAGAAGCAAAACTAAAGAGGGTTTCAATCAACTACATAGCTTGAATTTATTTCTTTATAAAGGAAAACTGCTATACTGCTCCCTGAAATACAATACTCAAGTACTAACTTCAGAAGAGATTCCTACAGAACATTTTGGTGAAAAATATTATTCCTTATAACGGATGTAAATGAATAAAACCCTTCCAGAACTGCCAGACTGGCATACATCACCACCCCTATTCACAGGGCAGCTTAACAAGAGACAAATAGGTATTTTTGTACTGTTTACTATATGTTTCTTCTACAAGGAAGCACTTTATCAAGTCTCATTCTTTTTTAGTGCTACATCATGTTAACAAATACCCTAAGCTGTCTTCAATATACACCATAATTATTTCCAAATAGCTTAAGATGGTACAGAGAACCAGCCAGCAACACATCTTACACTGCTGTACCACAATGTGAATGTGGTACATGGCATAGAAGAACCCTAAGCCTGGGTATATCCTGGGTACAGACTGGATAGAAAGCAGTTCTGAAGGAAAGAAGCCAGGAGAATGGAGGATAAGTAGCTGAAAATAGGTCAGCAGTGTGCCCTTGTGTTGTATTAAGCCAACTGCACCCCGGTTTGAGCTAACAAAAGTGTATCCTGCAGACTGAAAGAAGTAAACATCCATCTTTATTTGGTTTAAGTACTCATCTGGACTACTGTGTCTAGTTTGGGGCTCCCCAGTACAATGAAAACATGGTCATACTGGCACAACTCCAGTGGGGACTTACCAAGGTACTGGAGCACATGGCGCACAAGGGTAAGAGAACTGACCTTGTTCAGTGTTAAGAGCTGGTGGTGGAGGGAAATCTGACTGCTGCGAGTTTCTAATATGAGGCTATAAATAAGATGGAGTGAGACTTTAAGGTTGGAGGAGGTGAGTAAGTCAAGTGGTAATGGACACAATCTGTGGAAAGAAAAATTCTTACTAGACTGAGGAGGGCAGGGAGAAATGACACAACATAGGACAAGCAGACAAACTAAAAAAATAACATTGAGAGTAGAACAGGAGCCCAGAGAAGAATTTCCATTCTTGGAAAAGCACAAATCTGAACTGGGCAAGGCCCTGTACAACCCAACCTCAGCTGGCCTTGCTTTGAGTATGTGTTTCAACTGGACGACCCCCAGAGGCCATTTCCACCCTAAATTGTTCCATAAAGTTGTGCAAATAGATGTGAATTGCTGTTTAGCAGCAGAACTTCACTGGCATATAAAAAGTCCAAGCTACAGTCATAGATCCAAAGTTCAAAGTGTAGTAAAATTAGTCCAAAGTAGTGCAACTATGCCAAGAAGTACCAACTTGAATTCTCTAGTCTGAGTTTGGAAAACATACATCAGTAATTAAATAGACAGAAGCAGAATTAAGAAGAAAAAATTAAAGCCACAGTTTGTGGTTCTAGAGGAGTTCAATTCTAGGGTCTTCCAAGACTAAGAGAAAA
>VZTE01000960.1:396772-441854 GCA_013397775.1 Eulacestoma nigropectus | reverse complement strand
TCCATTTTGGGCAGGGGTTGGGGGGGTGGGTTGGGGGGAGGTGGTGAGTTTGTCCAGCAAGCTTTATGGGTTGAAATTCCTGCATTTGGTCTCTGCTTACTGTATTAATATGAAACCCACTTTCTATGACAGCCTGAAGTGCCATCCAAGTCCCAAGGGAGTCAAGGAGGATTTTGACCTTTATTTCACAGGAAATGAATCAAGCTTGTTTATATGGAAGAAAAGCAACTGAATATTATGCAACTACAATTCTAAACTTTATAGCTAAATTCTGTGCCAGTCCAATACTAAAAACAGTCATGAAAAAAGCTGAGCAAATTTTGGGTTTGTTTTCTTGGTGTTTTGTTTTTTTCCCTGATAAGGAAGAAACAAAAGCAGTGTCTTACTCACTCACAGATATTCTGCATAGTTCTTGAGACCATTATATTACACAGAGCAGAACTCTGTGGCAGTCCATCTAACCAGTTCTCAGAGAAGTTTAGAACTATTAATTCTGAGTGTACATTTCTTCTTTTCTGTTTTTTGGAAGTTTTTATTAAGGATTTATAGGTATCTTAAACATAAAATCTATGGATGTGGATAGGAAGTTTTACAAAACAGCCAAAGGCCTTGTGGATAGGAAAATTCTTTTTCCAGGTGCATTTTGATAGAAAAAGGAGGATTGCCATTAAACTAAACAGCCATTTTCAGAAACTCATAGGCATGGAAGACACATAGATTTCATTCATATATTATTTGAACACAAGCAATATGCAAAGAATTAAAGCGTTTTTACAAACTATTAAGATAAAACTGCCTCATTAACACAGGTATTAGACTAGAGAAACAGCAGGAAGTGATCAATATGCCTTTCAAGTTGGAAATTTATGCTAGCAAATACCAATAAACAGTGTGAACAGTCTTGCTGATTGCATTGGAAATGCTATTTAGGCTGACATTACATAACTAGGTGTACAGTTATCCCATGAGCTAGATTCAAGAATCACTTAGATGTTTTTCTTCTGCAAGCACCCTGGTTAAATGAACATAACATTTACTGCAGCAATGATTGCCTGTCCGTACCAAAAGGATGAGTAAATGCCTTTAAAACCCTGAGAACAGAAAAGGAACCACATTTCATTGTGTCTCTTTTTCTTCCTTCCATTTCTTCAGCTTCTTTCTTTCTACTTCAGCTTTGTAGGTCTCAGACAGTGTAAGTTCCGTGCTGCTCCTCAGCAAAAAACCAAAGGACTTGTGTTCCCACAGAGACAGCTGTGGGCTGGGGGCCCATCTCCTTCAGTTACTTTACGGCTTCTGTGGAGGCTTCTGTTCTGCACAGTTCTGACCTGACAAAAAGGGTGCCATGGACTGCTGTTGTCTCTTTCCATTGTGGCCATTCTCAGCTCTTTTGACGGTGTTTAACATCTAGATCATCCTGTAGGCCCTTCAGAAAACAAATGGGTACCTGATGAGTGCATCCACACTGCAGTGAAGTGGGGGAGGTCAGCAGTCACTCCTCATCACTAGCAGTAGGTCTCTGGGATAAACTGGAATTTAGGCCACTCTGTAAAGTACAGTAAAGATGTGGCCAGTCTGTTTAAAGATGCAGCTAATTTGTTTAAAGATGGTCCAGTCACTTCCTTTTCTATTCTATGATTTTTATAAATGTCCAGTTCTGTGATATCACCAGTTGTGAAAACTGCTGATGCTGGAAGGAGTTTTGTCTAGGTAATGGCAGCAGGACTGCACCCTCTAGAATTCTGTTCTGTGGCATCTATTTCATTTGAATCAATATGCTTAAAAGAACATATTTATGATGGTACTAATAATTGCTGCTGTTAACCTCTACCCTTACATTAATTCTTCAGCATTGGGAGGACAGAGCAGCTGCCTATAGATTATTACAGTTAGGATATAATTCTGATTTACCTGTCTGAAAGATATTACAATTTGTTGTTGCTAAATTAAAAACAGTTAATTGCTTTCCTGTGTTCATTTATATTAAGGAGATCATTTCCTGGTTGAATCTGCTGACAGTTCTAAAATGTAAATTCGTGGCATGTACTATTTTTTTGTCTGTATTTTATAGCATGGTTACATTTTATTCATTTAATTAAATAAAAAATGAGAGTAATTTATGACTTCGATGCTGGATCTTTCAGCTTCAGGATTGGGATCTGTACTAAATGATTTTGGCATAGTAGAGATAAGAGGATCAGGGAAAAGTGTTTTTTCAGCCCTTAAAGCTGGACTAGGTTGAGTTACTATAGTGATAGATGAAGTTTCATCTGGATGTAACTACCATTTTGAATGCTTATTCCTTTGGTAGTCACTTCCATGCTTGTTTTGGAAGCTGCCTGCTTTAGGGAGTATTAATCCCATGGCAGTAATAAAGTGGTGCTGCAGAGGTTACGTCTGTGAGGTGAACTGGGCTCAGTAACTTCAGCCAGAATTTGGCAGAGTGAAGACTGGCCCCAAGATGCTGTTGTTTTTCAAATAAGTCTGTGCCAGTCTGGGGAATTAATTTTATTTTCATGTCAGAAAAATTACTGAATTGAAACCAATTTGCAATTATTTAACCTTACTTGAGGACATGCATTTAATTTAATGCTGTGCTGACCATGATCTGATTTATTTATTATTTTTTTTACAATTTTATGTAGCTTGTACATGCTTTGAGCATAATGTCCAACAGGAGATAGAGAGCAAAACTTTCATAGCTTCCAACACTACAAGAAAGTAATGGATGCCACAAAGTGGCAGTCCTGCTGGTGGGAGGAATAATCTGATGAATGCTAGTGGCAGCAGCACGAGTGGTTGTAAAGCGCTGAGTTTAGAGGCTAAAAATGCTTTAGGCAAGTGCTGTATGCTTTCACTAATCTATCACAGCACGATCTATCATGCATCTCCTTTTCCTTGGATGACATCGCCTTCTAGCAATACATCAGCACAAATATTTGCAAGAAGATAAACATATGGCTTGCAGTACTTCACTGACAAATTGTTTCAGCAGAAAGCATGCCTTTTCATTTACCTTCCCAGCCAACGCTTAGAGTTAATCACAGCAACCAAGTGCCACTGCTGTGCCATATGGAAGCAGAGCTAACTGCATTAACAGAAATTTAAACACGTGTGGGGAGAGTCACAGGAATTATGAGTTCTGTGAGTGTAAATTTCATAGTCAGACAGGAACAGTTGACAGAAGAGAGAGGAAAAAATTGCACATTTCTTGAATCCTACTCTTTCCAAGACTCTCTTTTGACTTAAGCTTTCACCTCATTTGCTCCTTCATGTGTTGCTGTGCTCCATAAGCCTTAGCTACTTGATAGAGTAGGCAGCAGGAGTACTGAGAATGCAGTCCTGATCTCAATGAAATCAGTGGCAAGACTCCAGTGGACTAGGACAAGCCAAAGTTTCTCTTTTAATATAGGTTCAATTCTACTAAAACTGTTGCCTTAAAACAAAACCAAAACCAAAAAACGTCCTGCTGTCTTTCTAAATATTACAAGAAAATACCACAACTGGATCCCCATTCTCCAGTTACTTGCCATTATGATGAATTATTGGGTTGGACTGTGCTTTGGGTTTCCAGGTCTAAAGGGATTTTCTTGGCAGCTTTGCTGTATTTTCACTTTAATCAATTATGTAATCAAATTGTCCTTCTTCCTCTAATGTTCTGTCGACCTCTCTTGAAATGATTAGAAAAGATTTAAAGGATACTAGCTGCCATCAATGACAGCAAGCACATAACTTGAAAATCTCATTACTACTTGTGAGGAATATTCAAACAGGGCTATTTAAAAGACAGGCTCAAGTCCAAATTTTGACAGTTAGTAAATTCTTTCCAGACCTTATGAGAGCGAGTTAAAGTAAGATTCATCTCATCTGCCTTTAGCCATCTCTAGTTTAGATGTGTCCATCTGAGTTTGCTACCTGATGCTGGCTATATAGTAGGGGGGAACATGGAGAGGAAGGCAATTTTAAAGCACATCAGTAATTTGACCTGTTTTACTCTTCTGCTTAAGGATGAGATGCATTGCTCCCTGTAAGTACCAGTGTCTTTCCAATGACTGCAGAGGGAACTTTAAAGGTAAATGTCTATACTGTAAATATGTCTAGTTAGATCAGATTCATTCCCTTTGGTATCCTGCTGCAGGACATTCCATATTCCTTACAGCGTTTGGGGAAGAATTTCAGTTTCCACCATAGTTCCCAAGTACTGTACCATGCCTAGGTGGCCCAAGAGATTTGAAGTTAAAGCACGGATCCCTGCTAGCTGACCTTGGAAAAGTTATGCAGTAGACATGGTAGGAGTTGGGTGGCCTTTGTCACCAATGGTTGATAAGGTAAAAAGCACAGATAAAGAAGAAAATCAAACTATTTAAAGATTAGTAGAGACATACAAATATGTGCTTATTTTCCTAAAAATGAGAAATAGAATTTTAAATACACTGTTGGTTTTTGACACTAGGTGGCAACAGTACACATTAGAAATACTGGATTGTCAACCAGTAAAAGTAAACTTTACTCAAGGAATTGAAAGAAGGAGAATCCCAGAAATTATTTTTAGAATAGATTTTGAATGAAATTAGAAAAAAATAAAGCATGCTTACAGTACCACGTTTCTTCCATCAAGATATAAAACCTAGAGAAACTTATTTAAATCTACCAGAAAACTTACATTTACTCTGAGTTAGAATCTGCCCTTCCATGAAAGAGTATTTATTAGAGATTCATCAATCTAAACAAAGGTTAAATGTTGCTTTTATTGGCTGGACTACAGAGTCTGACAGTCATAGGCCCCATTCCTTTGCTCCTCAACTTCCTCAACAAATTGGTGTATGCACAGTGTTTGAGAGCAGTTTTCTTTTACCATGAAATACATCTGTAGAATATAAGAATCAAGTTTTCATTTGCAGCTCTTCTACTGAATAGTAGAGACATTATGCTGCATGACTCATTTAATTAGAAAAGAAAATACTGAAACACTTCAGCGAGATTAAACTGTGGTGTTAATTTGGGGGGAGAGATCAGAGCTGCACTTCTCCTTTTACAGTGGTCTAAATCTTTTGATTTGGTTGGTTGGTATCATTAGCCAATGAAGAGAACCAGACGGATGTGATGATTTCTGGCAATTCCTTTTCCTTTCCTGATGTACTTGAGATACCATGTTTGGGAGATAGCATGGATAGTCCTCTATAGGACTTATCAGCTGCTCAGGGAAACCAGTCCTTACTGTTTGTTGGTTTAGATAATTTTTCTTAATGTATCTTTCTCATTGCCAGGTTCCCAATGATGTTGTTTAACATCCTGCAAGAGGAGTCTAGAACTAATATTCTGCGATACCATAACACAACTTCTACAGTAAATGAGAACACTGGACTTTCAAAGAACAGAATGGACCACTTAAGGGTTAAAAAACACGGAGTAAAGTTCCTAGACTATTCATGGATAGATCCTTTTAATACTGCTACCATTTTGAAAGAAAAAAAAAATCAATTTCTTTTGTGGAATATTTTCTGGGCTGTGGAGTTATCCTTTTAATATTGCTACTAGTTTGAAAGAAAAGAAAAACTTATTTCTTTTCTACAATATGCTTCTAGGCTATGGATGAGTTTCCTGTCAAGGAAATTGGACACTGACTGAATTAGCATGCTGCAGAGTTTTCTGCAGGACTAAAGACACATTAGTACTCATGGTTTCTCATTAAAAGAATATAAAGAGATCCCTTTGTGGATCGAAGTAAGAATTGCCTACTTTTTTTTTTTGTATGAAATCATACAGTAGATATTTGGAACATAGGCACCAAAGCTATCTCCCCAGCTGCAAGAGCTCCATCTATACTGTCTTTTCAGTGGACTCTTCCTTCCACCTTCAAGCAGAAGCTCACTAAGCATCCACATTATCTATATTCAGGTCTGTGCTATGGTCAGATAGCCTGTATATCCAGAATTCAGGTTCCAAGTTTGCCAGTAGATATTTCTATGGAGACAAATTTTGTGGCATCAAGAACAGACAAACTTTTAACCCAGTCTCAACGGTTCAAAGTCCACAGGATAACTTTCAGTTCTCAAGTGACTTTGAGGTGAGGTATAGCCTAAGGAAGATATTTTTGGAGAAGAGAAACAATGACCTTTCTTTACTGTTAGGTGAATATGGTAACTACATATTTCACAGATGTGGAGTATGAGTCAGAAAGATTAGGTGAACAGCTCAAGGCTATAAAGAAAATTTTGTATCAGAGCCCAGATCAGAAGAGAGGAACTGCTGACTCCCAATGCTATGCTAAGATAACTCTCCCTGTTAAAATTGTCCCATGAATCATCTTAAAAGCCAACGGTAATGCTTTATGAGTCTCAGCACTGCAGATGCTATTAGTGCTGTTGAGGAAGAAGGGACTTCTTTATCAATGTGCAGCAATAATCATTCCTCACTCTTATAAGCATTTATAAATATTCAAACCATTCACAGTCAAAATCCAGCAAAACACATTGTGTGCCAACCTTACCTTCCCATGACTAAAAAAAATCCTATTATTATTATTAATGTTGTTGTTGTTGTTATTGTTATTATGGTTTTGTCAAAATGTAGTTCCCAAAACCTGTAAAAATGACTTTGCAGTCATGTCCACTTCCTGACAATACCTTTATTTTCCTTCCCTAAGAGGTATTTATAAGATATTGTAAAGCCCTTGGTGGCAGCAGTGGACAGAGAAAAAAAATCCAAACGTGAGCCTTCGTATTTCAGGACATATCTTCATTTGATTCTGAATAATAGTACCTGATTGTTTTCCATCCTGTTTCAGATATGAGCAACTTTATTGTCCCTATCTTGTGAATAAAGTGTCTGTATATGAGGCTGTGGTGCCACAGCTTGCAGAGAATATTCCAGTTCCCAAACCTTGCAGGATATAACTGTCTTCCCAAGAGTATGTTTTGGGACCTAAGGATTTGGAATCACAGAATCACAGAATAGTTAGAGTTAGAAGGGACCTCTGGAGATCATCCAGTCCAATCCCCCTGCCAAGGCAGGGTCACCTAGACTGGGATACACAGGCACGTGTCCAGGTAGGTTTGGAATATTCCAAAATCTCCAGAGGGGGAGACTCCACAAACTCCCTGGGCAGCAGTTCAGTGCTCTGACACCCTCAGTGTAGAGAAGTTCTTCCTCACATTGAGGTGAAATTTCTTGTGTTTTACTTTATGGCCATTGCTCCTCATCCTGTTGCTGGGAACCACTGAAAAGAGTCTGGCACCCTCCTCTTTGGCACCTGGCTTCGAGATATTTGTATGTATTGATGAGATCCCCTCTCAGTCTTCTCCAGACTGAGAAACAGGGGCAGCTCCTGCAGTCTCTCCTCATGAGAGAGATGCTTCAGACTCCTAATCATCTTTGTGGTCTCCTCTTCAGTATCTTTTTATCTTTCTTGAACTGTGTAGACCAGAATTGAACACAATACTTCAGATGTGACTTCAGTAGGGTCGAGTAGAGGCTGAGGATCACCTCAACCTGTGAAACTCCTTTTGGTTTAGTTACTTTCTCATCAGTTAAGATAAGCTGGATCACCTTGGTTGACAGTTCCTAAGCCAGGTGAATTTGGAACCAAAAGCCACGTCTCTTTAGGTTGCTTACTGGAGTAAATAGGGAGTAACTCCTCTTAATGGTGCCACAATGGAGTGTGAGGAGGAAGCAGGACAGAAATGTGATGAGGGAGGTTCCCTAGGCAGTCAAAGTTATTTACTCGATTACTGAATTACTTGGTCATCTATCTCCCTCTGAGCATAATAAGCTTCTTGGCAATTCTAGATCAGGAGATTTTCCAGTGTGTATGGGACATGGTGGTAAACCCCAAGCAATCCATATCTCCATAGCTGTCAAAGCAGACAGCTCAGAGGGCATGGAGAAATCTAAGTCTCTGGCCTAGCACAGAAAAGGCTCTGAGATTTGATATTCTCTCTGAGTCATGAAGAGAATTATTGCTATAAAGGTGCAAGGCCTGAGGCTTTATACGTGATGGAGGAGATTTGCATACTTGAGTGTGAAATGCACTGAAATTGAGGAGAGAAACAATATGACATGTTGCACACAGCCTCACTCACAAGCACGCATTAAGCATAAAAGGGATCTAAAAGAAGTCATCAGTGAGCTCTGAAATGACACTGTTAATTGTTGTGGTGTCTGATGTCTCAAACATCCCACCATGTTCTCTTATCTGGAAACAAAAATGAGCTTTAGTGGGTTTTCACTTGACTTGCAGACATGAGCTCATGCAGACACTCAGCAAGAAAATCTGTACATAACTGTTTACGTTCAAGTATCATAGCTCATTAACTTGATGTCCTCAGAAAACAGCTTTTAATTAATTGTGGGGTTTTTTAGATCATAAATACAGTGCCAGATTTATAACTAAAATGAAATGCTGCCTTAATCAAGGTCTGTTTTCACAACAGAGAGATATGTAAAAGTGTTTTACCTTAATCGATTAGCAGTATTTAGCCACCTGCATAACTAGCCACTTTGAAACTATCACTATTTGCATTTATTATATATACAATGTCATATTTCCTTCTTCATTTAGCTGTTACCTTACTGAATGTCCTTGGTTAAGTTACTTAAACTTCAATGGGCCATCATTGCATGGCTTGATTTAGCACAGGTATTCTGCTTTAAAGCTGCCTTTTCTCTGGAATATCTTTCATCTGTTCTTTCTTAGTAATGCATCCCATATGCATTATGAAATTTGTCCATAAACAGGTTAGCATAGGGCATTTAAGCATCAGGAATGTTATACCCTTTAGGAACCGTCATAAAAAAATTTAAATTGTAATTTAAAAAATGAATTCTCTAAACTAATATTAGTTCTTTTTCCAGTAACTTTGTTTTGTAGCTGCTACAAGTCACTTCAGACTTGTTAATAATTTCCCATAACCAAATTGTTTACATCTAACTAGTACACTGTGAAGAAACCAGAGTACTGTAGATAGTGCTGGTGGTAGTGCAAGTCTGTTCCTGCTGCAGTGCAGAAGGAGCAGACAAGAGTACAACTGCAGCAGCCATTTGTTCAGTTTTTAGGTGTGACTACTATCCAACCCAGAAGTGATTTTGTAGCCCAGAAATTAGCAATGAATGAGAACCTCAAAATGAGAGGAAGGCTATTGTACCAGTAAAGAGGATTGTCAGATGAAAACTTGTAAAATAATCCATGCCCTTTTCTGAAAGTGCAGAAATACAGGTTCACGAGACTGCCTTGGACCCTTGTTATGGTCTAACCTCAATCAGCAACTGAGCAACACACAGCCACTCACTCACTCTGCCACCAGTGGGATGGGGGAGGGAATTGAAAGAGTAAAAGCTAGAAAACTCATGGGTTGAGAAAAATTCAGTTTAATAGGTAAAAAAAAAAGCCACATAAGCATACAAAGCAAAACAAGAAATTAATTCACCACTTCCCATGAAGAGGCAGGTGTTCAGCCATCCCCTGGAAAGCTGCATGTAACGGTGACTTGGGAAGACAAATGCCATCTCTCCAAGCATTCCCCTCCTCCTCCTCCTTCCCCTTCCCCCAGCTCTTTATGTACTGAGCATATCACCACATGGTCTGAGATATCCCTTTGGTCAGTTTGGGTCACCTGTCCCTGCTGTGTCTCCTCCCAATTTCCCACACACTGACAGCCCCCTCACCACTGTGGCACCATGGAAAGCAGAAAAGGTGCAAGTGCTGTACAAGTGCTGCTCAGTAACAACGAAAACATCCCTCTATTATCAACACTGTTTTCAGCACAAATCTACAAGTTAGGCTCACACCAGCCATTGTGAAGAAAATTAACTACCCCAGCCAAAACCATTACAAGTCTAATTCAGATCATTTTATCCTGGATATGTAAACTGTTGCCCTTTTTGAGTAGTATGATATTATTTCCTGACTCAGACTGACTTGAACTTTTACCACTAATCAAATGCCAGAGGCAATTCCAGAAAACCCTTATATACGTAGTGAAGAATGATGCATAGTTTGTAAAATGTTCAGGCATCCTTCACAGAGAAAAGTGCTGTTTAGGTGTGTGGTGTTTGTGTCATGGTGTGGGAAGAGATGGGATGGAGTTGAGTTAGAGGCTGTGGGACAAAGAAGCACATGGCAGCACAAAGGAGCACATGGCAGNAGGCTTGTCTCTGCCGGACCCTGGAGGGAGGAGGTGTCACACAGCAGAGCCCTACGGAGAGGAGCTGCTGGAAGCTGACAGACGGGTGAACAACGCGTGACCACCCCACAGAAGGACATTCAGAAATGTTTTGCTGATGTGGCAGCATGGGATAGGTCACGTAGTGAGTATTGCCATGTAAGGAAATACTGTGCCTTGAAGAAGTGTATAAAGCCAGCTCGTTTCTTTGAATAAACGATTCAGATTTCCCTGCCGGTCTGGGTCTGTGTCTCAATCGCTACGAATGGTGCCCTGCATCAGGGACCAGAGCTGTAGGTGAGCCACAGAGGACATGAGGGCTGGACAGTCCTCAATGGACCCGGCAAAGTCCGTGTCACAATCACCGACATCATGGTAGGTCTGTACAGTTTGTTTATTAACAGCAACAACAACAACATCACAGAAATTACAATGCTTAAACAATGTTACATCTGCTTTGATGTTATTACCATGTCTAAACAGCAAAAGTTGCAGAAAAAGATTTAATCAAGTACTTATACAAAGACAGCTTTACTGTCATTTCATGGAGTAAATCATTCTAATAGTATTGAACTATAAATGCAGAATCAATGTAAATGATGCACAGCCCTTTAGGTAACACTGTCATAGGAAGGCAGACTTCAGCCTACTTTACTTAAACAAATTCATGTATGTGTTTCCTTTATAAACAAACAAACAACCAAACAAACCCAGAAATAATGAATGACCTTATCATAGGGTGCTTCAATTTAAAGTTATAAAACTCCTATGGCAACTTTAGGAAAAGAGTGTGGAAATGCCACTTGAAAAAGGCCTCAAAGAAGAAGTAACTTAGGGAAGGACCATCAGTACTTGCTCATCTCAGTTGTTCATAGTGTTACCACTTGTACCCATCCAAGGGGAAGCCTGGAGACCATGTTAACACCGTGTGACTAAATGGAGTCCGAGCACTTGACTGGCTGTACTACTTGTTAGCCTGGGTACTGGCATAGTTTGGTAAGCACAAACCAGGGAGGCAGCCAGGCTCCAGCCCTTCTGTTTTGGGATGTAAGATAATTTAATGGTATGTCTGCAAACTGGGTTGTGACACTTGGCTACTCATGCTGCAGAACTGTCTCTGCAGTGTCTGATTTACTAAAATAGTCACAGCCTAAGTGTCGAATGTCAGCCTCCTCCTGATTTTTTACTAAGAATGAAGTGAAGGAAAAATACAGCTGTTTTCTCAGGGCAGAACACACAGACAGGCTTCTTTTTTTCTGAAAAGGTTTAGAGTTGTCATGCCTTTGAGGCAGATCTTCCAAACTGGTTGGCTTGGGATTGGACAAAGGGGCACTTAGCATTTTTTTCAAACCTCCAGCCCTTAAGAAAGAGAGAAAACAGTAACACAGTGATAATCTGAAAAATACTTAGCTAAGAGGGAGGCTGGCATCACACAGGAAAAAAAAAAAACCCAAAAACAAACCAGAAAACTATTGTTGGGAGGCTGGAAGCAAAAAGGATAAGCAAAAGATTCAATTGTCTTAAGCTTGAGATCGGCTTTTTTTGTTCCACTTATTCACTAGAGACTTTCTTATTCCCTCAGGAAATGCGACTGCTACAGATAAGAGTCTTCTTCAGTATTCTGCCTTAATTTGATCCTCAGAAATGTTGGAAAGAACTGCATGTGATATGTAATTAAACATTGTACTAAAGCAGACACACAAGAGAGCTTAATAATGCTTTCCACATGATGTGGAAACAGATATGTCACTCTGTTGGTACTGTTGTTCTTACTCTTGGCAATATTTGCTATGACTAGCACTCTTTTCCATGAGACTCCAAACACTGAAATAATTTTATTATTGCAGGATTTTTATTGTACAACTCTGATAAACAGGATTCCTCCTGATTTTTAGCTCAGTCTATGGTTTGATCTTCATGCATCCGAACTCTCCCATTTAAGAAAAATCCTAGACGTCCTTTAAAAGAACCTGTACTCCCTTCCTTGCCTCAGCTATGTCACAAAAACATGGGGATGTGTTGTTTACTTTGTGCTGCTGGCAGTGCTGAACTATTGCTTACTATAACTGTCAGCATGTAGGAGACTATTTTCAGAGCATTTTTCTAAATCTCCCTGTGATTTGATTCAAACAGAGAAGCCGAAAGAGATTAGACACAACCACGCTGAGATTTCCCTTGGAGCAGACTGCAAGACCCACCTGTTTGCTAAAGGCTTCTTATCACTGCAAATAAATATGAGGAAAGCAAAAATCAGACAGTATTTCTTAGACAAAGTGATGATTCAGGAGCTAAGTCTCTAGTGAGTTTGATTTCTAGAAATCACAGTGAAAATCCATCAGCTTGTACCTTAAAAACAAATGTAGAAAAAAGTAGGATAACCAAAATAACATTGATTATGGCATATATCAATTACCAGTCTTAAATTTTCAATGTCTATCCTCATAGTATTAATTCTGTTTTCTTGTATAAACTGAGAAGATTTTTCTTGACTTTTAAATGAAATTTCAGAGTAACATAAATTTTTGATTCTGTTAGCATATCTGTGAGAGGGTTAAGACCTGCACTTTTTTCACCTAGGTCTGAGACATGTGAACACAGGATAGCGCAAGTCTTACATTATTAGTGACGGTTTCCATATTTTGCTTGTTTGTTTAGGGGTTTTTTTATGGGAAAGGGATAGATGAAAATGAGAAGTAAATTCACACCATATGAGATTTCATCTAGTTGTGAAGCAGGGTATCAACCAAACTTTACACCACTACCCATCAAACCACTAAACATCACTCATTTAATTTCTGAAATTTTAAATTCTAAAATCCTAAGTCCAAGAGAAGGATTCCTTCTGAATGTTCCTGTACAAAAATTCAGGAACTGAAAAACTGATTCTGGTCAACACCTCCTACCTTTTTTCAAACGATTGTAAAGAAAGAGGAAAAAGAGGGGAAAAGAGAAAGAGGATCCCATTAATCCATATAGATACCTCAAAGCTGGATGTCAAGAGGATGGTGGCAGACTCTTTTCAGTGGTGCCCAGAGACAGGACAAACAGCAACTCCCGTAAAGTAAAACACAAGAAGTTTCACCTCAGCATGACGGTGTTAGAGCACTGGAACTGCTGCCCAGGGTGGTCACGGAGTCTTCCTCTATGGAGATATTCCAAACCCACCTGGATGCATTCCTGTGTAACCTGCTCTAGGTGACCCTGCTTGGCAGGGGCATTGGACTAGATGATCTCCAGAGGTTCCATCCAACCATAACAATTCTGTCATTCTATGGAGTAATACACAATGCAGAACTTTCTGCCTGGTGGCAGCAAGGTTAGAGCAGAGGGGAGGGGAAGAGACTATTTCTGGAATAAAAGGCTCATTCTAACAATGTACACAGCTACATGTTATCATGTCTGTTGAAGGCTGTGAAAGTAGGAAATCATTAGTTTCATCATCTTTTGGATGCTCTGATGAATATTAAGAACTGCATTCATTATAGTTTATATCAAAAATGGGGACAACTCTTAATTAGGATTAAAAGAAAAATGTGTTTATTGGGTGGCCCACAAACACCTTAATATTATATTTCAAAATTAAAAGAAAATAACCTGGGAACGCAGTGATGAGAGACCCTTAGTAGCCAGCACGGCTATGGATCCCAACCCGAAAAAGACCCTCAGTGCTGGGCCTCCGTTGGCTTTGCTCCAGGAGAAAAATAGTTTGTAAAGCAGGCCTACAAAACCCAGCACCGGGCTTTGCCTAGGTTAGTCCCAAGCTGGGGCAGCACCCCAGCAAGCACTGAGCAGGCACAGAACACGCACAGTGTAGGCAAAAAGCGAGCTCTGGGGCGCGTGCTTCAGGTTTTATAGTCTCTTGTCTCCGCCCCTCTCCGCCCCTCTCCGCCCATTGTCCAGCCTCTTAGGTCGGAGGTGATCGGCCGAGTCAAGGGGTGATGTAAAGTCTTTCCTCCAATGGCTCGTCTTTTGCTAGGGGGCAGTCTCTGGGTGATGTTACCTGGGGTTTTCGGCAGGAAATATTTGCTTTAAAATTCATCGTTGTCATGGTGTCCAGTGACAAGGTGCTAAGAATAGTCCTTTGGCTGTGGAGGTAGGGTCTATCTCTTTAGAATGAAGCCTTTCCTCAGAAATGATTTCAACAATTATCCAGGATCTTTTCACAAATCTTAAACTTCTGAAACTTGTTTAGAACTCAGATACAACAGTTAACATTAAAACATTCAAATATGAACTCTTATAACTTTTTAAAATAAATCAATAACTTTATTAACTCCCAATTCATTAACTTTTTATTTTAATACTCGGGCACGTCATTAATGCAAAAGCCAACTTTACCAATTTCATGTTTCAGACCTAGCAAAGGATAAAGGCATCTTCGCACCATCCTTCATCTTTACCTTTATGCTCTATATTCTGTGTTGTCACTGAGTTCCAGATGATAAGTGTCCCTTAGTGATGCAGCAATGGAGTTACCTTTTTCAGATTCTTGGTGGCTGTACATGTCATCTTTCTGGGCTGCAACTTGTTCTGTTACAGCCTTTGACAAGTAGAGCTCTGTTACACTTGACTCATATGCAGCAGCTCAGGCACTGGGGGAAGCGAAACATCCCTCAACTGCCTGCCAGTTGTCAAGTTAACTCAGGCAAATAAATTCCATGTCAGGTCAGTGCTTCCTGCAAATTCAGTATTCAGAAGAGGTAATGCTTTCCTCAGAGGCAGGAAAAAACTTCACTAAACCGGTTCTCCCTTTGTTCATATCAGTCACTTTTTCTTGGTCAAGCTTCTGTGAAGTATTGAGTGTGTGAATGCAGAGACAGAACATGAGATTTAGGCTGTTCTTCTAAGTCTCTGGTTCCTAGGTCATTATCTCACTTGACAAATACTCTGTTGCTGACAACTGAGCTATTAAACATTAGTTGAAAGGAGAAAAAGAATGCAAATTCTCTTTTAATTAATTGGAGAATTTGTGACAGCATTCGATGTCATAGTAGCTTTTTATCAACATGTATAATACACCTATAAAGCAAAGAAATACTATTATTTCTGTTTCACCAATGAAATGTAACTAGAAAACATAAAGTGACTTGCTTAAAGCCACATCAAGATAGTAACAGAAGCAAGTTCAAAATTCTTAATTCTTTGATCCAGTTCTTTCACAATGAATATCCTTTCCTGTAAACAATTTTTATTCTTCTAACCTGTACTTTTCTCTCACAATTTCTGTATTTTAGACAGTTACTGAAGTTGTAACTGGTATTTCTGGTTGTTGCTCTTTAGCTTATAATTTAGTTCTCAGTCATAAAATCTAAAAAAAAAAAATAATTTCAAACAAGAAATTAAAACTAAAATGGAAAACAATACTGAAATGGAGATTTTTTTTCTTTAAAGCTTGTTGAGGCAGACAGATATATATCATATTATGCATTCCTGTTGAAATAATTTAAGAGAAACTGAATATCTTCTTACCGTTCTACAAAAAAGTATATTCAATATTGATATTTTAACACTGAGTGACAGATACAATATCATCAAATGATCATCAAACTTCAATATTCCAGGAAAAAACCCACATCAGTAGATCAGTGAAAGAGATGCCCTCTGCAAAGGGCACTCAGAGGTTTCTTCCACACCTTTCACTCATGACATTCACAGAGCAGTTCCTTTTTCCTGCGTAGCAGAATATGAGACTTTCCCCAATGCTCAGGTTTAGGCCCACATCGAAGTTCCAAAATTCTGTTTAAGGTTTGGTATGTTGAATGCTTTCGTTAATAACATATGTTATGACAATTAGCTGCAAGGACCATAGAAGATGTAGCTATATACATCATGACTCCAGCATATGAAACAGATGTCCTCCACCTTTGATGAAGTGTCAATATAACATGGAAATCTCTTGAATTAATTTTTAGGATGGTTTGTCTTGAGAAACATAGGCTCAACCTATGTTAAATTAACGCATCTGAGTGAAACGAAAAAAAAAAATTAAATTTTTTGACCATGGAGAGTATCTTTGTCCCTGGAGTTGGAAATTGATTTATTAGCCATATAATCATGGACACATTCTTTATTCAGTGATTAAGGCACCGGGAATAGGTTAGTGTGGGTCCTGGATTTCAGTCCTTCATGCTAGCACTGGTTCTCTACTGCGTGTAGGAACATTACTGAGTGAACTCTGCTTGCTCTGTTAAAATTTGGACTCTGAAGAGCTTTTAAGACCTTAGTACTTCAGTCAGTAAGTAGGCTGTATACATTGCAAGAAATATTACCTTGTGTATGGTATGCATTGTATATCTTCCTGCTTATGTCTCTGCCTGATCATGTATACAAACACGAGTGAGCTGTGCTTCCAGTGTCTTGGTTTTTAAATCTGCAATTTCCTCAGTGTCCTCTTTGCTAAATAAGGGCTCAACTTCAGCAGGGAATAGTAGGTATCACAGCCTCCTTCCTACAGCATTCCCTCAGAGAGGAAATTAATTCAGGTTTCCTGCTTTCTGGACCATTCTTACTTTGACCTTGTTTGGAATGAAAAGAGTGACTCCTATGTAGTATTTGGAAAATATTTATGCTTGTGCTTAGGAGAGAGTGCTGTGGATCCCTGGTACTACATCCTTGTGGCCCCCAGTCAAGGATCCAGCTCCAGGAAAAGGGATACTTTTGTAAAGATCTACCCTGATGGAGTCCTACTGATGAGCTATAGGAAAATGTATTTAATTTTAAATACTCTTTATAAATGTTTACCTCTCTGCATAGAGATCACAAATTTAAAATGTGGATTCCCATTTTCAGAACCTGCTACCAAATGTTTAGCTTCCAGTCTCCTTTAACAGGTCCAGCCCATGGGCCTTAAACTAGGGTGTGAAAGTCTGTGAACTTTTCATGTATCACATTTATTTTTCTGCTCCCTAAATCCAAGGAGTCAGTAAAATTGGGAAGCACGTTTACCTGAATTATGACTCACTCTTTTAATTAAAAAATTGGCAAAAAATAATAGAGGTCATGCCTTTTTGTAGCATTCATTTTGCAAATGGTATTCAACTGCTGCCAAAATTTCTGTCATTACTGTCAGTTATTTAGTCCCATTAGCAATATTTCTTTCGGTCTACCAGATCATAAGGGTTTATGTTTCTAGTCACATGGGAATGATGTGTTCAGGTAACTCCCTTCGTTATGAACTGGAATAAAGGGCCTAAGCCAGGTGTGGATTCCACAAGATTTCATTTGGAGTTGTAATGATTGTGGTCAGCAGGTTGAGTAGGTGATTCTACCCCTCTACTCCTCTTTCCTGGGTCCTTACCTGGAGTGTTCCATCCAGCTCTGGAGCACCCAACAGAAGAAGGACATGGACTTGCAGGAGCAAATCCAAAGGAGGACCACAAAGATGACTGGAGGGCTGGAGCACCTTTCCTATGAAGACAGGCTGAGTGAGTTAGGACTGTTCAGCCTGGAGAAGGGAAGGCTCCAGGGAGACTCTTAGAGTAGTCTTCCAGTACTTAAAGGGCAGGCTACAAAGAAAGCTGGAGAGGGACTTTTTACAAGGGCTTGTAGTGATAAGACAAGGGGAAATGGCTTCAAACTGAGAGTGAAGGTTTAGATTCAGTTTTAGTTAGAAATTCTTTACTGTGAGGATGGTGAGGCACTGGAACAGGTTGCCCGGAGAAGCTGTGGATGCCCCAGCCCTGGAAGGTCAGGGCTGTTCAAGGCCAGGCTGGATGGGGCTTTGAGCCACACGGTTTAGTGGAAGGTCACTGCTCCTGGCAGAGGCATTGAAACTACAGGATCTTTAAGGTCCCTTCCAACTCAACCCATTCCGTGATTCTGTGATTTAGTACTTTCCCAGCAGAATCACCTACACGTAGTTCTCACACAGCCAGAAGAGAACAGCTGCCTTTTAAACTCCAGTTCCATATGTTTTTTAACCAAAAATTCAGTTACAGATGTGTTTTTTAAACTCAGACCTCTCTGTACTTCCTCAGTATTGGCTTTGAAAGAGCTTCTGACAATCGCATCACTATCGAGTGCTACAATTTGTCTCATCTTTACTGGAATTTGTCCAGGGCTTTCCTTTGTGTTTGTCTTTCATAATTCAAATTATAGAATACTAGACAAACCTGAGGCTAAGAAAGATCTAATGAAAGAAAAACGATGGAAGCAACTGATCATTCTGCTACTTCTTTTACACACAGATGATACCTACGTGCTTAATACACCTCATTTAGATGAAGATACCCAGATGAAGAGAAATATAGCTTGAAAGACATAAGAAATAATCCTTAGTCTTTACTAAGATGCATTGATGAAGGTTCTGCAGAAGCAGAGGTTTCCAGTTCATGGGAGAAGAAAAGGAGAAATTCAGGAAGAGATCCACAAAAAAGACCAGAGGACTGAATAACATGACCTACAAATAAAGACTGAACAAACAAGGGTTATTTAGATGAAAGAAGAAAGGGTTATCAGGAAAAAAAGAGAGGGAAAGAAGTGTCAAACTTCAAATAAGTAAAGGTCTTCAGTGAAGATCAAGGAATTAATTTGTTGTCTTTGTCTATGACATATATATGCCATGGGATGCAAGGGCTGAAATTACATCAGAAAATTCAGGTTAGACACCATGGAAATTTTCTAACAGTTCAAGTAGTAAAGGGATGGAAAAGCTGCCTAGGGAAGGTCATGGCATCTCTGTCTTTGAAGAACTTTGGGAACAGTTTGGAGATATGTCTACTAGGAATAATCCAGGTATAGATGTTCCTGATTTGTTGTGCAGTGCTCAAACACAGGAGATGAAGGTCTTTTGTAGTTGCTGTGACTCTGAGACTAGTAGGAATAACAATGCACTTGCTTCATTTTTGTAAACGTCACTTGTTCTTTCCAGACAGTCCCTGGTGCTGAAAGCACAGGATTCTCCAATGGGATAAGCAGAGCTTTTTATAGTGCTGGCAACCCCTTAAATTCGATGTAGTTATTGCTAAGGAGCCCAGAGAGAAACTCAGAAGGCTGGGTGATATGGGCATTGAGGTAACACAGTTTCTTTTGTAGGGAAAGAAAATGGAGAATAGTTCCAACCTTTGGCTGCAGGGGAAAGTGGCTGGAGAGAGGAAAGGCAGCTATCCCCGTGGAGAAGGGCAAATGTCCCTTTGAGGGGGAAATTGTTGAATTGAAGGACGTTAGAGTGAAGGGTGAGTCATTCACTAGGTGCTGGCAATTTGCTTAGGAAGCTCCAAGCACTCTTCCAAATAAATGTAAGGTGTCGGGATTGCAGCACACCAGCACCATAGAATGATAACAAGCTGCACTGAGAAAAAACAGTGGCCTGAAGGAAGCATGAGTGAGAAAGTACTTGGTACAAGAGATGTTGATTTAAGTTGACAAGAAACTTAACAATTAAAGGCTAACTTTTAATTGCACTGCTGCAAAGTTTCTTTTAGTGAATGACTTCCATGCTTATGGATTGAAAGCCCAGAAGGGAAAGCAGCAGCAGCAGCAGCAGCACCAGTGTTTCCAGTGGAGAGAGGACTTCTGGCACAGTTTTAGCTGACTGCTGAGATCCATAGCAGAGTTGGAAAGTTATCAACACGCTCCTGCTTGACATGAAAGCAAAATACCTCAGACAGATGATGGATGGTCTTGTGCAGTTGTGACAGGCAGGGACTTGACCCAGTGGGACCTGAAAAACCTCCTCAGGATCACTGACATGCACTGTGAATACAAACTTCTCCCCTCCCCTGATCAATACTATATCTGCCCTCAAGATGGAAAGTGGTTGTATGCAATACAGCTCTGTGGGGCACTAACAACAACAAAAACAGTAATCAGGAGAGTGGAGCCCTAAACAGCTAGGAAATGACACACTAATTTTCCTATTTGCTAAAACATAGAAGGCTTGGTTCGGTTTTTGAGCTTTGCTAAAAGAAAATTAAACAAAGCCTATTCCTAAATTGCCAGCAGAGACTTCAAGCAGTTCTTAGCTTGTTGTCCATATGCTCACCCTTCCCAGTGATAACTTTAACTCACTGTGAGAAGCATTGCTTTATTTTCACAGCAAGAGTTGTGCATAGACTCAAACTAACAAATCTTCATTTTTCAGGCCATCTGGGGAGGACACAGCTATCACTGATTTCATAACATACAGGAAATCTCTAAAGATAGGAGTTTGGAGTTGTTTCATGGAAATTCATAGTATGCACAAATTTCAGAGATATCAATAAAATGTGAAGGTGCTTTGCATGTTGTAAGATCATGTTCAGGTACCAGATTACTACGAAAATCTGTAGTATGAAACAGTATGAAAGGCAGGAGGAACTTCCTACCTCTAAGAACGGTGCTGCTAAGATATGTGTAAGAGATACAGTAAGAATCACATTCCAATCACTGGCAGAGCTGGTGCTCAGCATTTAATGTGTTGGTATGAAATGCAGCGATTGATGGAGCATTTCCAATTTCTGGGGAAGCTTATTTAACATTGTTGAAGTTATTCTAAAATAATTTGAGGAATCTATGACAGCTGGTCAAATTTATTTTACATGTACTTCACCGAAATGAATCTGGCCCAGATAGCAGTTTCAATTTCTCTTGAAGTGTGACCACAATGCACAAGCTGAAATGGAGAAAAAAAGTCAAGATGTCAATCAGTTTCTAACAGTATGGTGAATAGGTCTAAGCTGTGAGATACCACTATAAAAGTAGCAGGCATGATAGCAAAGAATTTAGGGATCTTGTCAAAATTGGATGTAATGGTTTGATTTATTACTAAGCAATAGGAAAATTTATTTAATGGGATCACACTTTGTTATTATTTTTCTGTTGATAAAATATATTTTACCTTCTGCCCCATTGTGAAAAATGGTCTTCAGAGCCACCAAGCTTTTTTTTTTTCTTAACATGGTTTGATAATTACAGCATTAGACAAGAATATACCTTTAAACCCTGAATTGGGCAGGGTTCTGAGAGCACTCATAGACTTTATTGGCCCTGACCAGACTTACCTGGAGCCTCCACCCCCACTATTGTGCTGGGGGCTTCATTTCAGCTCAGGTCTGGCATTCAGTCCTGGCCCCAGCCGTGCTGTGAATGGGCCTGTGCCTATCCATGTCTCTGATTCTGCCTCCTGGATGGATCCTGGACCTTTGCTATAGCTTTGTCTCCAGTACTGTCTCTGTCCTTAATCTCCTAATGGTCCCTGAGTGGACGAAGGACCTGATTCATGTCCCCACTATGCCAGGGGCTGCCCTTGTGTGTTACCACATCTGCAGCACAGGTGCTGGGGGGCTGTGCCCTGGCTAGTGAAGGCACTGCTGGATGAGCAGCCACTCAGCCCCCAGCTCACCTTCCCTTAGGGAATGGCTCCACCTCTTGCTGCTGTCTGCCTGTAAAACCTGAGTGTTCTGCAAAGCTTGTTGGTTTCTTTGTCTTCAGTCTTGTGCTAGTTAATTTTAAGGGCCTCTGCTTTTACTTCTGAAATTTTTCATAGTAGATCAGTTAACATTATGTTATAATTATGACCAAGTTTTAGTATCTATCAAGGCCTAACTCTTTTTTCTTGAGTCACATGAAGGGTCTTATCTCTGAAGTTTTGCTCTGTGCATTGGCATTCATCCTATACCACTGTAGTTGCTGTGCAAATAAATAAACAAAGGACGGTTAGACCTGGGCCTATTTTCATGGTAAATACTTAAAATCAGAGAATCATGGAAGAACAGTTTGGAAGGGATGTTTGAAGGTTATCTATTTCAGACTTCTGCTCAAAGCAGACCTATCTCTGAAGGCAGGTGGGGTTTGTTCAAGACTGTTTAGCTGAATTCGGAGTGTCTCCAAGGATGGAGATTACACAGTTTGTCTGGCAGTCTGTTCAATTAACCCCCACTGTGGATTTTTTTCCTCATGTTTGATAGGAATTTCCCTTCTTGCAACTTTTATCCTCTCTTGTCCTTTTGCTGTGCCACTCTGAGAGGAGTCTTGCTCCATCTTCTCTATTAACTCCCTTTCAGAAATGCTAGACTTCCTAGATGCCTCTGCAGCCTTCTCTTCTTAAAGCTAAACAAATGCAGTTCCTTCAGCATCTCTTTTTACATCACCTGCTCCAGATCTTTAAACATTGCAGTAATCAGCTGCTGGGCTTTCTCTGATTTGTTCTTGTCACTGTTGTGCTGGGGGCCAAAAGTGAAACCACAGTGTTCCAGATGCAGCCACGTAAGTGCTGAGAACAGGAGAATAACCACTTCCCTTGACCTGCTGACTATACTTTTGCCTGTACAGTCCAGTATGTAGCTGTATTTGATTTATATATGCAGTGGAAATCTGAGTGTGGCCACAGGTAGGTTCAGGGTACTGCAGAACATCTCAATATTTCCCCATTCTGACTGAGCCTGGAAACTGCACTGAACAGGGCTAAGGGATCTCATCTATGTGTGGGCAAGACTGCAGCTTGTCAACATATCCACCCAGCTGCCATTTTTTTTCTTTTTTTTTTTATCCACACCGTAGGGAACACATAAATGATCCTCTCTGCTTATGTGAAATTCTGCCTTTCATGTTGGTCATTCTGCAGAATGTGCAAATGGTGGCCATTCCATGGACTTTGCAAGCTCAATGGATTATCATCTTGCTGTGAACAGTCCTACACTTGGCTAGGGCTTTTTATAACAAGCGTTTACTGACAGTTTCCTCTGACTCCAGTGAGAACAGTTTACATATGACAGTGGTGAGGGTCTGGCCAATATCAACAGAAATATTCAGGTCATTGCACTGCCAAATATGTTAGCATCTTGTGAACAGAAAAGCTACCTGGTCCAAAATATCCCAGAGTTTTAGCCTTCATACTTGGCATACAGTTTGGAGTGGTTTGGAGAATTTTAAGGCAGAATTTGTTTTTATTATGGGTATATTTGTCTGCAGATGATTACCTGTAAAAGAGGTATGGAGTGGAAATAATTACTGTCGTGTCTCTGTGTCATGTTTTAACCCCAGCTGGCAACCAAGCCCCACATAGCTGCTTGCTCAGTGCCCCATCAGTGGGATGGGAGAGAGTCAGAAAGATAGAACTGAGATAACTCTTGGGTTGAGATAAAGACAGTTCAATAGGTAAAGCAAAAACTGCACCCACACGCAAAGGAAAACAAGGAATTATTTCACCACTTCCCATGAGCAGGCAAGTGTTCAGCAATCCCCAGGAAAGCAGGGCTCTATCACACCAAACGGTGACTTGGGAAGACAAATGTCATCATTCCAAATGTCCACCTTTTCCTCCTTGTTCTCCCAGCTTCATATATGCTGAGCAAGACACCATATGGTGTGGGATATCCCTTGGGTCGGTTGGGGTCAGCTGTCCTGGCTGTGTCCCCTTCCAATTCCTTGTGCAATCCCAGCCCCCCTCTGGTAGGCTGGGATCAAGCAGAAAATACCTTGACGCTGTGAAAGCACTGCTCATCAACAGTTAGTTGATGAACACCCCAGTATTATCAACACTGTTTCAGCACAAATCCAAAGCATAGCACCATACCAGCCACTGTGAATAGAATTATCACTACCCTAGACAAAATCAGCACAGTCCATGAGGGCTAATGAGTACAGTCTTAAGCTGTGCCAGAGGAGGTTTAGTCTGGATATCAGAAAGAGATTCTTCAAAGAAGGAGTGGTTGGGCATTGGAATGGGCTGCCCAGGGAGGTGGTGGAGTCACCATCCCTGGAGGTATTTCGGAAAAGACTGGATGTGGCACTCAGTGCCATGTTCTAGACAAGGTGGTGTTAAGTCATAGGTTGGACCTGATGATCTAAAAGATCTTTTCCAACCTAATTGATCCTGTGATTCTGATTCTATTTGCAGAAGTGCTACAGTGCAGGGAAAACACATTTCTTTAGTATGCTGATTGAAATACCATGGAAGAAAGAAAGGGAAAATGAACACACATGAAAAAACATTTCATTCTGCTATAGCCTGCCATTACACAGGTCACCAATTCCCCTGTATGTTATATTCAGCTGCAAAGCAGAGAAAATGTGTGCCTGAAATGTATTTACAGTTTTCATGATATTACTGGACAAAACCTTGAGAAATGCTAAGCATCCATAAACTCCCAAAAGGCAGACAGCAGCCAAGGGAAATAATCTTCCTCTTCACCTGAAGAGAACTTAACAGTTTTCTGTATTTACATCTCAAACAGAAAGTGAATGTGTGTTTCCTTTGCAGTACTTAAGCTGGCCTTTATTGAAGTACTTAGCTGTTGCTGAGTGAATTTTATGACATTTCTGGAGGTTTGAAACCTCAACTACTGTGCCTGTATAAGAGCACAGTATGGTTCTCTCCCTTGTACAAAAGGGTTCACTGCAGCACCGAGAACAGCAACACCTGGTTTGGGACAGGGCAAAGGAGAGATGCTCAGGGCCTGACACATGCTCCTTCTTATAGCTGCCTCTCTCCTCAGGCTGCCAAAGGTCTGTTCAACAGAAAGGAAAAATGTGGAATTTCTTATCATTGCCGCAGGGATCTAGAGTGCTTCAGAGCCCTGAACAAAGAAAAAAAACCATTAGAAAGCTGTTCATTTGGCAAACAGAATGATAAATCTGTCTCATGTCAGAAATAGGATTTGAAGGAACTGTTATTACTTATTTATTGCTATTTTTAAAATAAATAATAATGAAAAAGGAATTACGGTGAGCAGGGAGTTCAGCTGAGGAAAACAGCTTGCAAGCTAGTTAACACTGGCTTTTCTAATGAGTTTTTTGAGGATTTGGGTGTTCTGGGCTAATGAAAGCAATTTTCGGGTTTGCTTCCTTTTTAGCTCCAGCCTATTGAAGGCAGTACATTGGCTACTCAGTAAAGTCTGGAGAGGTATTTAAGAGAGGGGGAGTGTTTATACGTTTATACAATTTATCTCACTCATGAAAAGCAGGGCCAGAAGATACTACTGATGTAGTGAGTGTTCTTCACATCCTTTTCATCTTCCATGCAAACAGCACTGAAATTAAGTTCATAAAAATAGGTAAATTATCACACTCAAAAAGGCACACAGTGGAGAAACTGTAGTGGGTAGCTTTTACACTGTATGCTTTTGTTTTGCTTTTACTGAAATACTGCCACCCCAATTAGGTAGTTGTTTAACTGAAGTCTTACCAAAGCAGAGCAGAACAGAAATATTACTTCCTCAAGTCTTTACAGGCATATTTCTTTTTAAATGTGCCACTATGGCTTTCCTCCACTAGCATGGCACTTCTGATTTTTCATCTGAATATTAGATTCAGTGCTAATCTTTTTTTTTTTGAAAGAATATATACTCAGTTACCCCCATACTTGTATTCTGGTAGATTATTATTACCTCTGAAAAATAGTATTCTGCACTTGTACTTATTTTTTGAGACCACTTCTCCCATTTGTCAAATTGATTTTGGATTATTGCTCTGTCCTGTAATAAAACTCTTCAGCTTTATGTAGTTTGCATGTGTAGGAAGCATATCCTGTCCCTTGAAGAGAGCTAGAGCTGGGAAAACCTGCTTCAAAGGTTTGCTCAACAGATCCTCTTATTTTGAAAGTGAAATACTGATTGCCACCCCCTTAGTGATTACACAGTGTTTGAAAGAAGAGTCAGATATTATAATCTGCTTTAGAGTAAATTAAAGGACTGACCTTTGCAATGCTGCAGTTATGCAATACAGTTTTATCTTTTAATTTTGTGAATTCTCACCTGTTTCATTCTCTGTGTCAGATGTTCCAATTTCCCTTTCAGGACCCATTTTCAGTTTGAAATGTTTATTACACATAATTTCTCAATGTATCAAGAAGAATCTCTGTTTTATATGTTTATTTTTTTCCCCTTGGCTGATACAATATGGTGTATACGAAATGCTTGACCTAAAAACTGTGTATTTTTAATAATAAAATAATTAAGAAACTCAAGAATAAATTGGATATATCAAAACCAGAGACAATGTATACTGATCTTATATTCAGAGTATATGGTATTTTGAACAAATGTCAATAATCACAGTAAGAATTCCTGTATCTTGATCCTTGTCATGCCAGTATTTTAGCATGATTATAAAAATATTTTTAAAAATACTTTGGACTGAATTTGGCTCTCAGATACATTTCTGCAATTCTGGAGAAATTCCCACTTAGCTAATAGTTACTGGAAATTTAACATTGCTGGAACTGTGAGCCAGTGCCTGCATTTACTGAAGTATGTAGCAATCCTCCCATGGATTCCATCAGAGTTTGGTTTGCAACCTCCAAGTCTTAAAGATGTTCTTTGTATATGTTAGTGTATTAAAAATATTTTATTGTGATAGCTGTCATGTACACTATCTATTTTTTTAATGTACGAGTAAATATTTAGCTTTAAATACAAATTATGTAATTTTGCTGTTGCTAATACAAAGTCCTGGGTAGAGAATTCTCTGTGTACAGAAAAAGATGATGTTCTCAGTTTGGTTTTTTTAATGTAATTAGTTCTTAAATCGAGTTGTTTTGTAGAAATTGAAGATAGGCACAACGGAAGGAATTAAGGAAGGCCTGCCTTGTGTAGTGTTTGCCTGTAGCTTGGACTGGCAGCTACTTATAGATTAAAGCAGTCTGTACTGCTACATCTATATTCATTTTATATAAATTAAGCCATATCAGAGCATACCCCCGGGTATGGGAACTAGTCCTCCCTATCGTTAAATTCTTCAGATTTTTTTGGCAAGATTTGACCCATGTCAAGTAGCACTTGGCAACTCCTGGGCGCCGTTCTGAGTTGGCACAGGTCATTCTGAATGAGAAATTGATATGGGAATGTTGGATTTCGCTGGGTAAGAGCGTTTGGGATCGTGGGCTGGAGGTACTGATGGATAGAGTACTCTTGGACACATGCTTCTCAGAATAAAAACACTTAAAACAGCAAAGCCCTGAACTTCTACTGTGGCTCTGTATAAACACTATCAGCAGAAAGATAAATTAAAAATGCAGCTTCCTGAAGGTAGATACATAAACTATGTATTAGTAAATTCTGAAAGGACTTGACACAGTCCCATGGTGACATATCTAATGCTTTCCCAAACAGCATTTGGGTATAGTTCAGGGAACATCACAGGCCATCCCATCACATTCCAGAATCTATGACACTATTTTGGACTGGAAGAGAAGTTCTCCATGTGGTGTGAGGCTCGCTGTATGGTTCTGTCTCTGGGTTCATTTTGTTTACTAGCATAGGTGCTTTCTGGTGTTTCAGGCATACTAATTCATAATGAAGTTTCTGACATGGGCTCTAAGCTACCATGCAAGAGAAACTGGCACTGAACTTTAGCTTGTGTTAAGGAAGCTTTCCTGTCTGACCAGCCAGGAGCCACTCTGGCAGTCACACTCTCACCGCCTGAGCTGGAACAGAGGCACCTTGACGGAGGTGGCTCCAGTGACTGACAGGTTCCTGCTTGACTCCCTGCACACTCCACTCTCACACAGACAAACCAGGTTTGCTTACTGGCTCAACCCTGGGTTTCCAGAATCTGGATCTTTAAAATAATTTAATCTTGGTGCAATAACGAAATAACAAGATAAAAGCTCAAGCTGGGTGTCTCTGAGTAGGGAACCCAAACAAAGGAAAGCCTGGGCTTTTATATCCTCACAGTCTAAGAGTGTGAAATTCTGGGGGTCTTTGGCTCCTGCTGTGCCTCTGAGTCTGGTCGTGTGTCTGGGCCACAGGGCCCTGTGCCCTTTCTTGTGCTAAAGATCAGTGCCAGTTCCTGGCCTCTTGCCTCTTGCTTCCTCCACACAGAGCTCAATCTGCAGCCTGCACACTGGGCTACCTGCACTAAAGGTGTTCTTCAACACATTCAGTTAGAACAGTGGGCTCATTAAACCTGTTCAGTTATCCTAATACAATATTTGGTGCACTTTCCCTATATCCATCAGCCTTCTGCCTCTCAAGAACATTTCAATCACTATTCAGGGAAGTAGACTGCCAAATCTGGGGAATGACTTCATTTTGAGCAGGTTTACCTTTATGTCTGGATTAATTAAAAATGACTTCTCTGTTTGTAGAAATGGAAATTATTTCAGTAAGACAACAACTGCATCAAAACATCACCCAGAGGTGATGCAACTGCTAAAAAAATTTCAGGCAGTCACAGTAAGATTTGCAGAAGGACTTGGTTATTGCTTTCCTGGTGCTCAGCTTTGCTGTCTTGTGCTCTGCAGTCCTTACCTGTAGAAAAAGTGCCTTCCACACTGCATTTGAGTATTCATGTTGATAAGGAACTCACACAGAAACGTGTTTGTGCACTGCATTTTTGTTGTTATGGCATCTTGGGAGTGTTGGAGCCTGCATTCCTTTTGCATTTTGCACTGCATTGTAGCTCAAGTGTTAACCACAGCCACAGCTAGGTGTCAGAGGGAGGATCAAAGGGATAAATCCTCATGTGAGCACATATTAATTCCTGACATTTCAGCAATCATTTCTGTATCTTATTCCTATTTTTAACTCAATTTTGTGAGAGTTTAAATTTACTAAGGCAGGAGACCGTAGGAAAGAGAGAGCTAATTGCAAACTGTAGAGATAAGAAACCTTCCCTTTATACATCCACATGCACTAGAGCTTTTTGAGGCACTGGGTTAGGTGCACAAGAACAGATAGCTAGGAGAATGTTCTAGGTGCCGATGTGAGCAGTTGCATGAAATATTCCTGCCCTTATGCTGAATTCCCTTATGTATACAATTACCATTGCAATTCCTTCAGTGATGCAACAGGATTTGAGCTGGGCTAGTCTGCTAAATATGTTCCAAATCTGAGGCTTTTGGGAATATTTTCAAGTCATTGGATCTTTTCATAAAGGTAGAGAATTTCCATAAAGGCCACTTCAGGTAACACACTTCTGTTTAAAAAAAACCAAAAAAGTTTTGCTTACCCAGCAAGCCCCTAAAGGAACATCTTGGAAGTTCTGAATCCATCTTGTTATCTAAATTTATCTTGGGGAAATCTTCCTGGTTTAATGAAATGGAAGTGGTATGTTTTGGCTTCGTTCCTTTTCAACTTACAGAAATAATCACAAGTGAGCTGTGAGCTGGTAGAGATTCAAATAAATTCTGGAGGCAAGTAATTTCCTGCGTCAGGTACTTCCTTTTGCAGACAGGTTTGCTATCACTGGTGCGTAGTTTTGTGTTTTAGAGAGCGTCATGCAAAACACACAGGAAGCCAACCTGACATGTGTCATCACTAAGTAATATCTGTCCTTAGAATAGGGAACTTAAAGTCAAGGGTCATAATTTTTGTTCTGTATTATATAAAAAGGTCCTTTATTTATGACTGTGATGTCTGATGCTGTGATGACTTGTGTGATACTGTTACCAAGGATTGACAGGTGAAGTTGAAATGACTATTTTATTGGTCACACTGATTTTAACTGTAGCAGATGAAAATGTCCCTTTTACCCCAAAAACTCTTGCAATGATTTCAGGCAAGTGCTGTTTCTTCTATAGCATTGAAGTTGAATAATTTGGTTAATGATAGTTACACATCTTGATGTGAGGGCAACTGCAATGAACAGCTGCAATATTACCAATATTCTAAGTTACTTGTTTATAACCTTTTATGGTGATAAGAAAGAGAGAATCGTTATGATAACATGGTCACCCGTCAGGAAAATGCAGCATGGTGTTGCTTTTCTTACTGAGCAGAAAGAAAGTGCGGATTTTGGCAAATAGGAAACATTTCTGCAACCTTGCTCTCTTAAATTGATAGGAATTTTCCATTGTTTTGTTTAACATAAACCCAGTTTGCTTATTTGTTTTTAATTTCAGAGGGTTTTTGGTGCATTGCAGTCACAGTGCACCCCACTGAGATAACCTAGAAGGACATTATGTTTTCATGCACAAGGAGCAAATCATGCTCTTGCAGGCTATGGCTTCTTTAATTTCAGTTAAGGAAAGTGACAAGAAAGAACAGAAAATAAACACTCCATGGCAGAGCACAGGAAAAATACCTCCTTTGTTCATAATACAGAAAGAAAAAACTAGCATAAAGAAAAAAAAAGTAATTTGGAGGTGGAAACATAATTGTGTTAATATTCCTTAGGTTTAAACTGTATGTAAGGACTCCCTGAAAGAAGGGTTAGGGGTCCACAGCATCTTCACAATTTTTCATGGCACCACACAACAACACAAATTTTTGATAGTCATTCATTCATAATCATAGGATTTGGAACAGGGAGAAGATCTATCCCTCAGAATCTGCTAGAAGCTTTCAAAACAAAGAAAAAATCCTCCTCATTATTTCTATTTTAATGGTTTATCCTTGAATGTACCAACTCAAGACTTGTAACCATGAAAGAAACAAAGTTAGTTCTTGCAGGGAGAAACTTTTAACTATATGTCCCAAGTATATGTCAAAATTCAGACAGCAAGTACAATAAAGGCAAGAAACAAAGTACTATGCTGAAAATACCATGATTGTAAGCTTCCCACCCAAGGACAGTATCATGCTTCTTATGACTGAATAGCTGGAGATAAACAGCCTAAGTAAGGATATAATGCCTGTAAATTTAAAGAAGATCTATATGGATTATCTTAAAATTCTTACCAATGCAAGAGTGCACTGGTCAGCAAGTGTCCTGTGGGAAAGGTCCTTCCCATTTGACAGTCCTTCCCATTTGACAGTCCTTCCCATTTGATGGTTCCAAAAGGTTTCTGCCCTCTCCAGAGCATCCTGAGCTTGTCCTGGCATTCTGCACACTGCAGAGGGGAACCAGTCACCCTGTTTAGGGCTGCCACCCCTGTGTGAATGCAATCTCTGGCCTGGAGATGGCTTTGAAGAACGGGCAAACCATAAGTAAAAGCAAAATGAACTGATTATCGTTCTCAAATGTACTTGACAAGTAGTGTATTTGCAGCAACTATACACAAGGAACTCCAGGTGTTTCTAGCTACTGATGCTTTTCTTAGTAAGCTCAAGGTGGTCTCTAGACCCCTGTCCAAAGAGCTATTGATCATTGTGCAGGTCTGCCAGCTGAGACCCAGGCATTTTTAAACATCATGAATGCATTTGAAGGATCAGAGTGTCATCTGAGATCACACCTCTACATTTTGACACTTTTCTCTAGGAAGTCCATTCAAAATCAAATGTATTCACCTCCTTGTCTTCTAGTAAGAAAGTCAACAGTTCAAAACCACATTCCAAATATTTAGAAATGCTGATGTCGTCAGGGCAGAGTTAGCACTTGGCCAGACAGTAAACAAAACATTCATTTGAGGCCACATCTAGTTAGTAGATTGATACTTGTCAATAAACAGATCATTTAGCTGTTGAGAATTAAGTGTTCATTGCAGAATGTTAAGTGATATAAATCTCAGTGTACAATCCCTTATATCATATACATCAGAAATATGTTTTGTATAAACATGGAAAGGAGAATTATGAAAGCACCTTATTACCAGTTACTGACAGAGTCTGGAAGTGATGACAGCCAAGCAGGTTTGGACTGATGGGATGTTTGGGATGAAAGCTTTCCCCCAGATTTGGTTTTGAGGGAGTAGAGATACCATGACAACCTAAGTAATCCAGACACATAATTTTTTCCCCTTTGACAGATTGAATTAATTAACCACTGCTTAAACTGGCATGTAGTCATCATCACTGTCAAGAGAAAAAGTTGTGTTTATAAGGCTTTTTTTTAGTAACTTTTAAAAAACCTTGTTTCAGGTCTAAAGATGATGATATGCTAGACAGAATGGAAAAAGGAGATCAACGAATTCTAGATGTGTTCAAATTCACCTGAAAAACATCAACAGTATGCTTGAAAGGGTTGATTAAAAGCCACTATGACAATTATCTATGTTACTCTGAAGCAGTAGTCTACATATTATCTTTATTCATCAGTCCTTTTTCATACCTGACTCCTGTTGACATTCAGCTGTTTGGAATTTTTCCAGAGGTCTAAAATTTCTTGAAGAATACAATCTAAAAAGTTAAGACATCTTTACACAAGTCTTCCAGGATTTCAGGTAGGAGTTACAAAGTTTGCAGATTTTAATGCTTGTCCCTCACAGGTACCCTTAGCAACTAAAAGAGGAGAAAGTTCTTCAGTTCCTCATGTATACACTATGCTGCTTCTTCCCAAATCCATCCATTAAGCCTGTCATTGAAAAAACCTCAACATTTTCTTTCAAAACATGATCTTCAGGTCAACTTTGGACATAATTTTTGTAGGGAAGCAATAAGTTACATACTTGTCAGAGTGGTCCTCCAAAGTGCCCAATTCCAATCTCTATACTATTTTTATTTGCCACAAGGAGGTGTGCAGTGAAGTTATTTGATGTTCTGAAATCCCTTGGGAAATGGGAAATTAGCATTTATGATTTTAGGAACTCCAGTTGCATCTGGAGTACACTCTTATGTCAGTCTGTCAGACTTGCACACTTAGGAGAATTTTTGCTCTCTCCTGTATTTGCTTAAGGCACAATGAGACAAGTCCCTGGTATTCTTATTGATATGGTAAATCTTTACCTAAATGTGTCTTTTTAATAAATTAGTACATTGACTGATTCTGATGTTGTTTATTTCTAATTAATTTATAATTACAAAATCTAAAGAAAAATGAGGATAGAAACTGTATTGCTCAATGCCTCTTTTGAGCTTGTTCTCCAAGTATTTTAAATTTCAGTGCAATGAATATTTTACCTTTGACCACAGTGTTTTCTTTAGGTTGATAGCTGCTTCCAAAATTAAGTTCAAGTCACTGGAACCTAATTTATCTGTTCATTCACAGAGGTTTTTTAGGACTTATTGCAACTTTTCTGTGCACATCTGACATGTGCTGCCCTTCTGCTCCTGCATGATGTGCAAAGGTGGCAGCAGTGGATGACTATGTCTGTGTGCTGTGGAGCTGAAGCCTCAGTTTTCTGCTTCTGAGATTTCTGAGACTGAAACTCAAGGTCTGTTTGACCTTGAGTCCCATATATGGAATCCTGAAGTGACAAAAGTTTTAGTTGTATAGTATGTGTTTGGATACTTGGCTTTAAAACAATCCCTCAAATGACAATGGAGAAACATCTACTTATGTGAGGCAGCAGTACAAAAAGTGCTCATATGTGAAATGAGAGCCTGCCTGCACTGGCTATCAACAGTTGCACAACCACACACCCATTTTTCCACTTAATTAGGCATACGTCTTGAAAAAATTTGAGCTGTTCATTTGATACCTTGTAAACCTACCAGAGAATCTGAAGCACCATGCAAGTCACGTTCCAACACTTTAATTTCCAGAAACCTTGTGGTAATGTAAAGATATATGAGTTAGATAATGCATTAAACAGCGAAAGTGGGAGCCTTTTATAATATTCAGTTTTTGCTTACTATGCATTTTTTTCCTATAGATCAGCAGGATAGTGTTAGACAACACGGAATGGTAATAAATGAATCTTGGACTAGGTGCAAACAGCCAGGAGGGACTGGCGCATAACTTACACACTGCTAACAAGCACATGTAAAATGTTTGTGGTTAAGGCTTTGGCTTTATTTACAGTGGAACAAATCTTAAGTGAATCATGGTTCCTTTGACCAAATTATGTAAGGAGAGGAGATGAAAATGCCCAGAAGAGAATGGTCCTGCCATGAGAAGATTTCTGCCAGGCTGGTCAGATCTGAACACACGTCTGGGCTCTGCTTCCCTGGGAGTATATGGCAGGAAAGGATGGGCTTCACTGGCATCACCCTCTGGACCTCACACATGAACAGAAACGGCACCTGGGCTAAAGGGCCTCTTGGCCAACTCACAGCACCTGCAGCTCCTGCCCAAACAGACAAATCCTTTATTTTGGGTTTCACTGACAAGCTGGGGCTTGGTCTTTCAATTGGCTTCATCAGAAAAGAACTAAGGGAGAGAGTTGGTAAGGTTCAGTCTGACTGTGCTATCCCATGTGGCATTTGGAAGGGCGAGCTGGAGGAGATCATAGGTCATTCATATTTTGGCCTTCTGAATGTAGCTTGATCGGCTGCAGCAAGGACAAGGAACAAGAGCACCCTTCAAGGAAGGAGCTCGGATGTTCACAGCTGACCTACTACAACTTTTACCAGGAAGACTGGGAAATCTGACCATTTTCTGCCAGAGGTTCTTTACCCACAAAATATTGTAGTTTATTTTCTTAGCATGGCTGCCTTATAAACTCTTTACTTTTGGCCTGGTTCTGCATTTATTTTCTTAATTTTGCAACTTACAATAACAGCAAGAACTATTCTGCCTTCAAAATACTTCAAAACACATTACAAAAAATGAAGTAATTAAAGTTGAATTCTGTTTTTGTCCATGGCCTCAGCAGTATAAGTCGTGTTAATGATGTCACTGCTTTGCGTCAAAGCTTTGCATTTAAATATATCCACTGGGATCAAGGTCAGAGGTCAAGACATTTACATTACAGATATCTACTTGTAGGTATGTACCAATATATAGAACATCTAGTATATTCCACTATGGTCAAAGGAGATCTAATTCATGCAAAGCCAAAGGATGGCTTGTCTGAAGCCAGTTCAAGAAGAATTTAGTTGCCCAAGCATAAATATCTTCTATGACTCAACAGAGCGACTCTTAAGCACTGTCTATCTGAGCAGGAGGGAGTATACGTAGGCGTGTAAGGAGAGGGGTAGCTAAATTAGAGCTCTCAGAGGGAGTGGTGGGGTCTAATATCATATCCTGAGGTGTGAATCACAGAATCACAGAATCAGCTGAGTTGGAAGAGACCCACAGGGATCATCGAGTCCAACTCCTGGCCCTGCACAGCACCATCCCCAGGAGTCACACCATGTACCTGAGAGCACTGTCCAAACACTTCTTGAACTCTGTCAGACTTGCTGCTGTCGCCACTTCCCTGGGGAGCCCATTCCAGTGCCCAACCACCCTCTGGGTGAAAAACCTTTTCCTGATATCTAACCTAAACCTCCCCTGACACAACTTCAGGCCATTCCCTTGGGTCCTGTCACTGTCACCACAGAGAAAAGTGCCTGCCCCTTCTCTTCCCCTGATGAGAAAGTTGTAACTGCAGTGAGGTCTCCCCTCAGTCTCCTCCAGGCTGAACAGCCCAAGGGACCTCAGCCACTCCTCATACAGCTTCCCCTCAAGGCTGTTCACTATCTTTGTTGCCTTCCTTTGGACTCTCTCTAATAGTTCAATATCTTTTTTATATTGCAGTGACTAAAACTATAAATTCTATTATTACATTTTGTAATGGTGTTTAGTGCATATTTGTATATGATACAGTGTAGTAATTACATAATGTATTATATAATATGTAATAATCATATATTGTATAATGTATTATATAGTTGTTATGCTGCATCATTATAATATATTTAATATAGACCATTATAATAGATAATACATAGTTAACTTCCAATAAATAATGGACTTATTACATGATATAGATTGTCTGAGTGAAGTGAAATGAAGTGGTGACACGACAGTTGAGATATGAAGCAAGAGGCCAAGAAATATTTGATAAGAAGTGTTTGTTTGACTTTATGATAGGGAATTTGAACAGTGAGCAAAAATAATAACTAGAAAGGAATAAAATGTGGAACTAAAGACCAAAGATTTGGAATGATTTATGTGGCAGCTGTTCCCAACACACATAACTAATGTCAGCTCTTGAAGGTCTAAGCGCATTTCAGTGTCTCATTCATGCTGGATTCTTTTGGGTTTTTTCAGCGTTTCTCAGCAGTGTGTATTATAGACTCTGCAGTTCAGAACTGAGTTCAACTGAACTCTGTGAACCAGCAAAAATCCTTTTTTTCTCATGGAATACTTCAGTGTATGAGCAAATACACTGCGTATGTATGTAAGTATTTGTGTAACAAATACTTCAGTGTATGTAGTTAAAGCAATGTTCCAGTGAACAGGTTTTGCTTAAGCATATGAAATCCATCATCAGGATCTTGTACAAATAAGTAAACTTCAGAATGTGATTGTCCAGAGATGTCCCAGTACCTCAAAAGCTGGACTTTCATTAAGCAGTCTCTCTCAATATTGGAGATGAGAAAACAAAACAATTCTTCTTGTCTCATCAGTTTAATCTAAAGTATCTGCTAACTAGCACTCACCAGAGGGCTCAGCATAGAGTATACTGACCTTCTAAAGACACTCGGAAAGACAACTCTTTGAAAGAGAAGCTTTCCTTGCAGGTGGAACGGTACAATTGTTGGTGACAATGGAAGTGGTGTTATACCTTTTCTGAGCCAGTGATCCCTTTAATTCCTGTGTGAATCTGTGGGGTCTGATTTTTTTCTCTCATGATGTTCAGCATTATCAACGTCAATAGTTTTTCAGGTTGACGCTACAATAAATGGGAGAGAAACAGTTCTCTTGTCACTTAAAAAAATTAGTTTTGTTTTTCATCAATAAAATGGCAGTCAGTAAAGGGAAACAGAGTGGTTGTTAAGTTAAAGTAGTAAGAGAAGTGTTTTGGGCGAGATCTGACATTTTCTGCACAAGGTGGATAGCCCCCGACTCTGCAAGGCTCCATAGAGATGGCAATTAAGCTCTGTGCAGGTTTAGCAAACAGCATGGAAGGTTCTCAGCATGGAAGGTTTGCAGAGCAGCATGTCTCCTGCTGTTGTGCTTAGTCTTGATGAAGACTGCTGGCACTGTGTTTCTGAGAGATTCTGGTGCTAGCTAGCATCAGGGAACTGAAGACTGAAATTACTAGATGTCCTTACAGAGTACCAGGACCCGCAGGTGCTTTGCTCTGCCCCTTTAACCTTTCCTCATGTGCTCTTCCCAACCCTGGGAAGCAAAGTGTCCCAGGAGTTGCAGAGCACCAAACCATGCCTTGCCCATGCAGGTGCTCCTCTGGCTGTGCCTTGGTGCATGGCTGAACATCCCAGTAGTCTCTGGGTGATAACTGCTCTCCACAAGTACAAGTACATCCACAAGTGCATGTGCACCCAGGTCATGGCATCCTTACTCTTGAAGAGGGATGAGTCAACTCAGCATATGGATTTTGACATCTCACGTGGATTCATTAAAGGGTGTGCAGGGAATGCTAGGCAGAGGTGGCTCTAATCTTAGCAAGTGACTGGTCTCCTCTCCATGGAGACAGGTCTCACAGAGCCAAGCAGCTGAAATGCTGTCTTCTGACTTTCTGCCACATGCTCTTGAAAGGGCTGCTGTTCTCAGACGGTCTGCTGGATGTCACTGCGCCATCCCAACTTCTAGCAGACACATTTTCCTGCAGACAAAAACTATTGTTCACAGGTAGCAGAGCTGCTAGCTTGGATCAAGTGGCTTCTGACCACAAGAAGAAGGCTGACCTAAGAGCAGTCATAATTCAGAAACTGACTCTGTCTACCCAGTCTGCAATTTCTAGATCCTTCTTCTCATTCTCTGCTGTGTCTAATTTCAATTCTCCCCAATCATACTACAGGTTTCCCAGTCATGTTGCTCTTTGCACTTCAGGGGATTAATGAAAACACAAATTTCCTTTTAAAAATGAAAGAAAAAAGGAACTTCCCAAACAGTCATCCTCAAGAAGTCTGCATGACTGCAGTTGGAAACCTATTGATAATCCTCAGAACTGCATTATCTTAATGCTTCTTCCATCAAGTTTCAGCTAGAGGTGGCAAAAACGTTGGGAGATTATGGCAGTACAAGTGGTTTAGAAACCTGAATGATGTAGCAGTCAAAAATGCCACTCATCATGGGCAAGGTATAGAGGAACCACTAGAAAAGGATGTTTTGGAATATGAATGGGGTGTACATTTTTAGTGGTAGAAAATCTGATCAGGAAACACTTTTGCTGTTGGAATTCTACAGGTCATGCCTTAATATTTTTAGTCAGTTGTCTTCAGTCAAAGGTAGACATGAACTCTAAAAAGACCAGCATGTAAATAGTGTGTGGCAGCCACAAAAACCACCTCTCTGGGTCTGCCTGAGGAGACAGGAAGTTGAAATGGATGGCAGGGAAGGTGAATCAGTGGGATCCTGAACATTTTCCTGGGTAGAGAAACCTGTCTGATCTCTGGGCTATTTGAATCATGGATATATTTAACATCGACATTTCTGTTCAGACACTATCTGTTTTTCACAAACCACCAAGCACTTTTCATTTTTTCACTTTCACTTTGAAAACACCAAGTGTTTTTCACTTATCATGAAGCATAGAGCTGCATGCCAGCTGTAGACCACCTTCCGTGGTGTCACAGGCCTCTCATGGTCTTCAGACTGTAATCCATGAACCATAAATGCCTATGCGCAACACAGATAGGGAACAGAAGTGCACCTAGTTTTTGTCATCCTTGTCTTTGAAAAGGGACAAGTGAATTCAGCACCTAGTGCTTAAAAATTTTTTCCCCAATAGGCCTCTTACTTTCATTTAGTTCTTGAATTGATGCATATTTAAAAAGTGATTAGCCAGATTTATTCATTTAATACTTCATCAAATGTTATGCATTATTTCTTAATCATGAATATTGCTAAAGAACACTGTCTAACATTAAATGAATTGGCGGCTGCCTTCTCAAAAGAACTTACACAGCAGTACTTGAATCCAAAACATAGAGGATCACAGCCCTACACCATTGCTACAGCCATTAAACGCGCACACGCTGCTGTGCACAGGACTTACTGATGAGCACCCACCATGATCTGTGGCAGCACGGGAAAAGCCCAGTCCACAGTGCTCCTCTAAGGCTCGCAGTGCTCGATGCCTCAGCTGCCGCGGGGTCGGTGTAGAGACAGGAACTTCTTCAGGGCAGCAACTCCAGGCAGGGGCCATGGCCAGCACAAAGCCAGCAGAAGGGCTGGGGTCGGTGGTGCTGCTACTCCGGTTCTAGGGAGAGCCGGGGCACTGGATGCGCCTGGTGCTGCTGCCACGGCAAGGGCTGGATGCTGATGGCCTCTTGGAGGAGGGGCATGCCTGCAAGGTTGAGGGTGTCTCTTGCTCAAACATAGATGCTGAGAGAGGTGGTGGGGTTTGCACTGTATTCAGGCACTGAGAAATGTGTTTCCTCTGCCCAGGACAGTGCTCTGACTCAGAGGAGATGATGCTGAGAGCTGGAGCCAGATAGGAGAGGCGATCAAGGAGGAGTAGCCTCCATCTGTATGATGAAGGTTTTGGTTATCAACAAAGATAAAGCAAGAATCTGAAATCCTGGTGTTAGAAACCAGGCAGTACTGAAAAACATACATTCTGGTTTGAGTTCTTGTACTGGTGATGCCTTAGGTTTTAACTTCCATATTTTTCAAATCCTGTAGTGCTTAATGTGTAATTCTGAAGTGTCTTGTAGCCTGCTAACTTCTGCTCTCTCATGCCCACTAGACATAACAAAGCCTCTCCAAGCCTGCTCTCCAAGGACATCCAGACTATCCTAGGCCCAAAAATCTGTAAACCAACATCTTAGAAGGGGGAGGGGGGGAGGTAAGCTTGGGGAAATTACATCATTAACTGAAGTTTAATTGGAGAATTAACCCTGATATGCAAATGAACCAAACTTATAAAAGTGTGAAGAACTCGTGACTAGGGGTCCATCTTGGGTCTAGCCTCTGGCCTGCCCAGGTGTACATTTGAAGGCCCTTCAAATAAATACCTACCTTTATTTCTTTATACCTGTCTAGTCTCTGTTTTTTAGATGGCCCCTCAGGCATCACTGGAACACTGGACCCAGATTTTGAAGGATTTTTTCTTTCTAGCTAATCTTTTTCCTTTTTGTCCGAAAATAAAGTGTTATGTGTCTTTCACAGTCCTGATGTGAACTTTCATGGTGTTTCCCCCCATATTTCTATTATTTCTTTTCCTCTAAAATGTAAGAAACACATTACTCATAAAATATTCCCTGCCTCCCCCTTTCAGTTTTCAGTGAGATAATAAAAAGCCTGTCACAACTTGTGTGCTTTAGTCCTCATAATTTCTGCCCTGTTTTCAACAGCCACTTCTATCAGGGAGCATAAACCCTCCAGATTCAGCTTTTAAGCCAAAGAAAACAACTGCAATTCACAGAAAACCCTTAACAATTTCAGCAAAATGCTGAAGGAGGCATTTTAAAATTTAAGATTTCATATTGTCTTACTTACTTTCTTGTTTTCATTTCTTCATCATGTTCTGTTATGAGCTGGGAAGATTTTTTTCTACTGATTCCACGACACCACACTGGAATGAAAAACTGCACAACTGACAAGTTTTTTATTGGAATAACTGTCACATTGTTATCTCTTAAATTTGTGGAATAAGTATTTATGTGTAACCTTTTCCCGGGCAACCTTCAAATCAACATTTTCTTCATTAGATTGTTGCAGCATTTAGATTAAGTGCTTTGGCAGAAGCAATTAATTCTATCCCAAGTTTGTGGGTTAGCGTTTGGCAAACTTTAACACATAACAAATCAATGGGATTTTAGCAGGATCCTGTGCCATCCATCCTGTGAGCTAATATGCAGAGGGTGGAGGATGGAAAGAAGCAAAACTTTTGTCATAGCAGAAGCTCTTGTGAATCTCATACCTTAAGAACTACTACTTTTGCTCTGTCTATTATGTGTGTGGTTGTTCTTTCCACAAAACCCCTGGGGGTCAGCCAGGAGGAACTTCCTGATTTCTATGCTCCCATTCTTGTGTTTCAGGGACACAAACGTGTTTTCTTTCATAGGATTTAAAATGGAACTGAAGTTTATATAACACCAAGTTCAGTAAATAATCATTTGAAATCATACAGAATATGAAATGTCTTCCTGGCTGCCACATAGATATGGCCAGACAACCTGCAGCTTGCTTCTAGTGAAGCACACCCAGATGCCTCCTGTTCAATGGCTCTTTGTCTTCAATGAGATTATTCCTTTACCACTTGATGAAGAAAATGCATTCATAAGTCTAAGCTGGAGCACTTGCATATTCCTTCTTTGTGAATTTTACACAATAATTCTTTCTTGTGCTCTTAGACTAACCTGTTTTGGCCAGAGAAAGTGGTGTAATATTAAAAGATAACTTGGTCCCTCGTTTTCTGAGCATTTTCTGATAGGAAAATTCACTGTTGAAAACGCTGAAAGCTCAGTCACTGGAAAAATGACAGCTATACAAGCCTTAAGAAGTCAAACTGAAAAAAAAGGAGACAATTCCTATCTCTCTATTATTAATTTGTATGCTCATTTATAATAACAGCCAATAACCACTGTCATTTATAAAGTACACGAATAATTAACAGAAGAGGTTCAATATGTTATTGCAGCAGATTAATGAATTACCAAGCATAAAATGAAATAGGAAATGTAAAGACAACTTCTATATATTATAGTTTTGTCCTCTGGTCTCTCTCCTTTTATTAGAACTTGGGTTTAGGAGCCTATTTCTAAAACTCTTATTAAACTCTTGCTGTGAAGTGATATATACTGTTGCTTAATATTGAATTTCAGTACTTGCAACCTAGCCATGCAGAAATCTCCCCTGAGTTAACAGAATGGCAAGTGCAGAGTTTCTGCAGAGAAAGGCATCACCTCCCCTGTCACACTGTCACAAATCTGGAGCACAGGCTCGGCCTCAAGCCAGAGGGAGGGAATGTTTGAGGCAGACATAAATAAGGGGAAGAAATAGGAGAAAACACAGAAGGAGGATGTTAAAGATGACTTTAATTTGCGTGATTATTATTTGGAGGGACATAAAAATTTGATCCAATATGAAAAATTCTTTTGAGAGGAAACTTGGGATGTATGTGGTATAAATACTGAACTTATTGAAAAAGAAAAGGAAACAGATAGCTGTGGTGTAAACTCTACCTGAAAAATGGAGTATTCTTTAAGAATACATAGACGTATGCTGATGAAGTTTGCACTCACATAGATTACAAGAACTTCATGCAGAAATTATAGCAGAAAACATGCTCAAGATGCAAAACAGACTTTACTCCATTAGGCCAGATTTCTGTCTCCTTCCAGATTTTAATTTACGTTTTTAGTTGCAACCACACCCTGTCATGTCATCATCTGACACCAGATTATGCCCACTTTTTTAGATTTACACAATTTCAAATGAAGGTTATATATCTCTGTTCATTGTCCACGTATGTCAATATCACAGTGGCAAATGTACACGTGCGTTCATACAGAATATTTTAATCTTAAAAACAAAACTACATGGCTTTAATTTCTTATTCCGCCAACTGGGAAATTAAACCAGTTGTCTATGAGAAATAATATATTACTCCTCCTTGGCTTTTTTTTTTCACTCTTGCAATTTGTTCAGAATAAGAACAAGTTCAAAATAAGAAAACTACTCTGTTCAACAGCACAACTTCTAGATGCTTCAAAAGGAATGCAGCAAAAATAAATGTTTAGGTTGTGGACAATCTACTCTGACTAAAATAATTCATGGCTGTCACACTGTAGGAATAGTAATTATTGATCCAACTCTTTTTTTCATTCTTTCCTTGTAGTGTTGAAGTACTGTAACCAGCTGCATTTGTAGAGGGCTGAGTGAACTTGGCTTATTCACTAAGGCTCAGACACTGCAAAGTTAATGAGGCTGCTGAACTTGATGACTTCACAGGAAGTGGATATAGGACACTGAAAGATGTGTGTTTCTTCCATTTTATTAAGATACATTTTATAAGTTCAATAACTGGTACCAATAGCAAGGCCATTAGAGCGAGGAGTCGGAGAAGAAGCCGCATTCTGTGGCTGGTCATGGATTAATGAGTCTTTCACGGGAGAGCTGTTCTGCTGCTGTCTTGGTCATTGAAGATGCATTCTGCTAGCATTGAGAAATTCCTTCAGTTTTCATGGAATGTAACTCTACTCATCCTTTGACTATCCAGTCCTTTATCTTGGGATCAGTCACTGGAAGGATCTGCAATCCCATCTTAAAAAAGAAACAGAAATTTCCCATCTGTAGCTGCCATAAATCAAATCCTGTATTCAAACCTGACTTTAACATTTAGACATTAGATACCATATTCATATAGAACATCTTTGGTTTTAAGATATAAGTCTTTGGCCCTGCATTATACGGTTTCTTAAACTCTTTGTCTTGGCAATGTAAATTTCCTAATATTTCTTCTTATCTCTCTCCTTTTGCCGCAGTAAGGAGATGATTTTTTTTTATTATATTATACTTTGAACGGAAATTAAAAACCTCCCCCAGCAATACTCATTTGTCCTGGTGTTTAATTCTTCTGAGTTTTCTCAAATCTTGGCCTCCTTGCTGAGACAACCAGTCAGGATGACAAGGAAATCCATCTGTTCGGGATACAAATACAACATCAGTAGCAATGACACATAGTGCTTCAATTTATAAAGTAGTCTAAATACTCTCAACCTGACAGTGATCACTTGTCACCTGCATTTTATCTAATGGTGCTAAAATTAAGGACTTCTTTGCCATCATCATCATTATATTTAATTTCAATAGAAAAGTTATGCAATAAGCACTTTATGGACACTGCTTTGAAGAACTTACAGGATGGTGCAGGCTTTCTGCTCATTCCTGTGAAGCATTTCTTACACTTCCTCTGAAAAATATCATCACTGCTGTTCAGTCCTAATAGATGTCTCCGACCCTGCTGTTCCTCTTCAATTTTCTAATCCACATTGGAAGAAAGCCTGCAAGAAACTGATGGAAAAAGCCAGCGTTTAGATCTGTCTTGCACTCTAGCTGTGCAGAAAGTACAGAATAAGACTGTGTTTGTTACTATCATGTCAGTGGCTTTCTTACAAAATCTATTGGCAACCTTTTTTCCCCCTTTTGATACTGACAAACGGAAGAGTCTCACATAATTATTCTGCTTTAAACTCTAATTTTGTCTGTCCTTCTGGCTTGTGCCTCATGCTTATCAGGGTGACGATTCACTAATAGGGGCAATACACCCTGGTTGACATGGCTTGTAACTCCTGCGTAGCTGCTTGAGATGCCTGTGGATCATCTCAACCACTGCTGCAGTAGATTTCCTGACTCCACACACAGCACGTTGCCAGATGCCATACACACTTCCACCATGCTGAAGGAGCTTGTTCTGCTGATATTTCTCATAGTAAGTTGTGAAAAAGGGTAGCATACGGAAATAAAGCTGGAGGTGACCTCAAGTATCCATGAAGTTCAGCTGGCTACTTCTAGACAGGATCACCTGTAACTGCAGTTTTTCTCTTTTTCAAAGATTTCTGGGGATCGATATTCAACAATTGTCCTTCAGCAATAATGAAGCTCTAAGGGCAAATCCCCCTAGAGCTTCATTATTCCTGCCATTAAAAAATTTGCCCTAATACCATTTTTTGCCCTAATACCAGATTTTTCTCTGCCACTTAAGTTCATCATAGTGGGGCGCCTTGCTCAGTAGAAGTCTGTAGTGGGTTTGGTTTGCCAACCGGGCGGAAACACCAATTTAGTGTAGTTTGATCGCATGTATTTTCACTTTGTGAGACAAGGATTAGAAGAAATGCAAAGCAGGCCTAAAACTTTCAAGAATATAAGGAAGTTTATTACTAACAGAGTTAAAGATAAGAAAAAAAAGAAGTTAAAAGCAAAACCCTCTTCTCTCCAGCACTCCCCAAGCAAAAAACTCCTCCCCCCCGCCCCTTTTCTCCCTCCAGCACTCTCCTCTCCTTTTACCACTTCGCACAAAAGGTAACAATTTTGGTCAGTGTTACAGTCTTTAAAAGTCTCTTTCTTATGCTTAGGGAAAAAGGTTCCTTCTGCTCATGCCGCGGACATTTCTTCACAAACTCAGTAGTCCGCCCAGAAATTACCTACTGGAGTGAAATCTCTCCCATGACAATTCCACAGTATATTCACACTGCAATCATGGGCCATCACATGGGGTTACAAGTCCTTTTAAAGATGAATTCTTCCAGCCCAAACACAAAGGCTCTCTGCTTCCAGTCTCTTTTAAGCATGAATTATTCCAGCTTAAACACAAGGGCTTCTCTGCTTCTTCACAAACTTCTAAAAGCTGCTTCACAACTACAAGGCCTGGCATAGGCATTCTCTTACATCTTCACAGGCTGCAACAT
>VZTE01000960.1:193544-386307 GCA_013397775.1 Eulacestoma nigropectus | reverse complement strand
TTTTTTTTTTTTTTTTGGAGAAAGAGAGAGCTCCACTGCTATTGTACTGATTGAATTTTTCCGTTTGGTAAGCAGTCTAAATTTCCTTCCCTGCCAGCTGCTGCCCAGTGTAACTGTAATTGTGTAGAATTGTTTTACAGAGATGACTGGAGTTTTGTGGTAGGTTGTATGGTGATTAATTGTTTTTCAGGGAAATTTAACTGTAAATGCAACAATATATGACTAGACTGCATGAAATTTGTGATCATGATACTACCACTTTTCTGTTTTAAAGATAAAAAGTCAGGTTGGATAACTACTGAACAAATAAACAGCTGTTCCATCCTCACCACTGAGCACACCGCGTGTGACACGGATTTATATGACCTGGAAAGGATGTATTTATAAAATATTTTGGATCTGAAAAAGCAGAATAATTATAAGACCAATTATTTAAAGTTTCAGCACTGAAGCACTATCCTGTATTTGACTGTAAACTGTTTGATCACTTCCTCAGTCTCTTGCTAACAGAAGGACTGTTGCCTTGAGCAATTTTAGCAAGAGCAGGATAACTGCCTTAAAATGTCTGCAAGCCTGGATATGTCACTGTGGTGTTTTAGCACCATGTGGGAATTAAACTCCAAATAAGATGCTCCCATTCCCTGCACCTCCCTCTGAGAGAGGGACAAAGGCAGAGACTATGGGTAGAGATAACAATTTCCTGAAAGCAAACAGCAATGGGATGAGAAATGACCAGTAATAGAAACAATATTAATAACCAAAGTATACAAAACAGAGGGTGATTTACACACAAAAAGGTGCTCACCACCTCAACTCAGTTCCATGTGGCCACTGAGACAAAGACAAGACAGTGGACATTTCCACATTCCACAGCTGGCATTCCCCTTCCCCAATGAGAAAACTTAAGGAACTTTTTTTCCTATAACTTGTTTTGTAGCTAGATATTGCAGCAGAAAGGCTGTATCTGGGAATCAACATTGAAAGTTGCCTCAAAAAAGCCATTTGGGCAAATATTAGTAAACTTCCCTATGGTGTTGTAACACTTCCAGTAAATGACTTGTGCATTAGGGGAAAGATATCATTAGGTCGTTCTCAGGGAGCTGTTGTGGTCAGTCACACAGCTCTGATGTGAGGCATAGAGGACAGGGATCACATGGAAAGATGAAACTTCACGTGCTGCAGCCATCCTCCTCTCAGCTTTTTGTTTCAGCTCCCTTTGCTGTCAGTGCAGAGAAACAGACACTCTGGAAGAGCAGGCATCCCTTAAAGTCAGGGAGGAAGAATAAGCACCTCCAGAAGATTATGATCTCATCTAGTGTAGGCAAAGGTTGAGTGTTTGTCACCTCACAGCAAGACTTTCTCTTCCTGGTGACTAGAAGAAATAGATGACTGATCAGCTAACACAAACCATATTCAAGCATTGGTGGAATTGTGTCAATGTAAAGAGTACATTATAACTTAGTTCCTTTCCAAGCGTATAAGCACTTCTAACCATTTAGGCTACATCCAAACAAAATGGTGCCATGCTATTACAACTGACCTCTGAGGCTGGATAACTGAGGATCCTGTTAATAAGTCTCTTGGGGTGAATTATGAATATGCAACTCTTTAAAAAGAAAGATTAATTTCCATATAACACAGGGCCAGCAACACAGTTATAAAAGGGCACTGTGGTTTATACTATGCCGCAGATCCACAAGCAAAGTTTTTTACAGTGCAGTGTGGCAGCCCATCTGTCCTTCTCCTCACTCATTGGTGTGTCTAGCTCTAGTGTTGGCTTATGCAGGGTTGATGAGGTTTTCTCTGGACCTGTGACAGAAATCAGCCCAAGATGTCCCCAACAACCCACAAGCAAAGCCTATTAGGTGGGGTAGTGATGCAGTGTGCAGAGCTCCCATCTATCGGAGGGAAGCTTGGATGGTGGATTTGGCCACCCATGGATGAAGAACAGTGTTTTCCTTCAAAGACAGATTCAGCACTTGGTGTATATTTAAGTATAACTAAATGGCACACCAAAAATTTTTGTAGTCCTTGTGGGGTAAGGCAGCTTTTTGGGGTATGTCTCTCTGGTGATGAAAATCCCGGTTCTACGTAGGTTCTTCTTTAGGTACTTTTGTAGATCTGGACCATAATCATTTATCTCTAACAGTCATACATCTTAAGATGAAGCAAAGGTATGTGATTAGTAGCCACTGGGGCAATCTACTCTTCGTATCTTAAAATCTAAATTTTACCCACCTGAAAGGAAACACAGATGGATCACTTGCAAATGATATTTGAGAAGGACCCATATTTGAAGTGACAGTGAGCTGTCACTTCAAAAAAAATCAACAGGTTTCCAAAATAGGTGTTATAATAGCAAGAAGGAAGATGTTACAGTTCTTTTGTGGTGGGTGAAAGGGAGAAGTCAGTTGGTATGTTATGTGATATAGCAGCTGGATTAAATATGGAAGAACACTTTCTGCTGTTTACATCTAAGTGACATAATGCTCATGTGAAACCCTGAAGTAAAAATTTTCCCCCAAAAGCTGAGATTCTTAAATGCCTCATTGAAAGCTTGGACTTTCCTTCAGTGCATTAGAGATAGGAAAATCTAAAGACAGCCCCTGAAGAATTAAAGTGTTAAAGCAGCCGAGTCCCTCAAATATGCAGCATATCCTTGTGCTAGTTTAACATTTCACTCTTAACAGCATAGATGTGAAGCCTTCCTCTGAAGTCAGTGGAGTTGTTCTCAGTTATAGTGATGGAAGAGAAAGCATATATAACTCACAGTGTGGGAAAAAACTCAAAAACCAAACTTCAAAATGTGCTATGACTGAAGCTGAGAAAGCGTTTATTATTTTGTCCAAGTAGTATCTTGACATTGCATTGTTATTTGAAAAACATGCTGTTTCTTGAGTCTGAGATAGCACATATGCATAGTGAATGAGACATCTAGTCTGGGACAAAGCTGTCTTTTAGCTCAAAATAAACGTCCCTTTTTCTTCAACCACAAACAGTAGACAGAGGTAGGGTTAAAAGCCAGGTGAATGTTATACAGTGCATATCAAAAGTGATTATAATAATAAAAGCTTACAGGGCATGCAATTTAATCACCTCTCCAGAATCCAGGGCATTTTTCTGCTTTTTGTTTTTGCAGAGACCTCACTGTGGTTAACCAGGCTTGTTTTGGTAGCTGAAGATGACAGTGCAGACCACCCCATGAATCTCTGTGGGTCATAATGCCTCTTTTTGTCTTTGCCCAGTTGTCACCAAGGAGGGACTGTGGGAGCAGACTGGGAATATGCTTTCTGGAAGGGATGGCTTGAATATGGTACCCCTCTGTTTCCTGTGCATCCCTGTGATGCTCCTCTCCTGCTGGCATTCTGGCCAGCCTGGCCTCCTCAGCCAAATACACGGGACTGCAGAGCGGGAGAGGTGCCACAGTGCCAGGGGATCTTTAGCCTTGCGTCTGTGAAATAATGATGAGAGAATCAACAAAGGCAAGTGCAAGGTCCTGCACTTGAGGAAGAATAACTCTGTGCATCAGCACAGGCTGAGGGCCAACCTGCTGGGAAGCAGCTCCGTGGAGAAGAGGAGGAGGGGTCCTGGTGGCCAACAAGCTGTCCATGAGCCAGAAATGTGTCCTGGTGACCAAGAAAGCCAAAGGTCTCCTGGAGTGCACTAGGAAGAGCATTGCCAGCAGGTTGAGGGAGGTCATCCTGTCCCTCTGCTCAGCCCTGGTGAGGCCACAGGGGGAGTGCTGTGTCCAGTTCTGGGCTCCTCAGCACAAGGGAGACATGAAGGTCCTGGAGCAGGTCCAGTGGAGGACAACAAAGATAAGTAGGGGACCGGAGCATCTCTGTTATGAGGAAAGGTTGAGAAAGCTGAGCCTGTTCAGCCTCAAGAAGAAAAGATCGAGAGGGGACCTTATCAATGTATATAAGCATCTAAAGGGAGGGTGTCAAGAGGATGGAGCCAGTCAGTTGTTGATGTTCTAGTCCTTGGCACCCTCTGCAAGGGCACAGTATGAATAAAGTGGGATGTGGCAACATCAGTTTTTAGCCCTGAGCCTGTCAGATATTTGCTTCTAAAATCTATAAAAGTGACAGGGTTTGAGTGTAAAAATTTGAACTAGGTTCAGTAGTTGAAGTATTTTTGGATGCCTTGCAAATTATAAACAATTGGCAACCTGCTGGAAAAAATGTCCTTGCTGACTTTTGCAAACTGTGTCATTTCTGATAATACTGGCAAGTAAAGCTATTTTATATCCTGGAGGACTGTTCTTGGAGAAGAAAATAAAATAGCTTCCCTCACTCTTCTTCCAGTGTGGCAACATGGAAAAAACTGTGCAGCAGAGCTGAGTGTATGACAGGGGAGAGAATACTCTTGTTATTAATGAATACCCACTGGAAGAAGGAGTGTGATGGATCATTGAGGATGAATTTGAGTTCTGTTAAGAGTATGACTTCTGGTTTCATATGGTCTAGAAAAGTAGTGAAAATTTAATTCCAGTTTAGACACTGACTCTTGGGAAGGTCACTCACTTCAGGGCCCACTAGGATAGATGGATTTTCTTGACAGAAATACTTTTGCAGGCTTCAGTGCAGTGTGCACCTCATGGGCTTAATATATCTGGGGAGTACTGTGTGTGCGCTGGTTCTGCATAGTAAGACAGACATCCTGAGCACGTCAAGTGTACAGCAGAAACAGATCATCTATGAAACCCACACACTAAAATCAACCCCCCAACACTCCCAAAGAATCAGACTTTGGAATGGGTGCTCAAGAGTAACCTTCCTCCCCAAGGAGTGTCTCAGTGGTTTCTGGATGCTGAGCAAGCTGGAAGTCCCAAACAAAAGCAGGAAATCCTCCTCTTCTGCCCCCGGTGACACCTCCAAACTGTAGAAGTGAGTGTAGCAAAAGCAGCCCTCTTGGAAAGAATCACTGGAGGACAGAGGCAGGAGATATCCAAAGGAATTCCATGAGAGGCTTCCTGTAGTTCTTAAGAAGAAATTTTGTGGAAGAGGCTTTTTTCATGTTCTTTCAAGCTGGTTCTGATAATAGCCTGAACAAATTTACTTGGACAGTCTACCATTTTCAGGGATAGCAAACCCTTTACTTTCAAAGAGCTCAGCAGATGTATCCCAGCCTGCTGCAGGGACAGCATATGCACAACTGAGCAGAAGATAACAGAATTTCTACTTGAATTTCCACTATAGACCACAGCATGTTTTCAGCACAGATATTTCCCAAATATACTATGGTTCATTATGAAAGCAGACTTCTCTCTTAAATTCTCCATTCTTATCAGATTGCCACTAACATCACGAAGACACCCGTTAAAGGCAAGTGAGACCTGCCTAGAATAAATGTCTTTATGTAAGACCAAAGGGAAAGGGATGACAAGAACAAGAAATCCTTAGAACAGATTAGCATCACCAGTGTGACTCTCTGTCTCACAAGGTCAGTGATGCTGATGTCATGTTATTTATGTTCAAATTTTACAGGATTTTATGAGAAAGTGGAAGGTCCTCCCCAGAAAGTCATACACCATTATTCATTAATCTTCTTTTGCACTTGGTGATATGCTTTTGATCTCTCATGATCTCTTGTTACCTATTGTTGGAAGTGCCTGTAAAAAACCAAAAGTCCTTGGTACGATGCCCATGTAGAACAAATTTAATAACTGTTTTTACCTGTAGCATTCTTCTAATACAGGTAGTTCTCAAAGCAGCCATGAGAAGTATTTTTCTCAAGGTATCAGTTGTGTAAAACAGCTGACAATAGACATCTCAGACTTGTTAGACACAGATAACCTGCTACGTTACTAACCAGCAGTTTAACACCAAGTGAAAAATTTCCACCTTCTTTCCCCTGTATGCCAGGTACCAGAAAAAGTGAGCTCCTAAGGCTAATACATGAGTCACAGAGAAGCTGGTTTGGCCACAGTAAATTAAGCCTCATAATGGGCCTGTTGAAGTGTGTAGACAGCTACTGCTGGGTGATGGTAAATGTGTGAAAACCTGCTGCAGGAGAGGATTGGAGAAACAAAGGGAAAACATGTTAAAATTTACACGTTCAAGTCAGGTAATGACTAGAGTAAAATGCAGCAGAAAGGAAAAGGTTTGTAATAAATTCACGTAAGAGATAGGTAATTTCTACAGTCATACTTCTCTGTGTGGATAAAAGATTTGAAACTGAAGACAGAATCTCTACCAGCTAAACTGGCAGAAGGGAGCAGGAGTAAACAGCTGCCAAAAAAACTGTACTTAGCCCAGATGTGTCCCTACTGCCCTTTATTACGGTCATTCTCTCCTCCTTCAGGCTTCCCAGTAAAAAGAAACATTGCTAGAAAGATACTCAGGTGTTCACTGAAACAAGTACAATTGCATAGCAGGAATAAATGTTTTTCAAAAGTGGAAATAGTCTTAAATTGCAAAAGGCCTTTTCAGGATAATAAAGGGATTTGGGCTGAAATGAAAGTGCACATTAATGTTTTGAAAACAAAGCCTAAATAAATCCAGAAATGAAACTGATTTTTTAAGTATACAACTGTAAAAGAAAGTGAAACTTTAAACATTTTGGTGTATATTTGTCCAAAGTGCAACACTTCATCTCTTTACAAACAGTAGCAATAGCTGTGTAAAAAGCATGTGACACACTTACTTACTAGTTGGTAATTAACAGAAAAAAATGTTTAATGTTTTTAGGCATAGCCCCAATGCCTTTTGAGAAGTTTCTCTAAAAATGAAAGAACAGACATAAAAATAGGAAATTTTTATGGAAACTTTAGTCCTTTTTTTTTGGTTGGTTGGTTGATTTGGTTTGGGGTATTTTTTGTTTCTGTGTTTTTTCTTTTTTAAAGTACAAATTAGTTTAAATTGGTTTTGTTTATTTCATCGTTTGGGATGTTTGGGGTTCTTATTTTCAAGCCTTTCTCTGCAGCAGTGATGCCTGACAAAGCTAATATTTGTTATTTCAATGAACTGAGATTTCCACATAATCACTTAACTTGAGGATTAACTTTTTAAACATGGCATTTAATGTTATGATATAGCTTGTGTTATCAGATAACACTATTTCCTTCACAAAACCTACCAGGGAGCAATTGCATGCTCCAGCAAGTCAATTGAAGTGGCCTTGCATGAGAGGGTTTTAACTAGGAAAGAGAGAAATTAGCTAAAAAACTATGGTTTCCTATGCTTTCGCAGCAGTAACACAGTGATATCTCAAGAGGAAAGGCAAACCCACTGACTAGATGATGGCCTTATCTCATTTATAGAGTGCAGCTTTGTGACTTAGAGCTTTAGTACCAGCTTTTTTCTCCAAAGAGGAAAATCTACCAATTTAATTTGCCTTGTTTGATTTGAGCAAAGGCTATTCCCTTGCACCCTGGTGCAGCAGCTCAGTGAGTTAGATAGAGCTGTTGCTTGTTCACTTCCTATCAGTCCAGCCTTGCTATGAGAGAAAACAGTCTGGAAACTCCTAAGGAACTGGGGATTAATTTCATGAGGAGCCTGGCACAGGACTTAAAGTCTACCAGATCCTGATGAATGCTTGAGGAATCCTGCATTTACTTATAGAGATCTTAATTGGGCCAACACAAGAATATTCCATTTGCAGTGCAAACAAACAAATTAAAGAAGGGTTAGTTAGACATTCTCAGTGGTGTCAGATTAAACCCCGATCCTAGCAAAATGCAGATATTATCCTTCTGCTTTTTTGTGCTGGATAGGCAGCCTGCTAACTGAACAGCATGCCTTGTCTTATACTTGACAACAAAAAGCTACACTGTTCTTACAGCAGAGTTCGGTCTCATAGAAACAGGGAACACAATTTGAACTCTACACTCTAGTAATGTTAACATCCACCCTGTTCTGCGTCCAGTGCTTTCCTCAGAGCTACTGGAGACACCTTAGTAAAATGGTCTTAGAGCAAAGCTTTAAAAATTGCAGACCCCAAAAGTTAGGGAGAGAAGAAGCCTTTAATAAACATTCAATTTTAAGGCAATCATCAAATAGTTACCATAACCAGTAACAAGCCACAGAATTTAGGCTCTTTTTACGTCTTCTGACAGATTATTCATCAGCTTCATTATTCATAATCCACTACTGTGGATTATGTCATGAAAGCAGAAACATCTCACCTTAGACAGCTGTCAGTTTTCAACTTTACAGATATAACTATGCAGCTTAATATAGAGACATTTTTCCAATGTACTTAACTAACAAATATTACCAGTGTCAATCCTACTTATTCTACAGGTGTGAATCAACTGAGGGAGGGCTGAAGAATGTATCTTACTATGTTTGCCCCAAATAACACCCTCCAGAAGGGTATTTACCCTCATCAGATGATTCAGTCATTATCATACATGGGTACAGTTGGTCTAACCCCCATCCTGGTCTTCAGGATTGTTGCAAAATGTGAAATACGTAAAATTTTCTTAAGAAAGGGTGTTCTTTAATCCTTGATCTTTGTATACTTTCAAACCCAATCAATAAGAAGGGAGATTTAAACCATCCAACAGAGAGCAACTAACAGGGTGTAAGTGATGTCCTTGTGTTAGAAAACCAAATTACTTGTTGGTAGATTTGCCTTGTTAAGGTTTAGGGCTGGACATGATCTCAGACCTAGGGGGTTGTTAACAAAGATTGGGAAGAAAGATGCCTACTGATAGTGGGCACAAAGAATGCAGAATTTATGGGCCACAAAAACAACTGGCAGAACTTCCAAGATAAGGCAGAAACTAATAAACCCAACTCAGCAACTGTGCTGAAAACAGCTCCAACTGGGTAAAAGGAAATTCTGGCAGGGGGAGATCTGCAACCACTGACTCAGGGGCCACTGACACAAGAAACCCACTGACCCAAAAGAAGAGAAACATTAAGCATGGGGACTGATGAGCATGAGAGGCAAGAGAATCAGTAACCAACAGAAGATAGAATACTAATTATTAAGAGAATGATGCAACTTGTATCCAATGAACACTAATTCCTTTGTTTGCTAAAATGTATAAATAGTAAAAAGTTTGATAGTTGGTGTGCTTGATTTGAGGAATTCCACTGAGCACTCAGGCTTGCACAACTCTGAAATAAATAATCAATGTCTCTCTTGAGTATTTAATTACTGGCTTGCCGCACACCAGGTAATGAATCCAATTTTTGTGGGCAGCACCCCTGCCCTATGACAACTGCATCTGAGCAGCGGCTGTCAGGTAATGCCTGGAGGAGCTGCAGGATGCTTTGCAGAGCCCAGCCCCAGTGCACAGAGGTCACTGTGTCCATATATCTTTGCAGGATCAAACCTTTCAGTATAAATCTACCCTTATCATCCTCCCTGCCTTTCAGTTCTGTTTCATTTGTGGCTGATTTGTTCCTGCAAGCTCTTTGAGAGGCATATTCCTCTGCACCTGGCAGGCTTCTGCTTTTCAAGGTCATTTTACCCATGGAAAGTGATATTTCTACTCTTTTACCTGAGGGACTTCTACAAAAAAAACCATCAGTACACTGAATTCAGACCACTGTCCAGATTTGTGATCATGGGCACTTGTTTTGACACTGTCATTTCTGAGTGAGGCTGTTATCAATCTGTAGGAGGGGAAGAGTGCTTGCTATCTTACCTTGCTGTCAGCTTACTACTTCACATATCAATGTTATGACTGCAGTTCAGTTTATATTTGTGAAGCCCTGGTAAAATGTTAAGCACTCTAGTAGTGCCGAAGATTAATATTATTTTGCTCTGCAGAGCACACAGCTATTTCAATAGGACAAGGCAGTCCAAACAGGTCTTGACAGTGCCTGGATAGGAAAACAACATCAAGCAACCCCTTGTTGCATTTTTTTCTGCAAGCAAAGGGCTGAGTTGTGTCTGCCTGAAGGTTATTCTTTCTGTGTGTGTTTCTCTAAAATATCTTGAGTCACCATATAATTCACAGTAAGAAAGGTAAAGAATGTCTTTACTCACGTTTCTTTACAGTCCTGATGCCTCTTCATGTTCACAATAAGTGCAGAAAAACTGTACTTGCTGTGATTTCTTTTGATCTTGGACTGGCACCTGCTGGTGCGGGTAACTGGAGGCACTGTGATGAATATGGCTCAGCAGCAGCCAGCTACACTGAGGTTAGAGATCATAGAGTTGATGTACAAAGGGAGGTCCGAAGCCCCACTGTGCTTTCTTCAGTCCCATTCTTAATCCTTAAAGCATCTGATTTGAGAAGCAACAGCTGTGAAAAATGAATAGCAGTTCCAAGACTGGTTTTTTTCCCTGCCAGAAAGCCTTGTGCACTGCAGTCAGCATTTCAAGAAGTGTATGTATTTTTATCACTGAGAAGTCCTGGAGGTGCTCACACCTGGAGTGCCCCACCTCATCTCACTGCTCAAATGGGGCTGTACACTGGGTGCCTCCTAAACTGCAGCTCTCCCAGCGGGCCATGGGCACTTAGACTGACTAGTGGTCTCTGAAATGCAATATAATGAGTAATACAGTCAGAAAGGAAGAAAGTAATCTGGAAAATGACAGAGAGAAGGATAGCAATACTTTTTAAACATTTACTGCTACATTTGCACTTGCTTGGCCATATTAATCAAGTTTAATAGGCAAAGACTGAAACAATCTAGATTTTCTAAGAAGTTTCAGAGCAAACCATAATGAATTGAGGATTTTTTTCCTGTTTGATTGCTTACTTGAAAAAGTTACAAAAAATGGCTCACCACACCCTCACACCCTGATGGCCTTTTTCTTCACACCCATTACAAGGCATGTAGGCAGTGCAACTCAAGGTGCTTGAGTTCAGTGGTGGGGTGAGAAATTTGTCCAGACTGCCAGGCCCCAACTCCATGTGCAGTCACTGGAGACAAGCAGTTACGGCATCTACTCTAAGATTTAATTAATTTGCTCTGACTAAAAGCATCTAGAATTCAGCACATGTTTAAGGATTTTTCAAAGCTGTGGTATATGCACTGCTACCTATGACAGACTTGCCTTCCAGCAGTCTTCTTCCCTATTTTGTCTATGCCCAAAGCCAATTCTGAGTCATGGTGTGGGTATTTCTTTGAGAAGGATAGTTTAAATTTCCCCTAGCAAGTTGACATTTTTAATTGCATAGCATGGTACAGAATTACTAGACTGAGCATAATACACCAAGTCAATAAGCCTTGTATTACATTTTTAACCTGAAGCTTCAGAAATCCATGTATTTATGTAGGTGTGTTTCCTGTACATGCTTTGAAGCCCAGGACATGTATAGCTTAAGGGAGCTGTATAACCTTCTTCATTTTATACAGGCAGCCATGTGAATGAATGGAACTTATGGCTTTGGTCCACATCTACAATCATTTTTCTGTGGTTGAGAAATGTTCCCTTTTTTCAAGTACAGGACAGCATTAAATATTTCAGAGTAACAAAAATAATGACTCTACTTCATGGCTCGACTTTATAGTGGAGACTTCTGACAACAGAGACTCTGCCCTGAATTTACACCCACAGAGGAGGCACCCACATCTACCCTCTGTTTTAGGAGTCATTGACAATTTGTGACACGAAGTGAATATGAAGTCGGGTAAATGTATTCTCTCCCCAAGGACAAGAACAACCTGTGTTAAATTCCCTTGATTGTTGCATGAAAAAGAATTACCATTTTACCATGACATTTCCATCCTGGCAGCTAATGTGCCCCTCTATGGGGCTTGGGCATGGAGATGGAGAGGCTGCCATCTCCGGCATCCTTGGTAAGACAGAAGGTACCATCCTCCTAAACATTTTAGCTCGGCACAGGCTCCTTGATCTCCATCACTCAAAGCAAAGCCCAGTTGGTTTTTGCACCCTGGCTCACCTCACTTGCGCTGAGCAGGAAGTGAGAGGGCAGTACCCCACAAAGGCAGTCCCAGGCGAGAACCTGCATCAGCCATGACTTGATAAGAGATGTGTGTGCATGGAGCCTCCCACGCCGGAACACAGCTGGCAGGCAGACTTTGCCTAGGAGGAGGGCTGGGTGCATCGTTTGTTCAGCACTTTGGGGAATTAGCAACTAAAAGCATCTGGGAGATCTCAGTCTAGCAAAGCATTCAAGTACCTGTTAAAATTTAATCAAATCAATAGCTTGTTGACCTTGGTGGGACTAATGATGAGTCTCATTTTCAGGCTGTGTTTAAGTGCTTTGCTGGATTCAGGTTTGAAATATTAGTTGCTACCGAGTTTTGCGTATTTTAATGCAGGTAAGTGTGGAGAAAACAGAAGGTGATACCACCCCTAACATGAATGCTACTAAACTTGTTTTGGAAGAAACAGATAATTACTGTTCAAGGTGGAAAGCTAACCATCTGTTTTGCATGAGAACATGTTTTACAGTTTCCTCTCCTAGCTCACTTTAGGACACTGCCATTACTGTCTTTTATTTGCCTTGCCCACCTCCAAGTCCCTTCTACCTTTTTTCGTCCATGTTTCACTGTTCTGGGAACTGGAGTTAAAAGGAAAGCAGAGACCCTCTGAATCTGCAGCAAGCTGGATTAACTGGATAAGCAGCCCTGCCTCCCCTCCCCTGCTCTGCTGTTTGCAGCTGAGTGATAACATCAACCAGCCCTTGTTCCTTGCTCTGTCCCATGTGTTTTCTCTTTCTGTTTTTTTTTTTTTTAATTTGTCACTGGCTTTAATTCCACATGCACCAGTGAACAGCAGCTGCTAATGCTTGATCTAACCACTACGCAAGGAAAGCTTTACACAGGCTGCAACCTGAGCTTCTGCAAACACAAGTCAAAACTCCAGCTGGTCAAGGTGCACCTCTGCTCACATTTCCTTTTATCAGACGGCTGCAGGGGACCATTTTGGGCAGATTATTTACTCTCCTCTGTATGCAGCCTTGCATTTCATATTGAAGGTTGCCACCTAGTAACTAAACATGAGATAAATAGTCGTGAGTAAAAAATACTTGTTCTTTGTAGAATACCCTTAGATCATTAGGGGATCACACACTGTTTGTTTACTCAAATGACCAGGCAGGAGCCAAGACGTGGATGCTTGTCTGCACCAAAACTCTCTCCCTGTTTATTTTCAATCATTTTTGCCAGCATAGCTGAGAATCCAATACAAGTGAAAATAAGAATGCCAGGATCCAGCTCCCCCAAAGGACATCACACGGTATGGTGGTAAAGCCATCATAATTGATGTAGCTTGCTTACTGCCTGGTGGTATTTAAATGGACTTTGAAAAGCAGTCTGACCCACAGTAGAGGCTGGCACTGAAGGTTACTTCTGTATCCAGAGCAGGAAGGTAAGAAAGGCCAAACACCATGAGAAGACCAAAAGCAGTGGAGGAAAACCATGTTTGTATGCATGCATGAGGAGCATGAAAAGGCTGTCAGGTCTGTTTCCTTCAGGCTTTCTTCACTGCTATTATTGGCTGGCAAGGAGAAGTCATTTTTGCAACAAGGTGGCTGGGACTTGGGCTCTGTGTCACAGACAGGCTGGGGAGACCCTCCTTCTCTTTCCCAGCAACTGCAGAGAAAGGCAGAGAAGCTTTCTCTTAGCCTCTGAAGTGAGGCATGAGTCCAAGCCTCTGCCTCTTGTTGATACCCTCTATACTTAGCAAAGAAACATGTGGACATGATAGGCACTTGTTTGCATTTGGCGTCCCCAGGGAATTCTCAGCTAATATACATCCTTCTGCATTGCACCACTTTGGGGAAAATTATAGAGCTCTCTCTTGCCTTGTAACCGTGTTATGTAAAGCATCTGAATATGCTGCCCTCTGAGAAGATGTGCCAGCTCCAAGAATCTCATTCAGATCTTTCAGATATGATAATGACCCATTTAAGGAACTAATTAAAATTGGATGAGTTTCATATCTCCCCCAGTTTTAGAAAAGAAAAATCATAGGCCAAATATAAATTTCATAAAAGCTTGATAAACCCTCTGCAGGAAGAAATTTGGCAGAGGACATCGAGACCACGCCATTTTGAGCAAATGAAAGAACCTAAAGCAAGACTTTGAAGTCTGACCTTCAGAGTCTATAATAATACAGTGGATGACAAAGGTAATAAATACCACAGAGTGGGATAGAATGTATCTAATTAAGCAGTTTTAGCCATGCTTTGGCATTCTTTTCAATTATGTTTCTTACTAGAAGGATTTTCAAACTTACCAGCACAGTTTTCCAGTGACGTTAGTTCTGAAAATAGTGCTTTTTTTTCTCTATGCAAAGCAGCACATCATCAGTTATTTTATAGTCACATCCACTTCAGTGGTGTCATTTCCATTACAGCAGCAGAAATCTGTGACTGTGTCACTTCACTGAGAACTAGGGGCCAAGCATATTTTTCTGAGCTTTATGTTAAAATCAATGGATAAGCTAATAGGATAGACACTGCCATGTGAACCAGAACACCGATTTCTTCTACTGCATATGGAGAAACTAAAAAGTGTGCTTTCTTACTGATTTGTCTTGCCAGAATCACAGAACAGATGAGTTGAAAGAGACTTCTAGAGGTCTCCCGCCTGACCCTCACATATTCTTTACAGCTCTGTTGATTGTTTATGCACAATTGTAAATAGAGCAGAGGGCAGGGTCACATCCTTTGAACCAGTGGCAACACCACTGTTGATACAACTCAGGAGGTTCTTGACCTTGTTTACTGCAATTATTCAGTGTTGGGACACGGTCAGCTTGTTGTCCACCAGGGTCCCCCACTCTCCTTCTCTGCAGATCTGCTCTTCAGCTGGTTGACTCCCAGAGTCTTTTGGTGCATGGGTACAGAATTACTAGACTGAGCATAATACACCAAGTCAATAAGCCTTGTATTACATTTTTAACCTGAAGCTTCAGAAATCCATGTATTTATGTAGGTGTGTTTCCTGTACATGCTTTGAAGCCCAGGACATGTATAGCTTAAGGGAGCTGTATAACCTTCTTCATTTTATACAGGCAGCCATGTGAATGAATGGAACTTATGGCTTTGGTCCACATCTACAATCATTTTTCTGTGGTTGAGAAATGTTCCCTTTTTTCAAGTACAGGACAGCATTAAATATTTCAGAGTAACAAAAATAATGACTCTACTTCATGGCTCGACTTTATAGTGGAGACTTCCCCTCCCTAGGTGCAAGACTTAGCACATCCCCTTATTGAACTTCGTGAGATTCCTGCCAGCCCATTTCTCCAGCCTGGTCAGGTCATGTCCCTCTAAGTGCCCACACAACTCCCTAGTGTGTCAACCACTCATTCCAACCTTGTATTGTCTGCAGTCTTACTGAGTCTTCCCTCTGCCCCAATATCTAGATCATTAATGATTTTATGAGAGCCAGTGTGAAAAGCCCTGCTAAAGTCAAGATAAACATCCCCTGTTCCTCAGTTTCCTTGCAGAAGGCTATCAGCTCAAGCATCTTTTTCCTATTTGCAAATCCTTGATTACTATTCCCAGCCACTTTTTTGCTCTTTTTGTGTTTAGAAAGGTTTTTCAGGACTATATGCTCCATCACCTTCCCTGTGATTGAGATGAGGCTGCCTGGGCTGTAGTTCCCCATAACCTCTTTCTCACCTTCCTTGAAGACAGTGATATTTGCTCTCTACCAGTACTCATGAACCTTTCCCAGTTGCCATGACTTTTGAAAGATAACGAAAAGTAGCTTTCCAGTGACATTGATCAGCCCCCTCAGCAGTCATGGGTGCATCCAACTTGTCTTCACCCAGTGTATTCACAGGTTCCCTAAACGATCCTCCTCCAGTAAGGCAGTCTTTTTTGTTCCAGTCTTTCCCGCTGGATTCAAGGCCTTGGGACTGATGAAGGACAAGACCAGTAAAGACCAAGTTGAAGGCAGCATTCATTCTCTCAGCCCATTAACTACGTTGTCCTTTGTCACCAGGTGCACTGGCCCATTCAGCAGCAGACAGACATTTGTTCCAGTCTTCTCTTTGTTGTCGATATACCTGCTGAAGACCTTGTTGCTCAGCATGTCCCCTACATGAAAATTTATCTCTAGGTGGGCTCTGCCTTTCCTAACCTCATCCTTGCATATTCAGGCAGTGTACTTGTATTTCTCCCGGGTTACCTGTCTCAGCTTCCACCTCCTGTTTGGTCCCTTTTTATGCTTGAGTTTATAGAGGAGTAGCAGTCCTCCTGCCACCTTTGCTTTTATACCTACTTATGAGGATCAACCATTCTTTAGCTGAGAGAAGATGATCTTTAAAAAGAAATCTTTTAGAGTCCCTCCAGAACTGTATCCCATACAAATCTGCTATATAGCTATCTGAACAGGCCAAACTCTGCTCTCCTGGAGACCAGGGTTATGATCCTTCTTTTTGCCATAGTTCCTCCTCTCAGAATTCTGAACTCCCCCAGCTCACAGTTGCCACAATCAACTGCCCCCTGGTCTTTAAGTTATTTTTCTTTGTAAGCATGAAGTCCATCAGAGCACTCCCCTCATTTATTCTAGTCTCTGAACTGGCAAACTCTCAGAACTCTCTGAACTGGTCTCCGCTGGCAAAGCCCAGGGATGAAAGATGAGGAAAACCTTACAGGCACTGGTCACAGACACAGAGGCATGGCAGATGCAGGGTGGATTCCTCCACATTCTTCATTCCCCGCCTCAGCTCCTGCTTCACAGACCCAGAACAGCTAAGCAAAATGATCTTGCATAATTTGTGCTTCCAATGCATAGGATGAAACCCTTCCCTAAAAGGCACCCCCAGCAAGGCTGTTTTGGCAGTGGCCCCATGGCCCAGGTGCTTGCTTCACAAACTAGCCCATGTAACAGGAACTTGCAAGGCTGAGGAAGGGTGAGACAAAGCCATCTGCTTGAGTAGATTTAGCTGCAGGAACAGAAAAACCTGATAACCCAGGAGCTTTACAGTGCTTCTGTCAGCCATCAAGACAAATACACAAGACAGCACATTTGAAATTGTGGAGGCTTTCACTAGTGGGATCAGTTCAGTCATTTCATGTAGATTTGTGTGTGCTTTGGATGAGCACCTGCTGGAGGAAAAGTGGAGGGCTGCTGAACTCTAAGATGCAAAAGGCCACTCTCCACAAATAGAGCCATGCTGGGTTTTAGGCCTGCCTGAGCAACAGGGTGCAGATTTGCATCAGGTTCACTGCCCAGTCCAAAGTATATGCATCATGCTATGCTATTGAGAGGAACTCTCTGAGGACATTGCAGAGGCTTTCCAGACTGAACATTGTAAGAGGTGGACACTGAATGATCCGTTCCAAGTATGACCAACCCTATATGGATATCTATCAAAAAAGTCACCATGCTTCCCTCTTAGTCCAAGATACAACATGCCGTGTTAAAACCTGTTAACATCAGACTTCTGCCTGGTCTTGAGGCTCACTTCTTCATCCTGTTCCCACTTCTTCCAAGACACTTTAGCCAATTGTTAACAAGTTTTCCCCTCTACTATCTTTTTTTCATACTTGATTTTCTCATCTCATGCTATAACAGCACAGTAGCCATACTTTTCAGTCTTTGATTAATATTATTTTTCATTGAAAACACCTGCCTATGTGGAAATTGATTCCTGCTTTCATACGGTTTGCCTAACCTAGGTTCCTGAACTCTACATAAGCACCTGGTGCCTGGTGAAGCAATCCTGCTGAACTGAGGGCTTCACGGGGGCACTGATTCTCACTGGCTTTTCACACTTCTCATAGACGCACTCAGTCGCAGCCTCAAATATCCTGCTGAATCACTCACCCTCTGGGGGATGTCCTCTGTGCCCTGTCTGATTTCATCTTTGACTCTGCGTGCCATCACAACAAGGTGACAGGCTTTCTGCAGACTGATGTGTCACAGATGGTCTTTCCTGTCCTCAGGCTTTGAATTATGTGAAGGAAAAAGCAATTATTTCTTGCTGAGCTGGGTGACACATGCTTCTTGCAGATTCACAGATAGAATCACAGAATGGCTTGAGCTGAAAGGGACATTAAAGACCATCTAGTTTCAACAACCCTGCAGTAGGAAGGGGTGCCTTTCACTAGACCAGGCTGCTCAGAGCTCCATCCAACCTGGCCTTGAAGTCTTCTAGGAATGGAGCATCTACAGCCTCCCTGGTCAAGCTGTGCCAGTGCCTCACCACCCCCACAGTAAAGGATTTTTAAAAATTTTTTAGTTTCTAATCTAAGCCTACTCTTTTTCAGTTTGAAGCCATTCTCCTTGTCATGTCTCTACATGCTCCTGTAAAAAATCCTTCTTCATCTCACCTGTATTCTTCTTCCAGGTACTGGAAGGCCGCAATTAGGTCAGCCCAAAGCCTTCTCTGCTCGGGCTGAACAATCCCAACTCTCTCTGCTATTCTTTCCTCATAGCAGAGGTGCTCCATCCCTCTGATCATCTCGGTGGCCTCCTCTGGACTCGCTCCAACAGGTCCATGTCCTTCCTGTGCAGGTGACCCAGAGCTGGATGCAGCACTCCGGGTTGGTTCTCGCCAGGGCAAAGTAGAGGGGCAGAATCCCCTCCCTCACCCTGCTGCCCACACTGCTTTGGATGCAGCCCAGGATACAAGTGGATTTCTGGGCTGCAAGGGCACATTGCCAGGTCATGTCCAACCTCTCATCCACCATATCCACCACATCTTTGGGGTTTTTCTACATGAGGACCCAAGTGCAACGTGCACCTAACCTGGTGGTCTAGCAATGTGAGGTGTCTGTGTGGGGCACTCCAGTGCCATTTGTGAGAGCTAAGCTGAGAGATCAGAACTGGTGGATAACCATGGTAATAATTTTTATATGTACCTATGCACCTTTATCCAATATATAAAAGATGATTAATAATACAATTTTTAAATAGTTTTGCACTCTGTGTGTTGTTTGAGGCTCTATCATTCTTCCCAGACTTTGCAAAATTCAAAGAAACATCAGTGATCTCCTTAAAATGCCTTGTGGTTTTGTGCTTAATTATTTACACGCCTCCTCTAAACTAGCCATGGTTAGTATGTACATGTTTGTGCATGGTACTGACTGCACTGTAACATGCACATACCTGAATATTATATAGCATGATTAATGGCGAGTTCGTAAACACCAGCTTTGCTGGTAGGGATTGAGTGCAGTCATCTGTGTGACCTAAATTGCTTCATGAGCTGGGGTTGCTAAGAGAGAGTGAATAAGTGATGGGATGGCATTATGAAATCATGTTTTCTCTTGTGTAGCTAAAAACGGCTGCAGTCAAATACAAGTGGCTCCAAGTTTGCTTTGGGGTGTGGTGAACTTGTATATTTGCAGTTTCTCACAGGAACAGAATTTAAAAAATCCTTTTCTGAAGGGCTGCTTCACTGAATGTTAAGAAGATTGGGCAAGAACTTCGTCTTCTCACTGACATTTGCTACGTGTGTGCCGTTTGCCAATGGACATTTTCTCAACTCTTTTGTACTGGAGGGTTTACGACAACCATTACAAAGCACTGCAGGTACATGCAGGCAGAGCTCACCTGCTGTGCCACCAGCAATTCCCAGGAGCTCCAACAGCCCCTGACTTGCAGCGGTAGCACCACCAGTAGAGAAGCTGCATTGGAAGACCAGCCTGGAAAGCGCTGGTCTAAATGTTCACAGGCACTGTGAAGGATCAGCTTGTTTCACATTTTCAGGGAACTTTTCTGTATTAAAAGGATACAACAAATAATGATAGTTCCAGTCAGATCAGGATAAATCACCTTTTAGAAAAGAAAAGGAGCAAAAGATTACTTGTAACATAGTAAACTAGCACAGTAGGGCTTTGCACCTAGGTTTGGCACAGCTCTGGTTTTTCTCATTCACTATGAACATATATAATATATGTGAGGCCTGTAATTTGTTAAGTAAAGTACCTATGAGTAAAGATATTGTTTAAAGCATCATTTTGCAATAGTATGGGAGAGATTCTTGAATATCCTATGGAAAGTCAAACCAAAGTCCTCAAAGACATTTATATGAATCTTCTGTTGTTCCATGGAAATGATGATTTTTACTGTGATAAAGACAAATCAAACCCTACATTCCTCCATAAGAGAAAAAAAAAAAAAATTTGAAGACATTTTCTGGTTATCAGAGAAGCTGTGTAACTGTGGAGCTAAAAGGCCATATTCTCATTTCATATTTCCTGCCTTAAGCAAAGGCTAAGAATTGCATAAACTCTTTATTTGCTCTAATTATGGAGCAAATGGAGTAACTAACTGAAAAGGTGCATTTATTAGTAACTATAAAAGAAAAAAAAAATGGGTTTGAGGTAGCACCCAATTGTGTTGCTGCGTTTTCGTAAGATCATGGTAGCTCAATCATGGGAAAACCAGTTGTCCTCAGAAAAGCACTGTTGAGTAGGTCTATGGCATACGTGACTCTAGAGAGGAGCATTCAATATTTCGTTTCCAGCATCCTAGGTGATGTGTGTAAAGATAATTTTTCTTCATAAACTCTGAGGGAATCCTTTTAATGCCAAATCAAATATTCTGACATCATCATCATCGTCATCATCCCCTAAAGAGAACGGGTTTTACATTTGTTTCTATTTCTCGTGAAAAAATGAAATCGCAGTCCTAATTCTTCTTTCACTGAAATGATAGTGAGGTTAGAAATCTCTGTAGTCATAGATTGTACTTCTATTTTCAGAAGAAAGCTCTCAAAATTGTCCACTGAAAACTTTCAAAATAATTGAAAACAAATTTTCAGTGGTTCCACCCTTTTGATCTTGTACAAAATGAAAATAAGACCCATTAATATTCAGGATTGCATGAATGTCTGTGGTAATTTTTTTTTTTCCTAAGATGAAAACTTTATTTTTTATTCTTCTAAGATAAAAGCTTCAATTTTTTTTTGCCAGTGTGATGTATTTCATATCAATAATCTCATTATTAGTTAGCATTTAAGGGTTATATGAATACTATGAAGAGTTATCAATTCGCCCTTTCCCTTGGCTTACTGCCTAATTGAGAATATGACTTTAGTCAACTTCCAGTTCAGCAGGCTTTGGTGCTTCTGTTATGTAAACACACATGAAAATGGCTATACATGTTGCAATGATTATTAAACCATTAATGTCTGCAAACTCCAGAAATGTCTGTGTTGGGATATTAATTTTCATTGCTAACCAAACCGTACTAGGGGAAATCCACTATTTTGTAACTGGTGTGTCAGTTCTTCTTTCACAGTGGTGAAACTCTCTTAGGAAAGACACTGAGGAATTCTGAAAAGAAATTGTTCCTAATGGGAGAATCATGAAACTGAATGGAAAGAGATATGATAAAATGATAAAATCTTCATTTAATGGTTTAGAATATTAGTCAAGTTTTAAAATTATTTGTGTCTTTGCTTTTTTCTTTTCATCTGTTCATTCATACTGCTCTCCAAAAAGTGAACAGTATTTCTAATTCTGGAGAAGACAAGAGTCCATATGTAGCTCTGTTTTATATTTCAGGTTGTTGTGAGTATTTTTAAGTGGTACTAACTTTTTATTGGTTGATAGATCAGAAATTGGATGAGGGATGCATATTTACAAATAGGTCTGCCAACACCCCCCCCAAAATAAAAGTCAATAAAAGAAGGGAAATGTTGATGTATTTTGTATTTCTGTTGTGTACCTGTGCTTTTTAGAACCATGAATCTTTATCAAAAAAAAAAGAGACTGAAAGGCTTTGTCATTGTGAACTGTGATCTTACAGATTTTTTTAAAGCTAGGTTCAAATCCATACATCATTTGGTGGTACTTTCCCTCCAGCACTGCTGATATTGAAGTATTGAAAGAACAGTGAGAATCTACTCTGAAATCTAAATATCCAGTGCATGTTGAGTCTGTATTTGAAAATAATGTATTTATAATCAGGAATCCAAAACAAATTTCTCAAAATTTTGAATTATGAACTGCAGGAGATGTGTTGCCAATAAGGGGTGGATTCTCATGTGGCTTTTCTGCAGAGCTGGACTGCCAGGCATGGCTGAAGTTGGCCTTACTGAATTAATCCCTGTATTCTTAGGAAAAGCTTGGTTCTACAATTGTGTTCAGGCAACAAAATGGGACCTTTCAGAATTACAGAACTTTCACAACCTTAGTGCCCTTAATGAGGTCTGTGGTTGAGTAAATTAATTGCCCAAGTATAGATTAAGATACTAGCAGTATTTTGAAAATGTTGGCTTTGTTTTGACTTGCATTTGTTGTCTTTACTGTAGCTGTCAGACATTTCTTGACATCTCCTAGAATGTGAACTGCTTTTGTTGCAAATATATTATTGGTTTGTGTTTGTGCCTTGTCAAGCACTTGGGGATGCAGGGTTTGAAGGCAACCCTGTGCTGGTGCAGAGAGTAGCACCCTACAGCTTTGGGTGGATTCTGAGCTGTGTGGGTGCATTTCCCACAAGCCTGGTGCAATGTAGGTGGCTTCCTGATGGATTCACACAAACACTGAAAGTTGTCCCAGTTACATGTTTTGCCCTTCACAGCTTTTAATCTTTGCCATTTTGTCAATTTGTCTTCCTCAGAACATGCTTGGTTTTAACAAGCCAATAAAATATAAATACCAATCCATTTAGTCCTATATCATGCCTTCAAAAGTAACCAGTTCAAGGGAGTTGAGCAAAAGAGTTAAATGTATATCAAAAAGAAAAGAGCCCTTAGGTCTGAAGAGCTGATGAAGGGAGCTGAAAAGCTATCAAAAAACCACTGCTTAATTTTTATTAGATAATAAGAAGAAGTATTACAGTCTTTTTAAAGAACCGATTATTATTGCAAACCTTTATTTCAATAATAAAACAGACCATTATTCCCTCTATACCAATTCTCTCATGACATAATATCACATATCTCTGGTCAAAATGGTTTTTTGCATTCCTTTGATCATCAATTCCCTTTTAAACTGTCTCCTTTCAGCTCCTTCTTTGATCACCTTTGACAGACTGCTAGAGTCTGGAGGACTAGTGCATTTAGAAGAGCAAGAAAAATCTCTGGATACAAAACATGTTTATATGAAATATGACTTAGACATGTCTCCAAAGCAGAAAGGATAAAAGACATAAATGCTAGTGCAAGGAAATGGCAGAAGCAAGAAAAATTGTCTGGTGTCTCTCTGGTGCTGCAATTCATAGTTTGCCTTAGGGTTTCAGAAAACAGCAGCTGTCTGAACCTTGATGGTTAGAAATCAATAATATAGATTTCATCTGTAAACAAATGCAATCTCTGCCCCTTTATGGGAGGAGCAGCCAATACACAGGGCATGACTTTCAGGTACACCTAGTGAATGCCCTGGGCAGTGTCATGTAACCTTGCAAGCAGCCTTATTTTCATAAGCAGAATGAAAAATCAAAGGGCCAGATATGAGGGGGAGGACTTCTGGGGACAAATTTAGGAGCAAAGTGTAAAATTATTACTTCTAAACAGATTATGAAAAGTATGTAAGCAAGATTCTAAGAAGAGTGTAATTTCTTCAGAACGATAGCTGAGCTACCAACAGGTCATCGGCTTTGTTTCAAAATATTTTATTGATTTCTATTTCCTAGACACTTTAATTTCAGCCTGATATTGCCTGTGATTCCTTCCTTCCTTCCTGTTTTTCCTTTATACTTCTCTTTCAGAGATAAAAAATTTTACCTGTAGCATCAGCATGTGTTTTCTCAATTTTGATGGAGTTTTAATTTCTTTTTGCTTCAGTTTTCCACACAGATATAAAAATATTATTGTGAAATAATCTGAAAGAGTGTTACAAGACTTCCTGGATGATTTAAGAGTGTTTCACAACAGACTTGCTTTTCATAATAGCAGATAAAGCAATATTTAGAGAGGGTACATAGACCTTTAGAAAAAAGAAAAAGATAGCTAGAAGGGAAATTGCCTCTAATTTCCCCTCTGACACAACTATATTTTTTAAATACAAAATACTTTATCAAAGCACACGCAAATCACAAGTTGCTGACAGTAACGTGACTGAGAAAACTGCAGAGACTCAAGGCATTGTTCCAAAGAATCTTTCAGTTAGTTACACATTAACAGCTTCAGTAGTTGTACATTCACATATTAAGATATCATCCAAGTTTAGAGTTCAAATGAAAACTTCCTTTTCAGTGCATTGCACTTTTTCTGGGAAAAGTAATAACTCTTTATATTGCAGTCTAATGGCCTGGAACATATTTGTCTGACTGGAATACTAATGAATATTAAACTTTAATATTAATAGACTTCAGAAAGTAAATGTATATATTGAAATTTAAGATGAAGGGGGTACAGTGCCCACACCCAGTAATGTACTAGTTAGTACAGAGTATTGCATTAATGGTATAATGAGAGCACTCTAAAACTGTTGTCAGTAGTTCTAGCCTTTACCTATAACAACAAGAACAACAAATTTTTAGCTGCACAATTACTAATTAATTGTATTCAACTTTTCCATGATCCCCCTCAAGACCAAAAAGAACCCAACACCCCAAATGAGCCTATTTGTGAATACACCAGATGCTCTGAGCACACCAGATGCTCTGAACATACTGCATCCTCTACTATGTATGTGATGTTTTGCTTTGACCTAGACTGTTCTTCCTGGCAAAAATATATTCATTTTCAGAGATTTCTGATTTTGTTGGTGCATAATTTTTTTTTTTTTTTGCGGGGCGGGGGGGGCAAGAGGGGAGGATATTCATTCAATACGTCTGTGAAAAACATGAATTCCATAAAAGTCAAGTTCTATTATGAAATTATTTTTGTTGGAAATTTTTTGACCAGCCTTACCATTTAGATACCTAGACTTATGTACACTAATGACTCACATCTCCTTCCTCCACTGACTTTCAACACCTTTGCTATTCACAAACTGCTCTGTCCTCTGTCATTCTGAAAATAAACCAGACAGTTGTATCAATCCTTGCCTTTATTTTCCCTGCCTTTCCAGCAACTGCTTCATTTTTTGGCTAAAGATACAGCTCTTTTCTGAAATAGGAGCACACCACCTGATTTTTCAGGTTTGCCCTCTGTGTTGCTTTCTATCATAAGGATAAAGGAAATTACACCATGTCTCAGTTAGCACCACTTTAACCTGCTGGTTGTGAGATTAAAATAGCCTTCAAAACAGAGATTGAAGGGAGCAGACAACGAAGAACTTGTTCTAGACAGCCACACTCCACAGTAGTTAATGAATATGACAGATATGAAGTTTATCCTTAACTAACTTGCCTATTCCTAGATAAGTAAGGACATCTTTTACACTTCCTCTCGATGTTAGGGTACCACTGTGGTGTCACATTTCCAAGCCCACCTAGCCTGGAGGCACCTGACATTCTTTGCCCTATTGGGACTTTCTGCTAATGACCATGTTGGCTCTGCAGCATTTCTTCCAGGGACCCTCTGTTTTGACAAATTTGGGGTTTACCAAGCTGAAGCTCCTTCCAGCCACACCTGGGTGGGGATTTTCAGAAACAGTAGGCGAAAACGGTGACCAAAATATTTTACCTCAAAAAAGGACCAAAAAAAAGTGACAGGCCCTCTCTAAAAATCCCAGTAGGCTTTAGGACTTCAGACAAACACTTTCACGATGGTACAGCTTATGAACACCAAATGAGGGTGGGATTGCTCTTGTCTAAGTTTAACTGGCCAAAGGTTAGTAGTCTAGCCTAAAGCAGTCGCCATTCTCCCCCAGTAGTCAGCAGTGAACTGTAGGTGGCTGCAGAAGTGATTCATTCCAGGTCCAGCAGGAAGACAGGATGACTCAGTGGCTGCAGATAGGCCTTCTAGGGTAGGCAGTTGGGTCAGATGTATTGTGCTGCTGGGCACTGTTTGTGTTAGCCTGCCCTCAGAACAGAGACACAGCCTCAGCTGTAAAATACCTACAGGCTGCATCACCTCCTGTTTGGAGCGAGCCAGAAGCACACACCTGGACAGTCACAGCAGCTCACAGGACAAGTGCTGGCAGGTACAGCTGCCTGAGCTGAGTCATGTGGCTGAACCCTTAGTACCGGCATCTGTTTGCAAAACTGGCTCTGAGATACTTCTGATAAAGAGAATTATGATTTGGAAAGGTTGTGAGTTCTTCTGAAACATTACACAATTTCAAACAGCTCAAGCTATGACCCAGTATCTTAGCACTCCCTCTTTCACTGCAGTATCACGTGGCTCTTTCTAGCTGTAACTACTACCAATAATTGATTAATTACTCAATTAAATACAGTGAGAATCTTTAAGCATGAAAAGCAAAACATTTTATAAAGCCAAAATCTATGACTTCATTAAAATGATTCTCACATCAGCTTTCTTTAACCTTAGAAGCTCATCAGACTCAAACAGCATAGTGGATCCAACCCAACTATTAATAAGGAACTCAAACAGTAGACATTATCTTTCACTTTATGCCTGATGAATTTTCTTGCCTCCTCCACACAATGGAAAACTCCCATAATTACAGCTACATTTTCTTTCTACAGTCTAGGAGCTTTCTAGTTCACCTTATTCCTCATGTTTTAAGAATCCTCCTTGAAATGATTTCATTTTCACCTCCTTTTTCAGCTACACTTGCTTTTCTCATACTTCTGATGGATTTGTTAATATGTGGCACAATTCTTCCTATGAAACATACCAGTTTATGATCATCTATTTTGTGTTTCCATTGCATCATCCCATTTGATTTCATTCAGAACCACCCACATTTACTTCCTGCTTGAATGGAATTTGTTGTCTTTGCTTTACATTTCATCCTTGATCATAGTGGCAAAGGTGTGATCCTGACAGTGTAGAAAACATCGTTGTGTCTCCAGCTGTGTCTTTGAGGTTTGTCACAACAAATAGTTAAGCACTACGGAAGACTGGGAAGGCTGCAGGGAATGGACATCAGAGGGTTCTTGATATTGGAAATATTTGTACTGGGCAATGTTTATGCTTTGCAGTCATTCTCAAGACGTTATCATGCTCCATGTATACACCTACAACAAAAAGCAGCACTTACCCATGACCAGACATGCTACATACCATATGTTCCTCGTGACACTCCTGCCTCCTCCACTGAACTGTGAATCTGGATGAAACCCAGGCTTGTAGCAAAATGTAAAGTGCAAAATTGGTGTCCTTCTGTTTCTTGTTCACATTCAGTACCTGAACAGTCCTAAATGTTTGGATGGTTTTGATCTGGATCAAAACTGTGTTTATAGAACTATGAAAAGTTTTTATTTCAAAAGAAATACACCTATATATACACCTTGAAAAGATATCTACGTAGAAGAATGTTGAGTAAAATCAACAGAGAACAAGTACAGGAGAGCTTGGTCAGTGTTTGTTTTAATTTAGGAATGAGAAAATAATTTTAAACTGCGCTCAAACTGGAAACATGTATTTGTGATCTATTTAGAGGGACAAAGATAGAATTTGAAGTGGTACAGCATTCTTTAGATGAAAAGAAACCCTGTCCTCTTCCTTTAACTTACCGGTACATATTCTACTTAAACAGGAGGCACGGGCCCTGAAGCTTGAACAACTATAGTGGAGAGGATAATCCCTGGCGAGCACTTTTAGAGTCCAGGTCCACCACCTCTTCTTCTGAGCAGGCCTCCTTTCCCAGCAGTCCCCACTCCCCCATCACCTCCTGCCACAGGGACAAAACCTTGAGAAGATGCCTAGATGTGCTACAGCACTAAAGCAGCGCTGGCATGGCCAGGCTCTGCTCTCGTGTACCTCAGCACACCTCGGAGACTGGATTTGCAGCTGATGGAGGGTAACTAGCTCCACAGCATCTGATAGCCAGATCTCGTTCCATGGCCACATCTCAGCTAAATTAATGTTTCAGCTTCAAACCTTTTCAGTTGTTTCTGTTCATCTGAGCCCTGTGGCAAGCTGACTCGAACTAAGCAGAGGGAGGACTGCTGAAGGACAATTGTGTACATGGACATTTGCGACACTTTTGAATCAATTTTATTTTACAATTGAAGTAATATAAATAGATTTAAATCCATACTTCTAATTAAAACAACAGTTTCCTGTGCCTCTCAACTATAGGCAGAATCTGAGTTCTGTTCTGTGAGGAAACATCTCTTTTGCAATTTACTGCAACCTTCCCAGATCTTGCCAGCTCTGCTGAACCATTAGATAGGCTGTAAAAGCATTTCTTAGGGTACTCTGAAGAAAGACAAAAATACATCAAATCATGTAACTTTAGGAGTTAAACATTCCTCCAAATTAGCCTTCCTTGTTTCCTTGTATTTTGCAGGACATTATTTTTTACTGTATCATATTCATTTTTACCATAACAAATCTTACAGATTATCCTATGTGCTGTGGTTTAACCAGCAGACTTAAGATTTTTTATGTACGCCTGCTTTTGTACAAACATTTTACATATGAGGACTCTTGTTAACATTGGCCTCTGTCCTCAGGTAAAACAAGATGCTAAAGTAATACAAACCACACTGATTTATGTTGTAAATATTCCAACAGCAGGGGAATTTATTTGTGACAGTCTGAGATCCAGCATAGGTAAATGCGGACTTTAGACAAAGCGGCCAGGGAAGAAAATCGTTCTCTCGGACAGTGCATGGTAAGACTCTCAGGCAGATGGTGTGATTCTTGGGATTGTCCTGTGCAGGGTCAGAAGTTGGACTTGATGACCCTTGTGAGTCCCTTCAAACTCAGCTTATTCTATGATTCTGTGATCAGTGGGCAGAGAAGTCCTCTTACTGTCCCATCACTTTGTTTCTGCAATTGTTTTAGAGCAATATAAGACAATCTATGAATGTCTCAAGCTCTGGAGGAATAAGATGGTCTTTCTACCAACTGTAGAAAAAATTATACATTCTAAAAATTATACAGTCTAAAAACCCGAAAATTTAGGAAAACTGGAGCAACAGACAAGTACTCCGTTTTGGAATGTTACATCGAAGGCCTGTTCTAAGAAATTACACAATTTTCAGCCTCTTTACAGTAATCCACGTCAAGGAATTTAATCCTTTTTTATGACATGAAGAAACAATGGAATCCTATTCTCACTGCTGTCAGAGCAGATGGAGTCAGCTCTGCAGATGCTCTTCTTAAACACAATAGATGTCTGGAGAATCACCTCAGTTTGTGTTTGCAGATGAACCCAATAGACTACATCACTGCTTGATGTTGGTCGACTCTTGCATGTGATAAAATTCTTAAATTTATTTTCCTGCAGGAAATAAATGTTGAATGGAGATGTGTTCCCAAGAAATGAGTGGCCAAATGCGTCTTTCCAACAAGCTCAAGAGATACGTTGCTGTCCTGGGTTCCACACATAACTGCTTCAGTCTTTTTCAGTCCTGCTACTGCAAAGCTTACCCAGTTGGCTTTCACTGTTCTGATGCTCTTATTTGGCCACACCAAGCTTCCTTCGAAGGCTTAAACTATACTACACTATGAAAAGACTTGTGATTTGGCATTTGATTTTGCAGTAGCTGTGCTCAGAGCTCTTTGAAGACAAAATGTCACCACAGCTCTGAAAAACTTACAGTCTAGAAGACATAAACCAAGCCAAAGATAATGTTACAAACAGGTATCAAAGAAGAAAACGATGAAAAATTATATGCTAAATTATGCAGGAAGAGCGATATAGATGAAAAAGGACTAGAGAGTTGGTCTCTGATCTTGTAAGCTTCTGCTTAACTACACAACACAGTAATTTCTTGACTTTTTGCATGATTAGTTCTTAGTTTCCTTAGGGTAGAAACAGAAAGATTGAGCAGAAGGGTGTAAAACCTAACTGAAAGCATCATTCAGAAAAAAAGATCACAAGAATGAGGATAAATAAAACAGTGTCTTGTGTAATGATTGGCACATGAATGAGTTCATTGGAAATGTAAACATGGAAATGGACTGTCAGAGAGGGCGTAAGATGAGCAATTCAGACTGATGACTAACTGTGGAAGTGGTTAAGACTTCCTGGTCACCAAAGAAAAGAGCGATGCAAGAAGATATTGGGCTAAAAGGAAGGAATAGGAGCAGCATTCCCCTTTGCGTGCTCAGCTGTGCCTGCCCCTCTGTGTGTGACTCTAAATCTCGGTGCTTGTTGCTTCAGTGCTCTAATGCCGATCAATAACCAACCAATAATCACGTGGTTTTGTGGGTAACTGTTGATGATTGCTACCCTCTGGTTCTTGCTACTGCCTATGAAAAAGAACATAAAAATCGGTACTCCTGTAGAGCTCTTGATGATTGAGGCAAACTTTGAAACCCAGACAATCACAGCTCTTAGATATTTTTAATCATAACTGCTGAGGAAACTCAAGTCCAGTACAAACGTGCAAGCTAATTTTACAGGATTTCATGTTCTTTCAGTAACTAGATTGATTCTTGGAGATGGATATATGTAGCTGACTTTGATCTGGAGGGGTTTTCTTTCTATGATACTGTTTGTTTTTCTCCTATATCACAAATTTTATTGGCAAGTGTAATTGACCAAAATTCTCAACACCTTTTGTCATGGAGACCTCAACAGACTGCTGTTACCTCAGTGCCTGCAAATGAGCTGAGTAGTCCTTTCTAAGCCCATTTTATTTCCAAGGGTGAGGCATCTACCACCTCTCTCTACAACATTATACTTAAATGAATTAACATAGTTCCCTTCCGTACCACTGGATAAAGCCAGGATAAATATGGCCCAATCACAAAACGTCCTCAAAATTTGAAGGCATCTCTTTGCAGACTAAAGCCAAGTCCTGTATTTGCTTATTTGCCTGCTGTTGACATAGGCCATTCTTTGGCAAAAGCTCTTGGAGATACTAAGTACTTTTGCAGTTGTGTGTTCAGAATGCCTCAACAACAACAATACACCTGAAAAGGCCTTTTTTCTGGTTTCTTTCCAACATCTATTTACTACCCAGAGACAAATCAGAAGCAAAGCAGTGGATTGGTAAACTGTGGACTTTTAAATGTTGCTTGTACCAGACAGTCTGAGAGCAGGAGCTTGCCAAAACTTATTTCTTGCAGAGATCCACTGGACTTCATAAAATAATGGGATAAAGGTGTTATCTGAAAAACGACTTAAGAGCGATGTTCCTAAATGCTCAGGTGGGCTGTAGCCCAAGGTCATTCTCAGACTACGATGGCTCTGTCCTCTCTAAGGCAGCAAGATGAGCAACGGCTTGCTATGGGAGATTAACCTCCTTAGAAAGGGGGATGCACATATTGTCACCCTTTCCAGACTTGCTTTGTCCCTTGCACTGACGTAAGTCACCTAGGACTTGTGAGAGGAAGGTTACATGTCAGTGATAATAAAGTTGCTCTTGGGTATTTGTGGAAGATCCCAATCTGCACAGCAAGCATCCTTTAGCTCTACCTCAAGTTGCCTTTAAATGCTGGCTGGTGAAACACTTGAGTCTGAGCAGATTAGACCATACCAAAATGGTAACTATGAAACAGGAGTTCACTGGTTTCTGGTAAAAGCTCACTGTACGTAACCATTACTTCTGCTGCTTTTTTCACAAAATAAATGAACAGGGATTTAGCATAGTATATTGAATTCTTTCTATGGAAAGAACAGTTGAACAACAGTTTGTTTATAAGATTCTGGAGATAATATGTTTTCCAAGCAGTACTTCCCACTTTGAACACTGGCTGAGATGAATGTGGTATTGCCTGCAGTGTACTGTAGCTTTTGACAGCGAGCAAAACCAAATATAAGACTAAAGTTTGGAAAAAAATAGTACCCCTCAGAAATAAACACTATCTTTTCAGCCATATTCTGAAATTAAAAATATTAGAATGTTGTAGAACAGCCCTAGCCTCATATAACTTAAATTTACTGATATCAAGAGCTAACAGTTATTGTGCCACCTTCTTGTGAGACTCCCCGCCTAAGTTCTCAGCCAGGGGTTTGCGCATGGCTCAGGGATGCACGGCACTTTCAGATGTTCACAGCTGAGTATCAGCCTGACTCACAGAGAAATTAATTCCCTAATGAAATTCCAACTTTACAATAGTAGTACTTTAATGGAGACAGCAAAATAAAAATATACTTTAAAAAAACAAACATTACCTTTCAGTGGTAGTTTTATTTGTATGCATTCAATAGCACACAGTTTTTTTCACAGGAAAATAAGCATAACAATGGTGAAACATCCATATCAGATCTGGCCTGTATTCCACTGCAAAGGATTCAAAAGCAGATGCAAGAAACTTCACAGGAGGCAATGGCAAGACAACCTGCTCCAGAAGAAAGTTTCTGCTTAATCCCCACCGATGTAATGCTTGGCCGATTTCACAAAACGTGCAGACTTATACCCCTTAGAAAAGTAATATACATTTAGAAAAATCTGTATTTCTTATAGATCTCTGTACAGTAATATTTACAATATATTGCTAAGATTTCAGTCTTATCTCATTGCAAATACCTGCTTCCAGGCCATAAACCCCAGACTTTGTACCTTTCTCCTGTTATGCTACCGCTGCGGACATTGCCCCTTGTCACAGCACTGGAGAACCATGAAACATTTGGGTGCCAACAGCAGTTTCTTCTGCACGCTTGCACCCCATTTTTTTGTTTACATAGTTCTAGTTAAACAAAATAATTTAATTTATGACTAGCCTTTGTCATCATCCGCTGTTTTAGGCTCCCCAGACAATTGGAAAACCAACTCTGTTGCTAAAACTTCTGTTCAAAGTGCAACAGTCCACTTTTCCACAGCTTAACACCAAAGCTGGAAAATTCCACCCATCCCAAAGGATGTCTCTTATAATCAAATAGTTAAAAAAAGAAACCGAAACCAAAAAATGATGATTTTTTTTTTGAGAAAAAGATAGGTAGTGGCTAACATTAACAAAAGTTTTTCTCGTTTTGAAGGATATGACTGAAAGACCCAGCAGAAGAAAGGAAAACCCTTTACATGTAACAGTAACAGGAGTGGAATGAACACCAGAGCTTTCATTATTTGGAAAAAGCACTGAATTACGCATTCCCAAAATGTATAGAGAAAAAAAGGCTGTCATCTGTTTTTGTTCTGACATACAGGAGATGTAAATTATTAGCTTCCCCAGAAGGTATTATTAAGTAAAGGGAATCTATAGCTTATCAGGCAAAGATCTTAGGACAGGTCCACATCACCTCTGAAATAAATGGGAACGCTTGGGATTCCTACAGAGTTTGAACAAAGCCAGAGAAATTTTGCCACAACAGTTTGGAAAGTCACCTGAACTCTACTGAACTATCCATAAAGACAAAAGGAGGGATTAAAAAAATATTCAGAATGGGTCCAGTTCTGATTTCACTAACCTCTGCCATAAAACCTTCATCGATTTTTAGAAAGGCCAATGTTCAGCATTTTCAAGCAAATTAAGCATATTCCTTCTTCCTAACATTGAAAACTCATGAGCAATACATCTTTCATCTTAACTTTTCAAAGCTGCTCAACTGAAAGAGCAAAAACAAACAGAAGTTTGAAAATGAAACCAAAAATTCCCTTGGAAACAAAACAAATTAATTCTCTTCTCCTGTGGCAGGGCACTGGATTGTAACTCAAAAGATTTTTCCTGCACTCTGAGCAGTCTACAGTCATTCATGTTCTCAAAGAAAAGCAATCTTTACCTCTGATATATAAATATATATATATATATGTGCTACAGAATCCTACAAAGGGAGCATGGACAGAACAGATACAGCAGATTGTATTCCTGACTAATAAACCTAGGCTGTGTTCCTTAAAAACCTGTACCTTACGTGTATAAATCTTATCATATTAGCAGCATCTTGGATTGAAGTTTTCTGAGAATCATCCTTTTATAATAATGTAGCAAATATACATGGAGATTTCATTATGTAAGAAAATATCCACATATACTACCTTCTCTCTAATTTTGAAGAAGCTCACACAAACTAGTTTTCTCCCAGTTGAGAAATGGGTTCAAAAATGATTTTATCTGGAATTGTAACCCAGTTATCTTGAAAACTTCAGACATATAGACCTTAGTATCTAACACTAGAAACAGAAGACGAATGCCTTGCATTTCCAAACTGGTGCTGTAATTGAGAACTAACCATCCAAGGACTGACAAGCACATTTAAAACCCATGGAAATGCAACTCAGATTATATTTAGCTGATGTTGACAAGCTCTTCAAGGGCAACTCTTCCACAACTGTGGTAACACAAAGTAACCTTTTAACCTCTGCTGGACCAACAGGTGAAGTCAACATTATGCCAGTCAGGCAGCTTCCACAGACAGGCATCAGTGCAAATGGAAAGTGGCTTTTTTTTTTGTTTTGTTTTGTTTTGTTTTTTTTGCCTTGTTTTGTGTTTTGTAAGGTCCACATAGAAATGCTTTGATTTTCTAGCAAGCAGTGACAGATTGAGGAGATATTGCATAGGCTTCATTCACTACACAAATAATCCATAGTATCACCTTTTAAAAAATGTTTAGCTCAGGGAGCCCAAATGAAGCATTTTACTGATGATATTGAGTTAGGTGTTGTCTACACTGGGTGTCATCAGGACATTCCCTGGCCTGACTGTGCCCTAACATGCCTTCCCGCCTTGCAGCGCAGCGATGCCGCCTTGCACAGCCCTACTGCAGACCCACAAGAGGGAAGTGTGGCTTTGCACAACCTGGCACAGTTCCCTAACACGATTCTGTACAAGCCTGCTCACTCACTGCATCAAACTAAAGGTGTTACACCACAACTGCCAAACCTTGCAGTGTTTGCAATGTCAGAGTCAGGCACACATTGCAAACAAATTGTACCGTTCTGCAAGGCAGAAACAATGCAACACCTCCCTCAATACCTGTTTCTTGGAACCATGCTCCTGGAAACATTTTGTGCTATTCTTTCCCAACGGCTGAGCAAGCTGTGTGACAAACGAGCAAGAGCAAACTAGATAGAGACAAGGTACACCAATTTGGCTTGGCACTCTCAGAGAAAGAGAGGTTTGGCAGGGATTTAGCTTACAACATGTTTGCCAAGTATCTCAGATAAGGCTGCCACAGTTTGCCCTCACCAGCCAAGCAAATGATGTTGAATGATGTCAGGATGAGCTCTGATCAAACAGCCCTGGTAAAGCAGAGCCTTTGAACATCCAGGTGGAGTCTGTCTGCAAGGGAACACCTGACCCAGACGTCATTGCCACTTCATTCCCACTTTCTCCCCCCACCCTTGTTGACAAATTCATTGCTGGAAAGAGATGGGTGCACAACACAGACCTTCTGTCACAGCCTGCAATGACATCCTGAGGGAGTGAGCTGATGTTGAATATTATTGTGGACGGCAGCTGCTGTGACACTTCGCTTTTCCAGGGGCTTTTGTTTCCTGCTGTCTCGCTGGGGCACAGCTCACAATCTCCACTTTTCACTGCAGTCTTGGACATCCCTGGGCTTGACAAGAGTGAGGCTTCCAGGGGATGGGGGCGAAGGTGGGAAGCAATAATAAAATACTAAACTTGGACAAAGTAGACATAAGCCAGATAAGGGAAAAGTTTCTTCCTGTGTCTGGTTTTGTTCAACTTCCAAGTCAACAATTCTGAAGAAAGAAGAAAAAGAGGGTCATTTGTCATTTATCACATCAGACAAGCATAAGGTGATACCCTAAAGCTTTTATTCACCTGCCTATGGCTATTGCCAACATAGTAAATTACCGTCCCGGGAGATTTCCACTTGAATAATGCCCATTCATTTAAGAATGATGAGAAACTCAAGGCTGAATAATCTAGATTCAACTCAGGAAGGAGGGTGAAGAGTGAACCCTGTTCTTATAATCAAGCAAACAGTGAGAGGAACTGAACTGCAGAGGTGAAACCAGGCAGCTTTCCACTAAGAAACATCAATGCCCATCTTGCCAAGGACCTCAGTTTTCTAAAGCTCCGAACCTACACTCTGCAATCATCTCTCTGATGAAACACGCTAAAGAACCTGATCCTTCAAGTAGCTCTTTTATTTACATGGTGCTCCACCAGGTCCCAGAGAGCTCATGAAAAATTAAACAGAGAACATAAAATATGAATAGAAAATGATCACTGGCCCATAAAAGCTCTGCAGTTCTTGAAAGGTGTTTTATATGTAACAAATGTTGGGATTTCAGGAATGAGGTTTCTGCCTCCATGTCCAAAGAAGGTGCAACAATTTTCAAGCCTCTGTATAAAACAAGGAACTTCCAAGTATGTGCCTGGGAGCACCAGGAAGAGTACTTTGCTCTGCAGCACAGCACAGCAGTCCACTGCCCTTTAATAAGCAAACTAAATGGAGCCAAATACTTGGATATTGAGAAAACATATAGATATCTGACTTGATGCTGTATTGTCTGAGAAAGCATAGGGCTGAATGAAAATTTAGATCAGAACTACAAGACTCATCTTGGAATCACGTGGTGATAACAACTCTCTCCTTAAATTCTGTCCAGTAAATGTAATATTTAACTTATGGTAACTCCTGATGACCCTTGTCCTTTATTCTGGGTACTGTATACAGGTATTTTTAGCTGACCTTTCTGAACTTCCCACTTCTGTGGCCTAAATGGTAAGTATGTTCTTAGTTTTCAGAAATTACCCTACAGCTGAAATCCAACAGTTGAGAGTCAGCCCTAGTATTCTTAAAATTAGGTTTATAAACAAGGACCCTCTGAATTAGTCCTTCCTAGGCTGTCAAAAATTTTGGTGCCAACGGAAATTGCTAGCAGTGTAAAGTGCTCCCTCATTCCAGGTATTAAAGTTATTGCAGAATGAACATAGACTCACTTAAATAAACTTGCTGTTTACTTCATCGAGGTCTTTTCACCACCTTCTTAGGCTGCTAGTGTACTACCATTTTATCTTATATGGTAAAAATAAAAAGCCATTGACCAAGTCCATGTGAGGTTATGCTGGTTCGGCCCCTGGTACTTCCCACCCTCCTGCCTTTGCCCTGGTGCAGCACCTCCTCTGCAGACTGGATGCTCCCCGGGGTGCTCACCAGCATCTCTTGCCTCAGCTGCAGCACTGGACATGCTTAGCACCCTGCAAATGGATGGGGAAGGGCCAGCTGCTCCCTCTGGAGCCAGCTCTGTGGTGACGGCCCTAGACCCTACCCCCGTCAGGGGCATTCAGGAGCAAACAGGTTTTCATTTGGTCGTTTTTCTTGCGTGGTTCATGCTTGCTGGAATCTGCCTCCCACACTCTCGTTTGGCAAGGCTGACAGCTGCAAGGAGCTTCACAAAACCACCACCTTCCTCATCTTATTCTAAGTATATCCCTGGCCTTTTATCACAGAAGGATGAGCAAGGAGAAATGATTAGTTCAGGAGAGCCCTTTCTTCTCTCTAAGGTTATTTAGGAAAGGATTTGTAACAGAATAACACTTCTTTTAAGTTGCCAGCGAGAACATTCTTATCTGCAAGGCCTCGAAAAGTTTGTGCAAAATGGCACTCTCCCTGTCCTCCTCCTCTTGCAGGAAGAAAATAGGCTTTTGAGAAAAATTCTAATCCTAAAAGTGAACCGAATTTCACATCATTAAAACCAGTTTCAAGTAAGTAAATGGACTTTTGCTTTACATGGATTAAAAGAATTTAGAGTCAGCCTCACATCCACATAGGAATGAGGCTCAAGCACTACAATTGTCCACATTCACAAGGCCCACATGCTCTATCAACAGTTGTATCTACACCAAATGATGTTCTTCTCACGCACCAATTACAAACTGTCAGAAAATATACATGTAATCCTTCATATCAAGACCTGCTCATGCAATTTTTAAATACCTCACTGTAAGCTGTGGTAGTTATCCTAGGGGCTTTATGCACTGGAAGGAGAAAAACTGCTATTTCATAGATCATCAATACCACAGGCTCCAAGAATATAGTTCTTTTTCAGGAGATCATTTGCAAAATAAACACCGCTTTTATTTAAGCCAGGACATCAGCTTTTACCAGAGCTAAATTTGTTCTGCTTCTGTCTGTGAAGTAATTGATTTCTATGCCTAGATCCACACTTTTGTGTTGATTATCTTTAGCTTCAAACAGTGAAATACCTCTCTGACCCCGGCAAACCGCACCAAACCACATGGCAAAACCCACTGCAGAGGAAAACCCAGTCTGTGAAATGCTATGAGGTCACCTGGAACAAACTTTTACGGTCCCAACAGAAAGCCGTGGAGGAAATAAGATTGCTAGCAGGGGCACTGACTCAGTTTTGCTTTCCTGATACTTGAGGATGCCTATGTGTAAGGGGAAGGAAGAAAGAGTGAAGGCAAGTAAAGAGGAGAAAATCGTAGCACTGTAGTACAAATACAGTACACTCCAGATGAATAATCGTTTCAGCAGTACACTATAAATACAGTGTACTCCTAATTAGTAGTAGTCTGTTCAGTCTATTATCCAAATAACTGTAACTAAGGGTTGAATACTCTTCTAAGGTTTTTTCCTAGCATTTAAGATAGCAGAAATTAGAGGAAATAAGCTATTTGCAAAGCAGGAATCTGCAAAGTGCAGGCATCTTTCACAGACACTGACTCTCTAATTTCCTGAAGGAGGTCTGATCTAAACCTGGCAAGCTGCAAGCATTTACTTGTTTGTAATTTGGTTTTTGTAATAACACGGATTTCTGCTTTGCAAAAAAGCCTTACCTGGAACATGTGATAAACAAAATACATTTTCCTTCAGCCCTTCCTGAAAAGACAAATATAAACCATGAGAAGTCAACTGCTCTCTAAAAAGGAAAGAGAAACACAAATCGCCAGGGCGAGGCTGTGCACACACCTTGAGTTCACCAGGCTCCAACGCACGCTGAATGAAGCCATCACGCCAGTTCCTGGATCACCTTGTTTGTCTCTCTGGCTTTCTTACACGTGTACAACCATTTGATTATCCGAGCGTTGCGCTCAATCACGGAGGTGCTGCTGGGGACCTGCTCTGTGAGTTCGTCCTCCAGCAGCCCCTCATCCCCGCTGTGCCTCGTGAAGTCACTCTCGGATGTCGCCACGCTGATGCTGCGGATCTTGAAGGAGACATTGTCAGACACCACAGAGAAGTTCTCTCTCCCAAGATCCTCAATGACCTCCTGCTCCAGGCCACAGTACTTGAAAAATGTCTCAAACTCAGCACAGGACTTGGAGTAGCGAGAGCTGATGTCTGACTGGGAGCGATGGAGACCTCTTCTCTTCACCTCCTTGACCTCTTCAGGAGGTGTACTCAGTTTTGAGGGTCTCTCATGCTCCTTTGTACATACTCCTGCCCCTTCAGTGCTCACAGGGACAGTCTGCACTGCTCCATGGTTGCTTGGCTCATGCTCAACATCTTTTGCTGACAGAGGCTCGTTGCTCTCGTTGGCTGGGATGTCCTCCATGACTCTGGGCAACTCAGGGGAAGCCAACTGCTTCTCCTTTATGGACCCATGGAAGATCCTCCTCACCAAGTTCCCCCGTGAGGTGTCCTGGCTTTGACCTCTCCCAAGCTCACATTTCTGTCGGTAGATCACCAGGGAATCCGGCCGCATCTGCCTCTTGGTGCTGCGCCTGGCGATGGGGGGGCCGTGCTGCAGGGGGGCTCGGCAGGACTTCACCGCCTTGCCCAGCTCCGGGGGCTTCGCGCCCGTCCCTCTGCCCAGGTCCCTGCTCGCCGCTTTGCTCTCCACGGAACAGGTCTCGCTGCTGCTCTCCGAGGCTGAGCTGAGTGCGATGACAGGATCCTGCCTGGTGCTGATGACCTGCTGGCTCTTTACGTACTTGGCCTTATCGGCGGCCAGTCTCTCCACGGCACTCTTCCTGCCCGGCTTGCCGGCCTCCAGCTGCCTGCGGAGGTACTCGGGCCCCTTGTTGAGGAGCCGCAGGGGGAGGGAGGAGTGGAGGTCGGAGATGGCGTGCATTCCCACGGCCCGGGAGAGTTCAGCTGGCATAGCAGTTTCAGGGACGCGGATCCTGCCTCCAGTCCCGGGAGGGAAGGGGGATAAGAAAAAAAAAAGAGGAAAAAAAGGAAAATCGCGGTGCAGGACAGCCCGGGCGCGCATGCGGTGGCAGCGCGCTCCGAGGGCCGCGCTCCCCGCTCCCCACACCGTCGGGGCGCCGCGTGTCCCGCCCGCCCGCCGGCAGGCACAGCCAATCCCGGCCGCAGGAAGGGAGGGAAGCAGGCAGGAGCCGCCCCGGGGGCGCAGCGGCCCGGCCCTTCCACCTCCCGCGGGGCTGGAGCGGCCGGGGTCCGGGGGCAGGGTGCTGCGGGGGCGCGGGGCTCCTGCTCCGCCGCCGGGGCACTGGGAAGGTTTGCTCCCCTCAGGAACTGCCTCTCCCGGGCCGCCCCCTGGGGACGGGGCGCTGCTTCAGGGCCTGACCCGGCAGACCCCAGCGCATCTCTCCCTTCGAGGGGCACCGCCCCGCTCCTTCCACGGCCCTTACGCGGTGCGTTCCCCCCCGCGGGTTTCACTGCCCGGCCGTGCCGGGCGCTGCGCTCCAACGGGAATCCTTGGAATGATCGGGAAAGGACAAGATTCGGGCTTCCAGCGCACGGCGGCGGAGCAGGGTCCGGGCACGCCGGGCGGGCAGCAGAGATGTGCTTTCGCCTGTGCCCCCAGCTGTGCCTCCAGCTGTGCCTCCAGCTGTGCTGGCGGCATCCTGCCCTTCCCGGGGCACCGGCAGCAGCGGGGACACGTTTGTCCCTGGCCCACAGCTGTGCTGCGGCTGTGCATGTGTAAAGTGTAAAGTGCAGTGGAATGACATTAGTCTGAACTGCGCGTTGCAAATCTTTGCCCTTCAGAAACATAGGGCGGAATTCCCATCTGGGCTGGCAAATCTGAACAGGCAGGACAGAGCCATTGGCTGTAATGTGAACTCCTGAAAATTGGACTTGTAAGTTATAGGTAATCACCTGGGGCAGTCCAACTTTAACTCGTGATCTCATGTGAGATGCAGTGAGGTCAATAATAACTGAATTATACATAACTTTTATTTTAACAGATTATATCTGCAAGTTTTTTCATGCATATTTTTTATTGGTTTGGTTTGGTTTTAGTCTATTACTTCTGGGGGAATACTGGAATGCTTTTGTGGGGATTGGTTCGTACTTCATCTATACAATCACTAAATTGTAGCTAACAAGTTTAGAAAGGAAAAGATGAGCCTCCTTGTCCTCATTATGAAGTTTCAAGGTACACCACTCTGCTACCAGCAAGGTTCTCTCTGTGACAAGAGAAGGGTTACAAGCAACCGTGGAGTCAGAGTTTGGGCTAGCTCTTCAGTGAAGACCTTAGAAACACACAAAACAAATATTCTCTTGCCGATGTGGTTCTACTGCTGGTTTTCCCCTTAATTTTACATCATCTTTGTTTCTAGATATGTAGGTCTGAACTCCGGAAGCCCCATAACACATACGACTGCCTGTTCACAGCGAGGATCCCAGATAGGATGCTTGCCTGAATCCAGACTGAAACTTGTGATATACTTTGAGATCACTTAGAATGAAATTCTTATTGATATGTAGAATGGGTGCAGGTTTTTGAGAAAGAATTTATTTTTTTTCAGGTACACAAGTAGAGCTGGTTCACATAACAACTTACCTAAAAATCAGTATTCTCGAAAACTGAGAGACAATAATAAAAGTTTAAGCACAGTTAATTACGAGGGAACACTTTCCTGTTAAAGTGGTTCCTACACAGATCTGTAAGAATGTAGTTAATACCATTACATATTTAAATGCTCCATGGAATGCTGGGCACATAGAGGCGGCTGATGTCTTCTGACAATGAATATGAGCAATAAGCTGATAGAGGTAATGAATTTAGTAATGAAATACTAAAGTTTCACTCCCATATTGACAAATCTGCCTTAATTTTTTCCTTCAGCATTTTCCTTGGAGTTCTATGGCACTGAATAATGTAATAACATAGATTCACATTTCTCCATGCATTTTAATTTGTGTTTGTTCCAAATTCCAGTGTCTTGTAGAAGCTTTAAGAACTTACCAAAAAAAAAAAATTTGTTTGCATTCATTTGAAATAATGAGAAAAATGAACACCTACTAGTATCAGTGAGTGATCTTATTAAACAACTACAATTCATTTCTTTATCAGAGCTGTTCATTCACTCCTTGCAGTATTATATAGTTTTTCTCAGTGGACAATAGCTTTGTGTTTAGAGTTGATAGACAAAACAAATTTAAAAACATTGGTTTTTGATTTAAAAACATTGAAAACATTAAAAAATTGGGTCATTTTCCTTTCTCTTAAAACGTTCTTGGTTTTAAATGCATGCCTGAAAGACAAATCTGGACACTTTTGATGGAATGTTTTCATTTTTCAGCCAGTTTCATCCTCGTTTCACTGACAAAGGAAGAAGTGAGTTTTGATTTTCCACAAAGTGCATGTCACAAGAAATTTCTCGTGAAAAATTGCAACAGCAATTTCCAGCTGACTTTCCAGATATGTGAGATACTTTGCCTTGAGAATCCTGAGTGATGACAACAGCATTTAAGGGGAAGAAGAGTCTTCCCAGGGTCAGAAATCATTGCGAGCAACAAAATTTTATAACCCTGTCTCCCTTTAATAAGGTATATCAATATAACGGCTGCACAGTTACGTAATATTTTAAATATACTTAGGTCACATATTTAAAAACCTAACTGCATTTCAGTTTAAAATATGGTTCTATGATTTGAAGTAGTTATATTTGTATTTCTTGGAATTAGTTCTTTTATTTATGGATACGCTCTTACAGTATTCAAAGAAGAGGGAGTCATTGCATTTCTTCTTTCTGGAAAGCAGAAGAGAAAGAGAGTGTATTATGAGAGCCCCAAGCAAAACCACCTTTGCCCCTGTCCCAGAACAGGCTTGCAGATAATAAAATGGAAATAAAAATGGGTGCAGCAGCACCCGTCCCTCAGCCTGTCAGCTGCCATCAGTCTCCCTCTGGCACCAATACGCTAGACAAAGGTAGGAGAGGCAAGTCCTGCACACACTAAGCCTGACACAAAGAGTTTTCCCACGGAAGGGGAGTTCTACAAAACACCTTTGAGTCAGCTGGCATTTGAAATTATCATGAAGCACAAAGCAGTTGAATTTTACGTGGGGTAAGAAAAACCACTTCTCACTCTGTTTTTATTAATAAGACGTTTTCAGAACACAGCTAGAGTCTGAGTCAGAGGAAAGCCAGAAACAACTTGTACAATGGCACTGCAAGCAAACAGTGCAATGTGTGCAAAGCTTGGGTCATTACTCCCACCCCATTGCCGGTGTCAGTGACACTTGGATTTATAGTGGTCAAAGGGCAAAAATGAAGTGGTGGCAGTGGGAGGTAAAAGCAAGGAGGAAAGAGAAAGGGGAGCTCAAGGCCTAAGAGAAACAGGATGCTCCCATTTTGGAGACCACCAGAACAACTGTGTCCCAGGACTGAGGTTTCTCCCCCCAGCAGCTCTCAGTGCTGGATGCAGGTGTTGCAGCCCACATCAGAGGGTGGTTCACTTCCACTGTGACATTGAGTGGTGCCACTGAGTGTCCTGTTTGTTGCGCTGGGGGGATGTAAAGCAGCCACAACACAGAAATGAACAGTTTCCAAACAGCTGTCTCCAGCGGGGAAATTCTAGGCCTTTCAACATTAAATCAGTGACAGTCCCAATTCTGTCAGATTCACACAATAGAAGATATAGGCATACTTGTACATCTTCAGGCAGAATTTTAAGACTCTGGGCTTGAGCGCTGTATGGCAGATGCAGACCCACATCACTTGTACGTCTTCTTTTAGCCTCTCCCACCACTGCCAGATTGCTTAGCATCCTTTTCTACCCTTGTAATTTTGGGTTGTTTACTTCATTAAACAGCTTGGCATCTTAAACAGAAAACATCTTCTCCTAAAATCAATTCATCTTGTTCAGAATTGCCATTAGTGGGCTTCATTTTTTAGTAGAATTTCGGAAAACCCAGGTGTACCGCTTTCCAGGTGGAACAACCATCATGGATCTCAACAGGACTGTATAATTTACATCACAGTAATTCATGGCAACATATGGGGAGCCTTATTAGAACAAAGAGCAGAAGAAAAGTGATGGAATATCATAGTGAAAGCAAGAGATGAAAGGGAGAACAAATGCAACATGCATTACACCAGGCAGTGACAATGGGGAGGGTGCAAGCTATAGCATACTTCTTTCCCTTTTTATGCCTTCTTGTCCCTGCGGGACATCTGAGCTACTCTAATTCCTTTTTTCATACACCTCTGACATGCCTAAAATGTAAAAATAAAAAAAAATCCAACCCAGGTTTGGTACCTATCATATTTAAGTGTGTGTTAAAATATTGAGGTTGAATATTTTGATTTGAGAAGACCGATATGTTTATCATGCTGTCTGATCAAATTCACTGAGTAATTTGGAAAAGAGGGGAAAAGCCAGAGTTTTCACAGTAAAATACAGCTTTGAGGCTATAAAGGAAGTAAGTAAGTTAACTCCCAGAACAACCCTTTCATGCTAAAAGGGATTCCTTGAATTTTGAATTGAGATACTTTATGAATGAATGTGTGTTACATGTGTTAAAATAAACTTCGCACTCGGTAAAAGGTTCTTACTGTTGCTTCTGTCGTGTGTAAGTTGGATGAATGTTCCCACAGTGTTCCCCATAGGCACAGTCATAGCTTGCAGTTGTAAAACTGCCTCTCAGTGGTTGCAATACCCTTTACCTACCAACCAAGCTCATACACAGTCACTTCACCCAACACAGGGATGGGTCAGGGCACTGCTTAAATACTTTATGAATTTTATAGGCAGCATTGCTGCAATCATCAGTGTATTTATCCACACAGTTATCCTCTGTAAAGGTTCTGCTAGCCTAGTCTCATGTGTAGTTAGCTTTGGTCATAGAAAAACCTTTTCACTTAATCTAAAGTTAAAACCCATAAAAGGTTTAAAGCCATCCCTGTTGTTTTAGGGAACATCCAGCATCTGTATGTCACCTCTCTGCTGTCTACTTGCCTGGCAGATACCTAAAACAATCAGTGCATTTGCTGTTGCTGTGCCAAGGCAGTTCATGTCCATCCATGGGCCTAAGCAGGTGAGAGATATAGTGCACGCTTACGTCCCGTGAATTCCACTGCATATCCACACACAGGCAGATGAGGAACCATAGGAAAGGTCATTGATTATTGAGCTTCTGACAGAGAATTGCCTGTTGTCTGTTATGTATAATATGTATCGTGGTAGTTGGGGTACTCACCTGGCAAGTGTGAGAGACAGTCTTCCCCTCCCAGATTTGGAGCAAACTTTCAAAATTGGATTTCTTGTTTCCCAACACAGTAGTTATAATGCAGGTCTGTAGTTCATTGCCACTCAGATTCTGTTGCTGAAAAAAATTGTATTTTCTTTGTCTAATTAGAAATTTACTAAAGGTAATGGACAGAAGATACTAATTCTATAACATAGTGTGCATGCACCTAGAAAGTGCATGGATTTTTAGTTACTCTTGCGAAGTGGAAGGATTTACACAGGGAAGGTTGAAGAAGTCTCACTTTCAATGCTGTTGAAGGTGTTCAGTGGAGATGTGCATTCAAATCGCACAATGGTATCTAAAAACTTTATCTCTTCTACCATACTTGCTGACATGCTGCTATAAGCTCTCCCAGTCTCATTTTCAATGATACAGACTTGAGTTTAGAAATCAAACAACAGGATAATATTCATATTTGAAAATCCCAGTGATGCACAGGAACTGAAGAACACTCAGAGCAGTCTTCAGACTTTTGGATGTCCTACCAGCTTATGCAGGTGTTGCCCCACTCAGACAGTGACTGCTGGAAATCCCATTCCCTATTGGTCTTATCTATTTTCTGTAGAGTATATTATATGTTTTATAACAAGTGATGAGTCACTAAACTCAGAATGTTTCTATTAAGGCAGGAATTTTGACACATTTTCCTTGAGAGAATGCCCATCATAGAGCTCGTTTTAAATGTAACTGAATAAATTTGTCCAATACTATGATGGACACAGCTCCTAATGTTTAAAGAAACCCACCTGTCAAACACCAAAACACTGGAAATATCACCTAAGGAGCACAGTTTCAGAACTTGGAATGCATGGATATGTATAAAATGTGAAGTCTGTCATCTTCTGTCTAAGGTTTTAATAGCGAATTGGATGAGATCATGATGCTTCTTTCCCAAGGATTTCTTGTATCATCTCTGAAGATACAGCTAGCAGTTGTTCAATCTTTCTTATCAAGTGATGACAAATTTATGTATCTGTCCTTAAGAAATCTATGAAGAACTGACCAATGTTTTAGCAGTACTTCCTATGTATTAATTTGGGACCAGAAGAGCTATTGCATGGTCTCTCTAGTAGAGTCATTGGCAAATGAAGTCTGCATGTTACCTTTCCTCAGAAGGAGCCAGTGCTTTTCATTGCTGAGATACTTTGCAGTTTTCTATGATTTTTTAGTGCTTAGAATCTTTCCCAGATCCCTAAGGATGTGGGTTTGCAGTTCATTTCTTGATGGACATGTGATAATTAAAGGAGACTATGGGAGTACAGGCTGTCTTTACTGTTTAGGCACAAGAAATATGCAAATATAGGAAAACTGAAATGTGCTTGTGTTAGCGTAGAAACACATAACCACGGACGGGTTATATGCAAGGTGCTTTTATTAAGACGCCGGGGGAGAGGGGTACAAACCCAAATCAATCCCCAACATGGATTTCAGGTGCTTACATTATATACCCTTCTTGTTGTATAATCATGTATTAATCATTTACCCAAGCACAAATCTCAAAACCCCCCCAAACGATCATCTATTATGTGTTTTCACTCAAGCATAATTTTCAGCCCCCCTTTCCCAGGTGCAGCTACACAATTAACTCATCTATCTTAGTCTCTTACCCCCCCCCCAGATGAATACTCAAGTTCGGGCTTGCCTCCTACCATCCAGGCAAGTACACAAGTTCAGGCTGGCCTGAACAAAATGTCCATCTTGCTCTTGGGGCCTACTTCGGTTACTATCATTTAGAAACATTTTAACCCTATGCTATCACTTGTATGTATTAATGCATCTTTTTTGCTCCCCCTTCCAAGTATATTCAGCTCTCTTTCAGTTTGCTGATGCAAGAGCTCCTTTCAGAGTTTAGATGAGAAAATGAACTAATTTATCAAGACAGTTGCCCTGCCAAGGAGAAACGTTTACATTTAATAGTCATCAGTCACTATACCTCTGAAGGTGTGGTGGTTTGTCCTGTCACTTTCTAAAGGACTCTTGTACAGTTCAGACATAAAAGGCAAATATCTTCCAAGCTTAAAAGGGCGCCTGCACCCTGCCCTGTCTGTATGTACAGAGGAGAGAGGTTATGTCTCCTTAGCCTGGCTTTGGGAATCAGCACAGGCTATTGGCTATTCCCAACTATCATATTTGGCGAACAAGTGAGTTAAATGGTGTAGATGTTGTCAAATCATGTCTGGTTTAGTCTTGAGACCAGGGGATAAATCTGAGCCTGCAGATGCAATTCTGAATCTTCACTATGAATTTAATTAATTGTCTGTTTGACCTTCTGATATTCACCATGACATGCAGCAGTTCTATGCACAGGCTAATTCTGAGTTTGACTGAGTCTATTGGATAATTTTCAGCTTTGGTTTAGGGAGATAAGTAAGTGTCTGTTACACTACAGAGTTGTGTTTTAACTAAGCTGGGCAACATCTGTGTTGCAAGTAGGTTCTCTGACACAGTTGTTATGTCTCTGACACAGTTAGTTGATGGTGAAATCGAGCCTTGTCTTGCCCTTTGCATTTCAGAGTCCTTCTAAATGCACCCCGTGACAAGACCCCTAACAACAGAAGGACATTCACAATACTCTTGTGATTACCTGACTACAAATTCTTGATACACGTGAATTTATCTTGAAAGTTATAACAGATTTGTTCTAATCTGATTGACTCTGAAGATTAAATAACATCTTGGATAAAGAGAGTAAAATAGCTTAGCTGTTCTGTATAATTATATCAATTCCAAAGCTATACAAAACAAATAAACATAAGCCTCGGTATTCAAGCTTCATTAGGTTTATGTTGCAACAGCTACATTAAACAAAATTACAGATTCAGTAAGATCTTATCATGCTGAATCAGCAGCTGCTCTGGACAGGATCACGCAGTTATTCTTATTTGCAGGTTTTTCTAGGAAACAATAGTCCAGACCTCTTCCATGAACAGCTCCACCCCTGCCCTGCAAACTTTAAGTCAGGTGCTATCAAGATGCTAAACCCCAGCTGAAAAAGTAGATTCAGAAAAGTTTTGGAGATTTTAGTCATTCGTCCCATATGACTATTCAGTGTCCATCCAGGAATTTACCTGTCGGAAAATGTTCTTCTACTTATTTCTTGTTATTTTCCTTTTTTACAAGAACAGCTGGTACAGACATCTTATTTATGGCACCCTCTCAATAAACTAACCTATATGTTTAAGTCTTTCTAAAATAACTTTTACAGACAAATATAAAAGAGGAAAATCTTCCTGGATTTCTGAAGTAGATGCCAGGGCCATTTGGGCTTTACTCGAGCTTGAGTTGCAAGGTGGTGAACTAAAGGATGGGTTGTGACCTGATCGGTGTGAGGGGGTCAGGGAGGGAAGGTGAGCACTTGTTTCCACACTAGCTTTGCTTTGGAGCCTCCAGTCACCCTTCTCCAGAACAGGCAAGTGCCCTGTGTGCTGCTCAGAGAGATTCTGCCCCTAGATCCACTCCAGAGGGATACATGGATAGGGCTCTGCCAGGTCCAGCTCCTTCTGCCTTAAGTCTTCTTCACCCTTCACCCTCAGGCATGCAACCCGTGGTCTCCAGCACAGATAGTTCATCCTGTGGAACAAGCACAATCCTTTTTTTCAGATGTTTCGGGCAAAATGACTGCTCACTCACTCACACAGATGGTAATTATGTCTCAGAAGTAAACAGGAGTCTGAGCAGAGAGGTGTGGGGTGGGTGTAGATTGGCTCTAGGAGTAGTGTGGGTACGCACATGGTACCCACACATGGTCTGCTTTCACTTGCTGGTGCCCCTCTCCACCATGGGCGCTGGGGTCAGCCCAGCACCAGCTCCTGAGGGATTTGGGAGTATAGGTATAGCCCATGGGCATGCTTCAGCTCCAGAGGGGAATAAGTGGAGCCAGCACAGATCATAGCATCAGAGGGAAATTCATGTTGAATTCAGGTCTTCTAGTCCAGGTCTCTAATCCAAACTCTTTCTGGAAGAAGGCTCAGCTGTGAGACCAGAGCAGGTTATGGCCTAGACCTAAAAAGAGTGTTGTGAGGAAGGATTATATAAAGACCAATAAGATTTGGCAGAACAAGAGGAATAAGGCAAAAAAAATTTAAGAGTTGATAATATGATATTTTTGAATGCTTATTTAATCTTCATTCTTGATGTGATCCATTCATTTAGTTTTTCTGTATAGATTTAAGGCTTCTGTTTTGTGTATTTAACTGGTCTGTAAATTGCCTACAACATCTTTAGGCATAAAATAAAGAAATTCTAGCAATATTAAAATCAACTGATGTACAAAGAAATGTGATACACTGTTTATTTACAGTCTAAAGTAATTATTTATCCCCACTGAATGTGAGCCTTTACTGGAGAGAAAAATAACTTCATTTTATTGTTCTTTGGCTTTGAATAGCAAGCCTGTATTATTTTAATACCAGCTGAACTTAGAGGGAGCCTGTAATGTAGGCCTAATAGAACTCATTTCTTGTTCTTAAAGAGTGACTGCAAATAGTAACTTCATAATTATTTTAAATTTCTCCTAGAAAATTGCTTCTATTACCCCATCTGCTAAACCCATCAACCCCCCCCCCCAAAAAAAAAAGCACTTAAAAATATTTTAATGATTAGACTGTTGTGAGTTTTTTTCTCATATATGAGATTAGCTCCGTTGGTTAGAACATGGTGCTAATAACACCAAGGTTGTGAGTTCAATCCCTGCATAGGCCATTCACTTAAGAGCTGGACTCAATGATCCTTCTGGGTCTCTGCCAACTCAGAATATTATGTGATTCTGTGAAAGTATTTAATTATTTTATGGTCCGGTTCAGGATTTGTGTCCAACATTTTATGAAAGGGATGAAAATAAGGATTAACACACAAACTCAAGTCATGCAATATGTTGTAGAGTAAAAGTTAGTTGAAATTCTTGTTCATTTGGTTTAAGACTGGTACTAAGTAATGAATGAACAGATAATCTGGTAATTCAGATTAGCATTCTGGATTACAAGGAAAAAAATACTTCCAAAATACCATAACTATTAAGTTTTCTAATCTGGGGGTTTGTGCACCATGTGTGTGGTTCTCCCAGTAACCCCAAATACAGAGCAAATTTGATCCATCCAATTTTGTTCAGCCCAGACTGAACTAAAGCCATTTCCAAGGAGGCGAAAGCCGTGTGCAACCAGGCACTGACACACAGGGCCACGCAAGATGTGAGTCTCCTCTTGGGCCTCCTGGTGCCCCTGTGCACTGCTGGCCCTCAGCACCTCACACAGTCAGCCCTGGCGCATGCTGAGGGGAGATGAGGCAGTGCTTGGATTAGCACATCTCTTGTCCTGGACTAAACCCATCCAAGGCTGGAAGAGCGAAGTCCGACCATTGCAGATATTTTGTGGAATGAGGGCAGCTCTCCAGGGGAAAGAGCAGGACCCTAAGAAGTGTGCATCCACCAGAGCCTCTGCAATCCCAGAACTGGCTCCGGCTTCATGTGTTTCGTGTGGCGCCTGGAACTGCCCTTTATCTGATTTCAGCAGTGACAACATTTGCTGAACCATTTGTGAATTACTTGACACTTGCACAGACTTGTTGAGAAACCAAAGTCATCTGCCAGACCACAATGCTCCTGGCTTTTCTTTCCTTCCTTCTTGAGACTGCTGCTTCAGCCAACTGAAATTATGTGAGCATGGCAGAGGTGAAAAGATAGGCTAAGACGGTGAAAAATAATTGTGTCCTCATAGGTTTAGATGCAAAAATGAAGGCTTTCTATGTATCCGTGAAGCTATAAACGGCTTCAGTTCTCACTGGCTTCAGTCAGAGAGAAGGGCACGAAGCATCGGGCAAGTTTGTTTGCTCAGAGACACAATCATTCAAGAAATAAAAATGACTTGTATCCTGTCAAGTTAACCAAAGATGTCAATGCTCAACGAACCTTTAGAAAGGCTTTTGGAAGGAGATAAATAGTGTAAAGAGCTTAACTTACCACTTAACTAATTATACTTTATTTTTAAATAATTTGAAGTGAATTAATTAGTAAAATATAATTTAATATTTATTTAACCTTTTTAGAAGCTTAAAAGTACTGTAGACAAAATATGCACACATTAGATTGCTATTGTTTTATTTGAGAGGTTTATGTTTTGTTAATACTGTCTAGGCATTCCTAACACTGAATACGTAAATGGATACAGCATCAAAGTGTGAGGTTGCATCTCTGAGCTTGTGTCAGAACTTTGTCTTTTATGCTTCTATACAATTCTTTGAAAAGGCTGACATTATGCATTAGTCACTAAGTTGCCTTACTATGTTTTAAAGGATTTTAGAGATTGAAGAAGGGTGATCAGCAAGCATATCAGCTGGCAAAATCAACTTCCAACTCCATACTGCTCTACAGAGCAAGGGAAAAAAAAAAGGCACAAAATCTTTCCTTTTCTAGACAAGAAATAGGGATAATAGGCAATGTTTTTAATGAACACTCAGGTCTTTTTACACATAATTTTAAACTGTGGGACTTCCAAATCCTTCTGCTAGCAGAGCTGTTACCTAGTGAGGGTCTTGTGTTTCTAGCTGGTGGGTATAAATACAGCACTACTGCAGCTCAACCCTTGGAAGGCGCCATATGAAGACTGTGGTCTACATCTGCCCCCCCTCACCTTCCTAATGGGGCTCACCACCCTCCAAAGCCAGCACTGGCCTCTTCAGTGAAGAATGCATTTTCCTCCATATGAATATGAATTTTCCTTCTGTTGGAAACTGGAGTGCCATTTATATGAACAATATTTGTCCTGCTTCATGCTGATGGTCTAACCAACAGCCCTGGTGTACACTGCACAGGTTTGAAGCCTGGCCCCACGGCATGGAGTTCTTTGTGGCTCAACACAACAAATGATAGCAAAGCACATGGAAATGGTCGGGGGCTGTGTTCTCTAGTACAACAGCAGCAAGGGCTTGCTTTCTTTGCCAGCAAGACACAGCTGAGCTCTGTGTGGTGTGAGGTAGAGTATTAGATTACTGGCAAAGTCACTGGAGTAAAGCTTTGCGCTGGGAAAGGCTGAAATGCATTTACCGGCATACTGTGGTTGGTATTTTATCTTAGAGCACACAAGCCCCACTGTCCATCTTTTCCACTCTCCTCTCCCTCTCAGCTCTCCCCCTCTGTCACGATCCGCTAGTACTAGCGGTTGCTAGTACTAGATGGTTCCTTTACCTGATCTCAGAGTGCAAAAGAAACACAAATGGGGAAAGTTTTTTGCTTCAATCAAAACAATGCACCTTTATTGAGTGCCAACAGCATGATTGTGGGATAGAAGAAAGGGAGAGATATGGGGAAATAAAGGAGAGAGAGAGAGAGAAAAAAGGGGGGAGGGGTTAATAGCTACCAACGGCGAGCCGGGATCCTCTTGGTCCGTCTTCTTTCCGTGGGGAGATCTAGAGGTTCCGGGAGAAGATCTCAAAATGGGGTCTCTTCAGAAAGTCCTTTTATAGTCTTTTTAGGGGAGCAAAACCCATTGTTTTGGGGTAGCTTTCAAAGCGGAGGGCAGCTAGCCAAAGAGGTAGGGGAGTAAGACCCATTGTTTAGGGTACCGGTGCAGGGATTGGGCACAGAACATCGCTTCTCGCTCCAGTGCAGCACTTCCCGCCTGGGCAGCAAGGAACAGCACCAGAGCAACCTGCTCAGTGTGCACACCCGCAGACACTTGGCAGACCTCCCACCTCGGACTGGCTAGGGCTCCTGTGCCCTTTCCCCTTTTGGGGTTTTTAGGGTCTTTCAGTCTCTGTCCTCGTCGATGATCGTGAGACAGATGAAGGATCCACGGACCGTCTCTTACACCCTCTGTTATCATTCTCCCTCTCTTCCCACTGTCTCTGCCTCACTGCTGTTTTTGGCCAAGCATTCAGCAGCCTGCAGGGGAGGTGGCCTCCCTCATCACATTTGTGCTAATTGGGGCCTGATGAGAGGCATTTGCTTTCCCCTTTGTGCTAATGGCTCCCCAGCTGGGGCCCTGGCTGGCTCTGCCCTTTCCCTGTGTCTCGGCTGTTCCAGGAGGACAGCAGATGCTCCTTGGTCCCCCACAGAGAAGAGCTGGCTGCTATCCCTGCCGTGTCACAAACCAGCTTGTGCATCATGCCACACAGCCAGGACGCTTGGCTCTTCACCATCATCCTGCTCCTCAGGAAGAGCCCCATGCTGCAAAATCATCATTTTCTCTCACAGAAAAAACCAAAACAGTTGTGTCCTGTTCTCACTGTTTAAAACAGGGACCTCCAAGGACAGATAGCATCTCTATTGAAAAATGAACACAGATAAGTGCAAAGATTGCTGTGAAAATGTGTTGGGGATTTTTTTATTTTCTTTTTTAAAATAGTAATTAACATAGCTCCTGAAGAGAGCCATATCTGATGGCTACGGGCAAGGCAGGACCTCACGCACATAGAGCTCAGTTACAGGGGTAACCCGCTGGAGTTTCTATACCAGTTTTTATTCAATTCAGTCATGGGATTTTCTACCCAGTCTCCTGGTCATCTCCTTTTACTGCACTAAAGTACTGGTTTGTACTTCAGTGTGATCTCAGATTTCCTGGATGGGATCCTATTTGATAGAAGTACCAGGGCACCCTGCATCCCAGTTAATGACGGGCAGGCGATGGGACCTGGTCCAGCCTGGGTGGCAGGCTGGTGGATGTGCTTCCCTTGGCTTGTGCTGTCCACTGACCTCACCCACGTGTCCCCCAGCAGTTCTGGCCTGGCTTTGCCCAAGACGGTAACAAGAAACTGACCTCCAGCCTCTTGTTTCCAATGGCCTAACAGAGCTTGTCCCCCTTCTCCTGGCTGTAGACATGTGTTTATGTGTGTGCGCTGTGCTGGAGGGAGAGAGTCTGCAGGGCCCTTCCCGAGACTGCAGCACCATCATTATTCTGCTGGAAGCAGGATGCTGCCAGGGACTCCACACTCACTACAGCTGCAATCCAGTTCATTTTCCAGGTGGTTTCTTCACTCCTGTTGATTAGATCATTCCTTCCTGGGAACAGATCTAGTTTAAAAACAATCTATGGGAAATTTTGACTTCATTTTAAGGAGTCACTGAGGTTTGGTTTTGCTTACAGGCAGAAGAATGCTAAGTTGGTGGTCTTTAGCTTTTAGTGCACTGTTTGTGGAGCAAGTTGTGGCCATTTGGTCTATGGTCACTGAGGACATTCACACAGAGACCCTGACAGCTCCACCTTAAATAGGGCCTGATGCCTGCTTTCTTACGAGCCAGCAGAAACAACAAGTTTCTGTCAAGTACGAGTTCTTCTGAGCATGTGGGTTGGAAAAGAATAATGGTAAAAGAGAGAAAACTGTTGTCATTTGCATTTTTTTAATCTTAAAATATTACAAATGGCTTTAATCACTGTATCACTTAACTGTATCAAAGAAACTGAGGTTAGAAGGCACTGAACACTCCTGAATGTTTCCTTTGAGCTATTTATCCGTGCAGTGCTCTGCTGGAATGCAACCAGCAGAAATAGTTAGTATCTGACTTCTGCAAAGCCCACTTAAGGTATGTTATGTTGTCAAGACAAATCTGTAAACTAGCTCCTTCTGATCAGAAGCTATGTTTCACCTTAAATCTTCAAAACCTGGCATGTTACCTGAGGGGAGAAACCATCATTTAGTCTTTGTCCACTTCTCCATTGTGCTGCAGTAAGCCTTCCAACCAGGAGAGTTTAAAATCCTATGATCAATACATTTTTAATAACCTGCTATGTATCCATATACACTGACTCTGTGGCTGGATTCCTTTCACCTGACAGTACCAGTGGGGTTCAGCAAAGGGCAAAAGGTTGTGTCCCCATGAGCGTCCCTCTGTAGATGCCATGAGTCTAAGCTGTGCCCGTGGCCAGTGGAGGTCTAGTCAACACAATCATTAGGCAATTGTGTGGGTCACCCTAAAGCCCACCTACGTTCAGATGCTTAGATGTAGACTTCTGTGCCATTTGAGCTGAGGGTCAACCCATGGGATCTCCAGCTGCTGATCTGGAAGGAAATTGGTGCTCTATAGGATATGTGCCATATTTAATGGCTCCATGATGCCACTTTATACATCCTGTTGTGACTCAAATAACACCAGATGCCTATGCTTAGGGAACTCAGTTTCCATGTAATATCAGCATGATAAGACTTCTACATTTGAACTGGTCCTTCTGTGTTCCCTCTCTGTTCCCCTGTTGTTTGCTGGTGACACCTGTTTTATTTCAAGATGAAGTGTGTCTTCTAATACTTCATTGACTGCATCAGGACTGGTCAGGTCATGGGCTTCTATGTTAACTGCTGCAGCTTTTCCTGGGAATATATCTGCTCTAGGAGGGAGCACCCTGCAGAGGATGATACTGGGTGTAGCCCAGGTGTCGGTGGAAAAGGCTCTTGAGTCACAGCCTGTTCCCACGTCACTGCTCCTGTCATCTGACTGCACTTTGCCGTTTGGTCAGGACTTCTGGCAGTTTTGTAGTATGTCCTGGCTGATGTATGGCTGATACCGTGGCCAAGTTCACCCAGGGTGTGGCATGGGCAGGGTTGGTGCACTCCTGCCTGAATTTCTAAAAAAAAAATGTTCAGAGAAGGTAAATTTCAGCAAACAGCCATAATGACAGTATAATAGCTGTTGTTCTGGCTGGTTTGGTTTGGTTTGGTTTTTCACTGGATTATCCTTAGTTTAAAATAGAAGCACTGACAATTACACAGTCTTGCAGCCTGTGGACTGTGTCAGTATTAAAATAATCACCTACACTTTCCTCTGCCACATGCTTCCAGCTATGGCTGACCAGCTTGGAAGTCCTCTCGAGTGTTTTTTGCTCTAAGGGTATGCCTGCATGGAAAAGGTATTCTACAGAAAATCAAGATGTGAATTTGCAGTGCAAATAGCAACGTAAGGGTCTCTCCCTCTGAACAGTCGTGTTCCCTATCCTGCTCACATCTAAACTGATGGGTCAATGCTGCCTTGTTCTCCCTGTCCATGCTTGGTTTGGGCAGACATGGAACTATTTCTGTTCTGGAAGTCGTGTAAGCCCATTGCTGCAGCACTGAGCACGAACTGAGGTGCTGATCTGTGCTGACATGCCTTGTGAACTTCCTGCACGTTGACTTCATTCATTTCCAAAATTCACAAAGCTAAATGAGACAAAGAACTTTTTGAACAAATTGTTGACCTGAGAGTCGGCACAATGTATCATTCTGGACCATCTTCTCATAAAGAGAGGTCCTAGGAGAAGATCCCCAGACTTTGTGTTTGTAGAAGACTCCTGTCACTCTGCTTAGCTGTCAGTGAGATAAAGAACTACTTGCATTAAAAAAAACCCTAACAACTGTGGTTTGGAAATTTTAAAGGATCACACTCTTCCTAGGAACACCAAGAAAATACTTTGTTCAGTGGCTATATCATAAAAATGAAGGGGCTTGAGGGCTCCTATAGAACCTTTCTTCATAGCCAATTCATCCCCAGGGAACTGTTTTGCAGATGTGAAAAAGGACTTGAGATATTTCTTCTTTTTTTTGTGAGACCCTGATGATGGATCTAAGGCAGCAGTTTGTGCTTTTGTGCCTTGGCTTGTGGAAGGCTTAGAATCCAAATCTTGCTGTTTATTCTGGTTATACATTTAGATAATGCTGCCCTGGCAGTACACATGGGACTCTCTCTTCTGTCTGTTATATCTCTACTGTCAAGGCTTAAATTTCTGCCTTTTGGTGAAAGGTCTTTTTTCCAGCTGCTTACTCAGTTTCTTGATGAGACAGGTTGAAGAGGAGAAGCTACCTTGGATGCAGCAGGGCTGCTCATGCAGTGAGCAATATTTTGCCCTTTTTGGCTCACTCATATGTCTAATAGAGCTGGGCTCTAACACAAGGATAGATTGCAGCTGCCTGATTACACTAAGTGCACATAAAGTAAATTATTATTTTACATTTGGCCTTAAGCTCAGCCTTTTTACTCCAGGCTAATGTGGTTCCTCATACTGCCAAAACTCTTTCAGAAGTCCACATCATACAGACTACAATATGTTATATGTTATGTAAAATGCATTACATCTTGCTTCCTTGAGCTACTATTTTATGTTTCCACCTTTACAATTTCTCTCTCTGTATTTCTTTCATCCTGAGAAATTGTGGTTTTTAACAACAAACAAGTCAACAAAAATACAAAACCACAATCAAACAAAAAAATAGGTGATGCTTTATGTTTGGCTACTTGTTTAGCTGAGTTTCAAAATGATGTGCTAATGGTCCCAAAGTGCTGCCAGCACAGTGTTTTGGGGTTTTTTTCCCATATTGTTCAATTTTCAGCTCTTCATGGTTCTTTGAATGTAGGTCTGCTGGTTGAGATGATACTGTGGAAAACAGAGGATCTTTAGATGGTAAAAAGCACAGGTAATTACTGTCTTTAAAGACATTCTGAGTGAGCATACACAAGAAAGTAAAGAGTGCCAGGAGCTGTCAGTTTGCTAATCGTGGCCAGGGTTATTGATGACATTCTTTGGATAGTTAATTGCTCTTTTCTTTAGCTGAAGCCTAGATGATAAGACCACCAAGACTCCATTTATTCTTCTTCTCACATACAAAGGCAATATGCACCTTGAAATAGTGTGCAGACACATACAAATCAGATCATGATGTCAGATATTTAAGGATATTTTCTAGTTTCTCCTCAAATATGCTGAAAAATTGATGTATAGTATCACCAATAATTAAGTAGGATTGAAACCAGGGTATTTTCTCTGCCAAATTCATAAGTGAGGTAGCTAATGGTGGTATAAGTTACATATAAGTGACCTGCTGTGTGAAAGCAGGAGGCTTAATTTAGTGAATGCAGGAGAAGGATGGGTTCTAGCAGCAGATGAGAATGAGTGTATTAGAATCATATGAAGGACAATACTTGGTGAGACGAAAATCCAAGTAGCCCAGTATTCTCCCACTGGTATGGTCCCATAATGAGCTTAACATGCTCATGAGCCTGGCTCAGGAATTCTGCCATGCATCTGTGTCCCTCTGGTATGAGCACACTTGTTTTCATTAAGGTATAGACTGTCTGCATTGTACTTCTCCTTAACTGGCTCATACCGTGCTCATCCAGCATCTTTCTCTAGACTGTCTGCAGGAATATTTTAAAATGAAATTTTCAGAAATTCTCCTGAACTGCACTCATGAGCAAAATTAAAATAAAATAAAAGTGGGGGAAATGCCAGTGTGAGAGCAGATGAGAAACACATGTGATAACATCAAAGACGGGTTTTAGGAAAAGTCTCAAAGAATGGGCATAAAGATTGCAGATGGCAAGGTCTTCACACAGTGGAGTGCAGGACAGCAGGGCTTTGAGATTAACACAGAATTCCACCAAAATCTGGCACTTACGATAAGATGTTTTTGCCTGGGGCTTTAGTGGAACATGTATTAGTAGAGCATGAAATTTCTATGGCAGAAGTGACGTCTGTGTTTATTGGCTGTTTTCTACTGCTAATATTTGTGAACCTGTAGCACCCTTAACTAACCCAGCACTGGTTTTGGGATGTGACTGAGTAACGGACAGCAGGGTTGTTGTCAAAGTTTACAAACTATGCATAAAAGAAAGGAGCAACAGGAGCAACAGAGGAAAATAACAACCTAGCTGCTGTTTATTTCATACAGCTACAAATGATACATATTAGAAAATATCAGTGTGTTACTTCTGCAGCGACATCAGGGTCATAAAAGTTGAATGATTATATGAAACTGGAAATAACTTTGAGGATGGTAAATAGAACAATAACAATGTCTAGCAGATACAGTAATCTTAATCTTTCCATTTTTAAATTGCCTAAAATCATCAATTTCTACACCTCTTAGATAAAAAAACAGTTTAAAGGACTCAAACTATATTTACATGACATAGAGTACATCTGGGAAACGGTGTATGACAGCAGAAGGTACCACTGCATCTAGCTTCAGTGTTTCTCAGACCTTACACAGAGTACCAAATTGTGAAAACTCTCACTGCTAAAAGGTGGAGTTTTTGCACATTGGACACCAGATGCATTAGTCTACCACACACAAAAAATTATACTCTCACTTAAATGAGTGTGCATGCTCCAAATGTAGTAGCTGTCCCTGAAATAATAGATGCATTTAAATTATGTCTTGAGTATGGTCTCATTGACTTCAGCGGGGCAGTCCCTGTGATTAAAATTAAACAAGTATAGGCACTTTCACAGGTTGCAGTCATCAGGACGTCATTACATGCCCTTAGGAGCTCTACAGCTCGGTGAGATCAGCTTTTTTTTTTTTTGCATAAATAAATAAAAGCTTCAGGATTAATAAATGTTTTTTAAGAAGGAGAAGGGAGAGTGAAATAGAATAGTGAGGCAGGAAATAGATTTTCCACCTTGAGTGACAGATGCTGGAGTGTGAAGAGTGCTGGCATGGGCCTGTTGCAGGGGCTCATGATCTGCAGTCCTGGCACAGAGCTGCTGCTCTGGTTCTGTTTCAGAGGGTCCTGCGGAGCTCTGTGAGCACAGACAGCATTGCCTGTCCCAGGGATGAGGCAGCCTGCACAACATATTGGTAGCCAGGGTAGCATTGGTAGCAGCTGTCCTGAGGCTGGCTTCTGTTTTGTTGGCACCTTTACTTTTGACTAGAGGTTTCAGAAACCTGGAATTTAGCTCTGTCCTGACTTACAAGACGTAGCATCCTTTCCTTTGATGATTTCTCACCTCGGGATTGTGCACTCCCCAATGCACAGACTTTTAATAAAAATTAAGGGAAGAGTCCTCCTTCTTCTCAATTATTTTGTGTGAATTGATAGCAGTTTCATTCAAATTTGGGGCCGAAATCATGGTCTGTGTCAGCAATTAATTGCGTCAGCACAGTGTGAGGTTACAAAGATCTTGTATAGCTTTTATAGAGTGGTTGATGTGGCAGTGCAGGGTTGATGGTTAGACTCAATCTCAAGGGTCTTTTCCAACCTAAATGTTGCTACGATTCTACACAATCAGGCAAAATGCAGCTACTCTGGCCTACAAAAATATTATTATTTGCTCCAGGTCAGTTTGTTCGAAAATCTTTCCTAATTGTGGTAGTGCATAAAAGAGAGTATAAAGCTTTGTGAAGATACAGGGACAAGGCCAAAACTTCATTGTTAAACATGGGCCAAGTAGACTTTTAAAATGATCCTTACAATGAAAAGGAGATGGAGTTCAGTGGAAGCTGCTTGTTCTGTTGAGGGTGATAAAGGATGTCCCACGTCTGAATCTCTTATTCGGATTTATGGGTTCCTCTATTACTGCATTGTCTGTGTAGCCAAAACATTATCAGGTAATTAGTTAAAATACCTAAATTCTACTTTTTGAAAGAGTAAGCAAGAGTCAGAACTGATGTTTGAGCAGTGCATAGAATACAAACCTTGATGTGGTTTGAATAGACATGAGTATTATTGGATGTACCCCCTTCAATGCATTGTTTTGACAGCTTATCCCTCAGAGTCTGAATGAGTTGTAACTCTTTATTTATAGAGAGGCTTCTTCCTCCGATGTTGCCTTAAGGGAATGAAAGATTAGTTTGTAACAGTGGATGGGGAGCTGAAGGTCGAGAGTAAATTCTGTTTACTAAAACATATTCTGGTGCTTAATCTAATCCTGGGTGAGCTCACTCACACAGCAAAGTTTAGAGAAAGAAAGGGGAAAAACCTTGGCAACTTCATTAAAATGATTGGTAGTATGTGCAGGGAAAGAAGAGAAGGACAAAGAAAGGTCTTGCTAGTGCAGGAAGGGTAAATACTGGAGAAGATGGATTTTACTTTCAAAATAATAACTGTGTTGTGGTCAAGTATGCCCATAAATCTGTAATATAGCCTAGGATTTCAGAACTAAATCTTTTTTCTTCCTGAAATAAATTTTTGAAAATATTTCCAGAGATCTTTTTAAGAATCTAACGCAGGAAAAACAGGACAGGTATGTACAAATTTATTCAGCAAACTAAAATTGTATTTTTCATCATTCATTCAGTTTATTTATTTGCAAAGATCTTTCTGACACCAGTAAATTGTTATTCAGTACCACACATTACATTTCAGAATTGTCCACTGACCTGAAAAGAATATGGTCTATTAAAGCTCCTGTTTGGAAATACAATGCAAGATCATACTGCCCTCTTTCCATTGTTTAATGTAAGAGGCTTTGAGGTTAGTTGGTTGAGTCTTTAAAAATAAGGTACAGGTTATTTAATACTTTTCATTACTAACATGGTGTGTTCTTTTAATTTTATCAGCATAGTGATCAAAAAAAGTTCAGTGAGGGAGGGCCATGGCCACCATCCTTAGAAATATGCTGTATAGAAAGTACCCATGGAAAGTGTCTCTGCCTTCTCCCAGCAGCACACAGGCACCGTGTTTGTCCTGCTGAGAGGCACTCTCAGAGCCCCCATCCAGCACGGATGCCAGCCTGTGGCAGATTTGGTTCGTGGCTGCCCTGCCGAGCCTGTGTGCAGCCTCCTGTCATTGTCCTGATGTCTGCTAATTGATAGAATCAGAGTTACACATTGCCGTGGGGAAGTTTCTAAACTACTTTTTGGTCAAATTGTAGGTGACACAGATCCTGACATATTTAGCACGAGGGGAAATGACTGCCAAGTCTCTCGAGAGGCTGCTTTGTAATTGCTCTCACTGAAGCATTGTCATTATCACTAATAAGAGGGCTGGAGCTGAGAAACAGCACTCATGTTTGGGAGCTGGATGTGCAAGGGGGAAATGGAGTAAGTAAGGAAATGTCAACGGTTGTCAGCACCCAAATTCTCCAGTGGTGAAAATAAAGGAGATGGAATGTTAATTGCTTTCCTGGAAGATGCCTTCTAATATTGGAATTGCTTATATGAGTATTCTGTAGTCCTACAAGCTTTATTTGAAATTCAAAACGAGCTTTTCTCATCAGTGCATACCAGCCAGAGTGACTTTTAATTTCATGTTACCCTACAGACTTCCACCAAATGTTAATAAGTGATTGTACACAGTGGTTGAAGAAGCCACCTCAGAAAAGGTTGCAGAACCACGTTGTGCTATAATTTGTATCAAGATAGTGTCCTGGGATTCAAAATTAATTTGTATTTTTGCAGTTTGTTTTCTGTGTGCTTTGCATTTTAAACTACTTCCATATACGAATCCTTCACTGCCTCAGCAGGTCACAAGTATTTAATCTCCGTGGTATGGAGGGAGAAGAGCTAAAGGCAGAGTGGCTGCCCAGCTGTGTGTGCACCTGCAGGTCAGGGTGCTGGTGACTGAGATGAAACAGGATGATATTTGGAGCTGGTTGTCTTAGGCTCTGTGTAAATACCTGATGGCAGATAGTAAGTGAGATAAAGAATTTATAGTTTGAAAGATGAGGTAAACAATGGGAAAAATGAAGAAATTCACCCCAAATAACACCAGGTGTTACGCAGTACCCATTGTACCTTGCAGTGCCTTTTCAGCATCACACACACAAGCGACAGTTGGTAGAAGGGGTTGCCCTTCTTTGCCTCTTTGGCTTTCTGCCCGAGGGTACCAGTAGCAGAGATCTATGTGTGCTTTGGGGTTCATAGCCCACCACTCACACCTGGCTGGCAAGGCTGAAATGAGTGCAGCTAACTATGAAAATGAATCTGAAAAGCACAAGTGTCCCTTGTGCTCTGCTGCCACCGGGCTTGGGTGGGCAGTAGCCCCCAGTAGCCCCCAGTTGTCCTTGCCTTCCTCACTTTGCCAGTTCCTGGAGGAGCTGTTGCTGCACTGAGAGCAGAGCAAGACACCCCGTCCCCTGCAACATCCCCACTCCTGCAACCATCCCACACTGCTGCAGCTTTCAAACTTGAGCTGCTTTGATGGATTAAAACCTAGTAATAATTTACTGATCCGTGAAGCCTGATATTGCATCCGGGAAATGAAAGAGACATTCACAGGATTAGGCACTCCCACCGTCTTATATCATCAGTCTTCCCTTTGGATTTTTTCAAGTAGCAGCTATATTGGGATTGTGTACTACACAGAAAATGGGAACTTGAAACCGAGCAAGGCTTTCAAATACTTAATTTGAAAAGAGAAATGAACATACAAGGACATGCAATTTTTCCTGAAATTTGTATTCCAAAATAATTAACAGGGGTGAAAATATATTCATTTTCCTCTGCAGACACTTCAAATGATGCTTGACAGCAGAAGTCACAATCATATCTTTGGACTTTTTTTTTTAATACAATGATATTGCAAAGAACTATTTTTTTTATCAATTAGGCTAAGGTTTAGTTTGCCTAATTCATACACAGAACTCTAGAGTCTCAGGAGAAAGAAATTAAAATAATGTAAAAATGCAGCACACGTCAAAACATCTTGAAAGAGATGGAAAGCTTTAAATGCTGTTTTAAAAATGGTTTTTATCTAAAAAATCTAGGAATTTTAAATTAACTAGCCTTAGAAGATTTAAAAGTTCTACATAATCCTTTAAAAGCATATTTTTCATGTAAATTATTTCCAGTACAATGTAGACCCTTATTTTTCAAATAACTTTACATCAGAAATTAAATATGAGCACAAAAGAATTACTTCTTTGTGAAAGTATTTTTTTACCAAAACTAAAATAATAGTCACCAGTTTACTAATTTTACTTCTCCTAAAACTTGAAGTTCAGTGTCCAAGCCCTGCTCAAACTGCTGCCAAGAATCCATGATCAAGAGCAGGAGTCTCTCACCTATCTGAGCATTTTTTCAATGACCAAGTGTCATGTGTGACAAACAGGTGGCAGTGAGCAGGGGAGCTGAAGACTGGAGAACAATCTGAGTCAGATAGATCACTGGCTCCAAGACTGACCACAAAAAAGTTGCCCACTAAGTAATTTATGTAATGATGGTAAAATTACCTTGATTTTTGTAATGATGGTAAAACTACCTTGTTTTTATTTCATATCATTTCTCAGTTTTTGTTGCATCTTCTTTTTATGTATGTTCTATATTGGCTCTAATATATCCTAGCCATTTTTTTTCTGTCTGACAGCACAGTAATATTCTTTCACTATCAAAAAAGGTCAAACCAGCTTTTTTGTCTGAAATCTTAAACAAGAATCTCCAGTCACTCTGCAAGCCGGTGCCTTCCCCATGCATTGCAGTAGGTTATTAACCCCAGAAGCTAACGGTAAACATCTTAATTTCAATATTGTGAACAGTTACTGCACAGGTCGTTTTACCACATTCCTGCTATAGGCTGTTTGAACCAGAACTCGCTCCTAGGTTAATTACTGGAGAAGAATCGGATGAAAATGCCACTGCTCTCTGTCCATGGCAGTTGACAGAGGGCAAGAAGCCTCAGGATCCTCTCTTCCTGCACATCCAGCTGGCAGGTGGAGGAGAGCTGAGGTGGGGTTCTGGGCTGTACCCAATGCAGGGGTTTGCCCCCTTGGATGTCCCTCATTATCACCACATATCACTGAACTGGCCGGCACATGCAAAACTTGCCCCAGGGCATGGCACAAACTGTCCTTTGCCACGCTGGTGTTTGGGGAGATGGGGACTTTGATGGGAATGGAGGATGGGTTGTGTGACACTGAGAAAGAGGCATAAAAGGAGGGACTATTCAGGATGGATTATGCTGTAAAGAAGGGAGGGACAAGACCCTACTCTTGGAGGCGCATCAAGCAGTAGGAAGCAAGGCTCTGGGAAATCACACTGGCAAAACTATTTGTTTTAGTATATTTGAACTTTAACCAACTACTGACCTTGAAAACTAGGAACAAGACGTAGTTATGGGAAAGATGCAAGAGGAAGTAGACGTTTCCTAAGGAGGAAGCAGGAGAGTAGACACCCAGAGCCTTTCCTTTCAAGAGCTGGCTAGCCAGCCCCAGGACATGGTGAATGAAAAGCTGACAATAAATACAGAACTAAAGATACTTCTCATCTCCAGGACTTTAATTTTACCTGTACCAGGCTGTTAAGAAGGTATCACAGCCTCTGGAAAGAAGCAATAGGAAACTTTAAACTCCAACAAGGAGCTCTTTCTTTTCTTTCAGAGAAAAGGGCAACTTAATTACCCTGTTCTGCTTTGCTCAGTCATCATGGTGTTCCTCATGAATACAAAGTGCTGAGGAGGAATGAGGGCTTAATCGAAGAACCAACACTGAGCTGATTCACTCTGTTTTGAGAAGTGACTTATTATTTGTTTGCTGGTATCAATTTTGCCATTAGCTCTAAGGAGAGGAGTAAACAATATTTTTCTGATGCACCCATCAGTCCTTCCTCAAAATGCACAATTTGTTCTTAACTAGAGATGTTTTTATTGTGGGGTTGCAGGCATTTTAGCTGCCCTGCTGCCCTTTGCCTATGGCCAGTCTCTGATGCTGTTGAGACTTTACTGGGCCTAAATTTTGTATTTTTAATGAACAAAGGTTTGCTGGTTATATCATTAATCTTTTATGTACCTTCCACCCCATTTTCTTCCTTGTCAAAAGACTCTGTAATCTCTTGCAATGATTCTAAAAATGCAAAAGTAGCAATTTTCTAATAGCTGTTTCTGTAGCTAATTTGCCAAAATGTGCTCTTCAAATCTTTGCATTTTTTTTTGTTTTTTCTTGGTTCTTTTTTGTGTGTTGAGAGGGGAGGGCTTGTTGTTGTTTTGGTTTGGTTTTGGGTTTTGGTTCATGGTTTTTATGTAGTTTCTTTTTTGGATGATTTTTTTGGTTAGAATTCTCTATGGTCATTAAGTCCACTGTTTTATGCAGCAAATATAAACCAGAGTCTTGTTGCAGCACACCCCAAATAAAGTGAATGACTGCCAGAGATATTCAGCCTTTTAAAGGGAAATGGTACAATTTTATCAATGAACATGTTAGCTGAAAAGCTAACTTTTAAATATTTAAATTTAAAAAAAAATTGAAGGATCTTAGTCTGCTATCATTGTTTTTCACCTATTCATAAATAATGTTAATCTTCATAAGTGTATCTAATTCTACTGTGGACATTTTCTTATGAAAGGGAAAAGAAAACAAGTTCTTTATGCATGCCAAAGAGCCATTTACAGAGGACCATTTTCTTTATCTCACTGAAACTTTAGACAGGGGAGTTGAGTCACTTACAAAAGGAATTCTGATGTCAGTACTGTAAAAATATACATTTTTCTGCTGGTGAAAGTTCATAAACTGGGGAGTTCTTAAAGCTTTTCTTACGTCAGACAAAAACCTGCAAAGAACTCCTGGACTGAGGTGCTTATTTATTACTCTTCACTTTTGACATTTTATGATCCCACACAGACTAGATGAGTAATTTTATTAGTGCTAATTCTAACCAGATAATCAAACAAAGTGTGCGTAAAAACATTGCCATTGAGGGACAACATCCCCTCAGAGACCTCACTTACATTTTCCTTCCTCTGAACCCTTCTTCTGGCTCTCATCTCTGTCCTCCACATCCTGTTACAACTGTAAACATATAGCATGACAAGGCTGGGGAATAATCTTTTATGAGAACAATTTCTGTATTTGAAAGAAGCAGATAAGCTTTCAGGAACACAAGTCCTTCTTTGGATATAAAATTGAAAACCTGAGCTCCAGAGCTAAATCCAAGCTACTTTGTGTTTAATTAGATGTGTAAATCATTTAAGACAACTGAGAGTGGCTAGGCAGCTTGAGCCTCAGGAATAGCATGGGGGATGCTAGATAAGATAAGAAGGTGATTATCACTTACTGGAGAAAAAAATAAAAGAAAAGGTAATGTATTGCCTAAGGAGGAGGGGAAGGTTAACCGGGGGAGGGAGGAGAGATACCACAGCTTTCCATTAAAATGTCTGTTGACTCCCAGTTTTAGAGATTTGAGTTCCTACCATCATCTTTTGAAAGTGTTTTGTTTACTTAGTAAGGAACACAACAGAAGAGGAAGCAGTGAAACAGGATAAGAAAGCACTTCTGCTCTGCGGCCTCAGGGTTGGAAAGCCATGCTCCCCTAGGGCAGGACTCAAAACGGATATGCCGTGCCTAAAATGTAGGGACAGAACAGTACCGGAGAAGAAAAAGAAAAATAAATTTTGGCTGTGGAATGAGCCATTGTTTGAGGTGGAACCAGCTCCACAGCTGGGCAGCTGCAGGATGATGTGCACTACAATGATTTTCAGTTATAAAACTTCTCTCAGAGCTCTTCTATGTGACATTGTATGCATACACCTAAAGGAGAATTGCCAAGAACAGCTAAATGGGAAAGAGGAAAATTCTTTATAAGAAAGCAGGTATAATAAAGATTATGAAGACGTATCTTGCCAAGAAACCATTATTGTAGTGAGGCTCTGAGATAAACAGTAAGACAGCTTTTTCATTATAGCACACTGTGCATTGTGTATCATAACTGCACCGTACCGATATTCCAGTGCTTCCAAAAAGCTTTGCATTGTTGTTTCTCTTTTTTTCTCTGTCGGCTTCTGATTCAGGGACGAGATAATCCTGTGCTAATAGAGATTTGAGTGCGTGAACCTTAAAATGATTTGGCTGGTTACAATGCTGTAGAATGTCTTCTCACAATTATGTCTATTCTATAGCTTATCTTCTGACTGTAAATAAAAGCCATTAAAAAGCTTTATGAGTCAACACTTTGGTACAGCTCTGTTTATAACACACCGCTCTATATGGAGATTGTCTGATTATGCTTTATATTCTGACATTTAAAAAAGCAGAGGCTCCTTAAGAGCTTAAAGCACAATAGCACAAAATAATTTACTGTTGTTTGAAGAAGATTTTCAAACGCCTCTCCAGGTGTCTCTGAAGTGACTGCTCACTGTTTGCCTGCTGGTGTGAAAGCTGGAGGATGGTGATGCCCAGTGTCACGAGAGCTCCTCAGCATGTGGGGATCAGCCTACTTCCATCAATCCACATGAGCCATGGGCTTGGCTTTTTCCAAGCTATGTGAGTTGTTTGTAACTACAAAGAGTGTCATGTTCAATGACCAGTGGCAGAGATGACAGATAAAATTTGTAGAAATTTCATCTGTACCTCACTCAAGTGCAAAAAATGCCCTAAAGTAAACTTAGCTTTAGAAAAAGAGAGCTGTCCTGTGATATCTCATATCTGAGGATATTTCTCCAGATTATATTCAAAGACCTCTGGAGTTTTCATGTCCTTTATTGTCTCAGGGGTATTTCACAATAATAGGAATCTTCCAGCAAGAGTCTGAGTACTGCCAGAGGTTCAACAGAAAAGTGGACTGAAGTGGACCGAATACCAGATCCTGGGCTGTGTAGTTTCACTGCAGTTTTCTGCAGTATCCAAGAATTTTAATTCTACAGAGAAAAGCTAATTTTCCATGGCAACAGGCCTAGGACTGAATTTCATGACTTCTGCAGCCAGTATCGCCACATTGCCTCTAAAGCTTTGCCCTGTGCTTTAGCACCTCTGCCCATCAGAACGAGTAAGACCCACTGCTCAGTTAAAACCCTTCCTTGCTCCACCCATTCCAGGCTGAAGGCTCTTCTCCAGAGAACAGACTGCACTGCATCAAGACAAACCCACTGGGAGTAGTGGTTTCACACAGTTTGCCATCACTGGGCCACTCGCTGGGAATTGGTTGATGGACGTGAATCTCACAGCCACTGTGGGTCATTCTGGCCCAGGCAGTCTTGTTTTGGGAATTTAACCTGGTCCTGAGCAACGCCCAAATGGGATCTGTGCCTCTCAGCCCCTCCTTGCCTGTGAGAATTGTGCACCGAAGGATCATCAAGAGAGTGACACTTTTACAGCAAAAGGTAAAAATGTAAAAGCAGAGTTTTCTGCAGCAGTGTCAGTCCTACACAAAGTCTTCTAGTGGTATTCGAACTGATCCAGGCCTGTCTTTTATTCACAGGGTATTTGACAGGAGCTACAGCTCTTGAGCCAGTCCCAGCTGGAGTCACTTGACACTCTGCTCTCAGCTGTGGGCAGGTGTATGTGCCACCTTTGGCTGGCATTATTCCCAGAAATACCCTGGGAGTACAAGTGATACTGAAGAGACACAATATTTGTGTTACGTGCTTTTTCCCAAATTGTTTCTTAAACTGTATTTGCTAGAGCCCTCCAAAGCTGTCATGGACCTTAAAGTTATTTCTCTGTCACAGAAAACTTTCTGCTGGTCATAAACTACTTCTGAGTTTTATTGGGGTCATTGGTCACTGGAAGAACACAGTTCAGTAAAGTGCACCAGGACACAAAAATTATTCCTGGCAGAAGACACCAGCATGAAGGGTGATTCACCCACAAGAGGATTACAGTAAATTACAAAGCAACCTGGAAAGCCGACAGCAAGGATGAACGCAGGAAGGCAAATATGATTTTATACAGTAGGAATTTGATATATGAAGGGAAATTAAGATCAAGTTTAGAAAATGATGACTGAGCATAATTAAACTACATCCATCTCATTAAAGCAAGTTTATTTTTGGCTTGTTACTTTGATATAACTTTCTTATGTAGTCATGCTATATCTTTAGTCTTTGATGAAGGAAGCTGAATAAAACTGTCCATCAAAGGTTTATTTTACTCATCTTTTGAGATGTGTGAGCCATACGTGCACTCAGGCAGCAGGGGATCTTTCCCTCAATACCATGACCTGGAGTATTTTCTAGCCGGCAGTAGCTGCAGATGCATGCCTGAGGCTGTCTCCTCTGTACCCACCTCCTGCAGCTGCTGCAGGGGCAGATCAGGGCATCCTGGCAGCTCCTCCAGATGCAGAATCACAAAATGCACCATGATTGAAAAGAAGGGCAGGAACAAAGGCTGTGCCTGTGTGCATCAGGAGCACATCAAGGAGAGTGGTTTGGATAACAAAGTCTCTCTTCTCCTTCATGTGATTATCTACAGATACATTCACACTGTGGGTCACTCCGTGAATCTTACCTGCTTTCCCAGAAAACTGCTATCAAAAAGGCTTTGCTCTTTGAAAGCTGAAGAACAGGGTGCATAGACTGAAAAGTCTTTGTTACAAAAGGTGTAAGAAGTGGGCTCAAGTCTCACCAGAGAGTTTGCTTACAGAGGAAACACTAAAAGCTCTCTTCAGCTGAGTGACAATACAGTAAAATGAGAGAACACTGAAAAACCCACATTTTGTGGCTACAAAGCAGGTCTATGTTTCCTTCAGTTGTGGGAAGTAGGTCTACACCTTTTACTAGCTACTGATGATGCTCTAAAAGAGGATTTTAATAGATATTTACACATGGCTGAAAATCTGGTCTATTTGGCCAAATATTTTTTTTAATAGAACTCCTCCTGCTATTACTGAGAATGCCATTACCAAGAATAAGCAAACTTGCTTTAGCTTCAGAGCTAGCCCAGGACCAGCCATCACTCGACTGCTTTTATGACATCCAGGTGAATGGATCCATGAATCCATGGAATTGGATGTTCTCCAGTGGCTCTTGTCAATTTGAAAATCTGTTTGGCTATTAGTGCATGGGTATAGAAACATCAACCACAGTATTATACCTATACACAAGTGCTTGGAAAAAACACAGTCTGGATGTTTCTTTGTTCCTATGTATATTTAATAATAATACATTCTCTCCTGAGCTGCCTCATTTAAATAGGAGTATCTGCCTGCAGAGCAATGTGCTGTTGGATTAAAGCTGCAAAAAATGCAGACATCAGCAATATATTGCTTTCTGGCAGCAAGGGTTTGTTGCAGCTTGTTAGTTAAGAATTTAATTTGCAGCCCAGTATATTGTGTGCAGGATGGGCTGGCCCCTCAGGCTTTAAATCAATGTTTTAAATGAGCCAGAAGCATTCCAGGGAAGAGAAATTACCTGAAAATCACATGTCTTCTGGCATATAATTCTACTCCATAATTTTGACACCTGAATTAAATCAGATTTGTATCTCTATTCCTATTTCAGAAGGAAATTTTTCTAGGTTTCTGATGTAGGAATGAGGGACCAAAGGAAAGAGAGATGCAAAAGGAACCAGAGAGGACTTCTATTTGCACATAACAAACGCGTTATAAATACCAAAACAAAACCAAGGTTTGGTAATTATGCTAGAGTAATCACCAGAATTTAGAGACAAAACCAGAGCCTAGAACACTGATCCAAATATTTAACAAGATGAAAATTTAAAAATCTAGATGTTTTTGCATTTCTGAAATTGTGTACTGAGAAATTTGAAATGAAAATAGCTGATTTTTTAAACCTGCAAATTTACTGAAGGTAAGGTGGAAAATAATTGTTTAATAATCATTACTGCCCAGGTTTTCTTGTTATTCTTTCCTTTAACCAGGGAGAAACAGATGATTCAGTGCAACTGTAGGAACTTCATCATTTTTGTGTCCTTTATTCCTTGAGAGGACCCATGACACAATGAGTAAATTTTCCATTGTCAAGGTTTCCCACAGACTATGTCTTTCCACATTAAAATAGCATGTCTGAAGATTAATATGCAACAGAAAAAAAAATCAGTTACAGACAAGACTTTAATGACATGTATAAGGCTCTAACATCTTTATCCACTCTGATTTTGGGCCCACCAGATCTTGGCATCTGCCATTTTAGAAACACACAAATGACAGGGCACTTTAGAGGAAGACAGTCTCTTTTGTTAAAATAAAGGATCATTTAATTTTACTGGAATAAAGGGGGCATAAAAAGAAGTAGGATCTACAATCATCTAGGCCTCATGAAGAGCAAAACCCAATTATAACCCAAACATAACTCAAGCAGCTTCACATTGCTGAAATTTTGATGAAAACGAACATTTTAAGGATTTTATATTTCCATACCATTTGAAAATGCAGAAGGCCCATGTCAGTTCTGTATTCCACATTCACCCTTTGCTTTTATCTCATGTCTTTTTATAGCATGAATTCTGATGTGGTTGGGGTGACCAAATGCAGCTGGTAGAACAGATGAATTCTGTCCCTAACTTTCAGCCTTCCTAACATTGGGTGCTAGAGTGACTGATCAACAGAAAAGGTAATTTACTTAAATAATGGATTTTGGTGTGAACAGCAGTCACACTGCTTGTCATGATTTTCATTCCCACTTAATATCTCTTTGGGAAATGAACAGCCCCACAGTACAGGATGGGAAAGGATGTTGATTCTAGTATACATTCACACAAAATAATTTGGCTCTGCAAAAATAATCAATCCAAGTTCCAACTTTATAACATGACATTTCAGTATAAATATACTTTTTAATCCTACTTTGGGAGGAGCTTGCTAGTGGATTGCCTGGGACAGGTCCACAGTTAGCGTGAATGAATGGCAATGGGTGAAGACCTCAGGGGGACTCAGAGCTCCTGTTGCAGCTGATGTTTACATGTTTTTCACTTTCCACCCAGAAAAATCCTTATTTTGCTATTTCTGAAATGTCTGAATGAGGTACTTTCCAGTACCAAGTTGGGAGAGGGGAAAGAAGAGGTGGAGGCCAGTAGTGGTCCAGCAGGCAGCGGAGAGATGAGGATAGAGGTGTGAGGATGGATTAATCTATTTAGGAGAGGATTCATAAAGTAAAACACTGGGGGAAAATGCAGTTTTCTGTACTATGTACAGTCACATTTTCTCCTTGTGGAGCTTATGGGTCTGCTACATATATTTCAGCCCATTAGACTGGAGTTTTGTGAACATGGAAGGCTTACGTTTGATTGTACAGTAAGAAAGTAATCCAAATAAGTTACTTCTGCCTTTAACTCAGTCTAAACCACAATCTTGTTGTTTACAGTCAGAATACAGCAGTTCTTCTTTATCAACTTGTACACACAGTCATGTTTACTGAGTTTATATTTCTGATTATTGACTGCTAGCTTTGCTTTTTATCAAGATTGCCAATAGCTGCATTTTCGTCTGACTGAAAGTTCTTTATACATATGGGGTTTTTTCTCTTTACTTCTCCCAGTTCTTCAAAAAAATTGCAGAAATAGGTAACATTTTTCTCTCCATGAAAAATTGTATTATTTTCAAAGAAATTTTAGTCTTTATAATGAGAAATATGGGGAAAAGTCAACTGCTTTAAAATGCTACTGCACTGTCAAGGTTCCTTGTTCTACATATTGTGAATACTCAGGAATTCAGACTAAGGAGGTGTTAAAATCACTTGTGCTCACTTGGGAATCACTTGGGAAAAATGAGGGTTCACTTGGGAAAGACACACAGGGCTGGAGAGTGAGGCCAGGACCCCAATCCAGAAAGTTTGCTTTTCAGACATTTTAGCTGCAACTGCAGGTGAACTCAGTTGAGATGGTGATTGCTCACTACTTCTCTTCAGTCCTTCCACAATTTCAGGAATGTTTTTTGGAGGTTACTTCAACACAAGTAAAACTTGTGAGACAATGTATTGGTGTGTCCATTAGAAAATATGAGAAGCACTGCAAAGCCCAGTTTGATTTTATGCAGTGTAAGCACACATTTCTGTGACTGTTCCTCAAATCCTGCTGTAGTAATTCTTCACATAAGTTATAATTTATTTTCTTCTTGCTTCATGTGATTAATCTTTTAGTGAAAGAAGAAAAAAAAAGATTTCTTTCCACATTGATTGTCATCCAAAATCTTAGCACTGTGATGCAGATGAATTACCATGAGCTTTATTTGTAGATGCACGGTCTTGGCGAACACAGCAGGATGTGAGAAGCTCAAGGTCAAACAGTGAGGCAGTACTGAAGAAGAAAACATGCCCTGCTCATCCTGATTCCTGTTCCAGCACCTCTCTGCTGGTTCATCCTCCAGATTAGTGTGAGCATGAAGAGAAGGCTGAAGAAAGATGCCAAAAATCAGTATACCTAGGCAGATGATAGAAAGCAGAGGAGAATGTACCACATCTTTTAATGCCTGCCCCTGCCCAAAGGCAGGTTGATTTGTCTCTGGCTCTGCCAGTTCTGTTGCTTTTTTGTCCAACTTGTTCTTAAAAAAAGACACTGGGAATCCCCTCCCTTCGTTAGGCAAGCTCTCCTGGGAACTGGGCTGCATATCCCCGGTCTCCAGATTTGACTTTTATTGCAAGAGATCTGGAGAACTGCCATTCACATGCTGACTTGCTGTGGCTAGTCTCCATAGAACTCCATGAGATAAGAGACTGTGTGGGCTGCTGCCATCCAGGGAGTTTTGTCTGTGGGTAAGGGCTGGAGCAATGAGAGAGCTTTTGCATCAGCTGGGGAAGGATGGATGTGAACTGTGAGTGTGCATGTAGAGGTTTGCAGATGTACATAACATAAATTCTGGCAGCCACAGCCCTTTGGCAAAAGTTGTAAGGTGCTCTGACCCAGCTAGAGAGCTGGGCTAATGTCGCTGTGGGTAGCAACAAGTCAGCAAAGAGTTTCAGCGGGACTTTCTGAGAGAGCATGAGCCCCGGTAGCTTTGGAAGCAGGGGGAGGGCAGTCTGAGGAGTGAGCAGGGAATAGAAGGGAAACAGAATATTTGAAAGTTTGTAAATTTTTAAGATGCTACAACACAGAAATGATAGGGCTTTTTGATAAAACTTAGGGGGTGGTTTTCAACCTTGCAGCCCTAATGGCAGAGAATAAAATATTAATACATAACATTTCTTTTTCTTTTTTTTTATTGAGTCTAAGTGGGTGCTTTTCTAATACCACTCCTTATATACCCAGTACTTATTCTGTCTAAATATCAGTACATCAGTTAATATCTGTGAATCAAGACCAACATGTGTCTCTGAGCACATTAGCCATTCCTAGTGACTACATTCATTGTAATGAATATTATATTTTAATAATTGATGTTTCACATGCCCTATTTTTCTCTTCTTTGCACTGGGACCTTCTCCAAATGCATCTGAAGCACTCTTGGTAAATGGAAGGTAATGATAAAGTGGAACTACAATGTAATCTTTTCCCTTTTGCAGATGGACAGAATTTATGTGTTAAATTCAAGTCAAATTTCAGCTCAGTCACTGGATCCCTGTTAAAATGCTAAGGAATTGAGGTTTTGTGATACCTTCCCCAAATTCACTGGAAAGGAAATCATGAAACATTCATGTAAGTAAATTACAGCTCCACACCCTATTAGTCATAGAACTTGAAAGTAATTTGAAATCTTGAGTATATATAAATTATTGAACAATGAGTGAAAATGAAAGAAAATGGGGACTATAGACTTGTGCTTCCACCATTTGTGTAAATTGCTACTGTGGTACTTCTGTTCAAGTAATTTCAGGGCAGTGTTGAAAGAGCAGCAGAAACCTGTAATATTTAAAAACAGGAGGATCCTTATTACATAGCAAAGCCAGAAGGCAGCAACAGATCAAAGATGAGAAAGGACTTAAAAGGGAATATGGACGGTTCCAGTTAGTCCCACCTGAGCTCATGGCTGGGTTGGGTTCTACACCTTTTCTGGTTGCCCTCCTTCCATTTGGCTGGTGGAGGAGGACACATTAACACATTTTGTTAAAGACAGCTGGGGCAAGCTGAGAACAAAGGTATGCCCCAGCATCGTCTCTGGAAGTGGATGTGAACTCTGCCCAAGAGTTGCCATCTATGGGATGAAAGGGTGAAAGATTTTTTATAATACAGGGATAGGCACTGCAGAATAGCTATACAGAGATATATATTCAGCTTTTAGAATTGGTGTATGAGGAACCTTGAATTTTGTAAGAGGTCTTTTTTCCTGGTATTTAGGTTTTTTACATGTTCCCAATTTTTATGTGGCTATTTACCTAAACAATTTTAAGACCCTTCTTTAAAATTTTCTCCTTTTCTTGGTGTGAAGGTTTGAGTAGCACTTTTTCATGTTCAACACCCAAGTTTCATTCAATTTTCTGAACTCCTCAACACCTGTGCCTTCACATCTTCCTGTATCCTACAGATTTCTCTTCTGGAATAATCTTTAATATGGGCTCTTTTTGTTGATCCTTCTAGTTAATTTAACCCCACATGAGGCAAGACTACCTTCTGTGGCCAGCACTTTCATGCTAGCATTATGTTTTAACAAGACCAGATACAAAACCTTTCTTTGTTCAGGAATGTGTTTCTCAATTGCGAACCAATTTCATGGCTATCAAACTAGATATCTGATTTTAATATCTAATTGATATCCACAAACTAAAAACCTTCCATCGTCTTTTGTAGTATTTATCTTCCTATATTGTTAATATCTTCTCTACTGATCTTAAGGAATCTTTTTCTATGCCATCACCACTACTGAAGAGATTACAACAGTCTGCTGTTTATTTCTGTTTTTTCATTATCATTTCAATCTCAGAGATCAAATCTTGATTGCTATTTGATTGTGTTTTGGTTTTCTCTACAGTATTAATTTTACATTCTGCACAGTAGTTCAAGTTCTCAGATTTTCTTTTCTGGACTTCTTGAATTTCTTGTACATCAATTTCTCAGTTGTTTCTCACTGGTATCTCTTAGTCTCCTACATGGAAACTCATTAACCATACCTTCTATCTGATGACTTTTACAAGAATCATTCTTTCTCCCAGTTCTGCTTCTTCTCTGCTCTCCCTTCCTTCTTTTTGTTCTTCTTTCTGATCAATAGCTGGGGTCTCCAAGATCCTCTACCAATCTTCTCCCTTTAGTCCATAAATTAAAATTCATAGTCATGCACAGACCTCACACACAGACTTTGATAGAGTTCAGGAGGAGTCCTTTCTCTACAAGAGCTTTCTGATGCTTTCTAATGAAAAAACTTTCTTCTACTACCAATCTTCTTGCTCTTTTAATATTTATTGTTTTGACACGTCACTTCATTAAGTACAGCCAAGCTACAAATATCTGTTAGTAAATGGGTTTTCTAACGCTGTCTATATCAGAAATGCTTCTTTGCTGTTTTCTCTGAGAGGATATTATCCTTCAGTTTAAAAAAAAACTGAGGCTAGCAAAAGGCAAAGTTGGAAAGGCAGACAAATTGTGCATTTGTAGTTAATTTTAGAATGAGCTGAAGAACCTTTTGGCAAGTACAAGCTGTACTTTCATAATGGCCACACTGGCACAGCCTATGTAGCACTGGAAGGGTCAAGTGGCGAGTTGTCTCTGCAGTGGCGAAATGAGATACCGGCCCTTGTCTGCGAGAATGCACATGAACCTCGGTGCTGTTTGCTCATTGTCACAGGAGCCCTGTGTGAGAGGGTTCCAAGCAGCACTTTGGAGACAGGCCAGGTAGCTCAGTTTGCCAGTCAAAGTCAACCGTTCACAAACAGGTCAGTTTGTGTAAGTTATCTGGCACCTAGACAAAAGTCAGACTGAGAGGAAACAGGAGTCTTTTGTGAACGTCTCACAAACAAGAAAAGAAACTAATTTAATCAAGAACTCTAGAAAACAGATAGATTCAGATTCAGTTTTAAGCCAGAGCAGTCTTACTGAACCAGCTGTAAGAATATGAATACAGATTTACATAGTGACAACTTGCTAGCTGTCTTTTGCAAAACCATTGTGCCATTTTTAGATAGTTAATTAAGTCTTTTAGGTATCAGGGCTCCAGGAAGTGATAAGACAGCTCGTGAAAAGGCAGCTTGGGCAATTCGGGTGCTTGTTGCTTGGTAAAGTATTTATAAGACACCTGTGGTTATTCCAGGTGAGATGGACAGCACATTGCCATGCACACTGTGGCTAAGGTAGGCCAGGACTGGCAATTCCTTGAAGAAAGGTAGAGGTCTAAGAGTCCAGGAGAAAAAGGGGAATGTTACTTCTCCTTTTATCTGTGTGAATATACTTGATTTGTAACATGAAATTTCTATGTATGCACTTCCAGTGTGACTGAAAAAACAGATATAAAAGCTGCTGATTAAAAGTATAACCTCAAAAATAAAAGTGCACCAGAGGTTTTACCCTCCAACTCACCAAGGACATTGATCAATACTGAGCAAAGCCTTTTCATCTCACCTCTCACCTCACCTCTCACTCTCATGCCTGGAGAAGTCACAGAATAACAGAGTAAGTATCTGGCTTCCTCCTTGTCTAGGCTTTTAACCTATTATGCAAGATCAGGAAAGATGCAGCAATGATGTAAGTAGGTAAATTAAACACTGAGAACACTTCTGGTCTCTGTCCCTCCTCCATTTTTTCTACTCCCAGATTAAGAAAACAAATACCAGGATTTTTAGTGAGGATCGAGGTGTTAAACCAGGACATGACTTTTAGTTGTGACAGAAAAGGGACTTACCTTGCTGTTTTCTGTTCACCACACTTTTAGGAGCTGAAATGGGGCTGTGGGAATTCAGTTTGCTTGCATGGGGAGTGACATCTACAGCATGAATTTTCTGTTGTTATTTAATTTAGCACTGCAAAGGACCCACCAATTATATTTGAGGCTCCATCAATGCTTTTAATGTTGCCCCTTTGGATAGGCTGTTTATTTCAACAAATAGTCCTCAGAACCTGAGAAATTTAAATGCTGATGCTAGTGTTTGATGTTACACCAGCAGTGCCAAGCCAAAACAAGATTGAGATAAGTGCCTGTTCAAGTATATGAAAGAAAATGGGCATAGTGAAGATAATATGAAGAAAAGGAAGTATTATGCAGGCATTAATGCCACGGGCCCTTGCTGTGACATACACAGTGCATAGTTTGGTGCTGTAGGAAGGCCAAGAAACTTTCCCAACTTTGTTCTGCAACCCCCCACTCCATGTTCTTGGCAGCATCTTGCTTTTATTGCCGTTAAATATCTCTTTACACAAAGTGCCCAGGGACACAATGGAACATTAGTCTCTACCAGGAGACAAGTATTAAATACCATGCACGAAATAATATTCAACAGTACCCAAATGGATTCCCATGGGAGAGGGAGGTGTTTCCCTGTTTCTCCAATGCAGGTGTAGGCACAGCAGTACCACCTTTCAGATTCTTCCTCCATAAAAATCCCCAAAAGCCATCCAGTTCCCTGTTATCTAGGAGAAGAAAAGCCCTTTCCTCCTCTAAAGGCATCTGATGCTTGCCGATGGAGAAATATCCAGCTCAATCAGTGACTGAACCTTTGAAAGCAGCCCTTTATGCCCTGGAAGTTAATTTAAAATGAGCTGCATTTTTGATGCTGTCAGAAAGCTTGGCTGGTTAGTCCTCAAAGGTTACAAACAACAGGAGAGAAGGGAGGGTTCCTGTTGTGCTATGGCAACTGTCAGAAACTCATGTACACATTAGCAAGATCAAACGTTTGCTCAGCCTGGGAAAGAGCAGGTAAACACCACGCTAATCCCTCTGGAGCTGTGAGACACACAGGCTGCCAGGATATACTGCTTTCGTCAAGAGATGCAAGAAGTCAGTCAGGATTTGTTTCTCTCCTTGTAGTTTATTTATTCAAGGTTTGTGCTTTGCAAGGCTACCCCACTTGTTCCTTGTCAGGCAGCTGCACTGATTGAAGTACAAGGAAGTGTAGCACAAAGGGAGAGGGAAGCTTCAAGAGGTCATCTTTGCACTAGAAAAGCAGAGAGCAAGCTGGTTGCAAGGTACGAGGGACCCCTAAGGCCTGGCTGCAAGCTCTGCGCTTCCTTAACCATCAGACCTATCTGGCTCCAGCAATATGTTCAATGAGCTAAACTGGGTGTTGAGGATGCATTTAGAGCACATGATAAAATGCCTTTGAGCTGATGTAGAAAGTACATAGTTATCATGAGTGATTTGGTGCCTGAGTCAGGGTTTCCCTATGGACACCTTCTATCCTTTGGGATCCAGGCTTCAAAGGCTGGGTTTTGGTTTGATCCCAGAGACGCCTAAAATGATACCAGTTAACTTGAGTGGGAAATGACCAAGGCTAAGTTTATTTTTATATCCTCCTAATAGTACTGAAAAAACACTATGAGTCTATACTAAAACCTGAGATAGTACTACAGGCTGTGCAGAACACAAGCACAAAATTGCTATTAGCCTTGGATGCATAATTATTTTCAGGCCATGTGAATTAAAGGAAAAAAACTCTGATTCTGAAATGTTATTAAGTATTGAGGCAGACATCTCAGAGGTGCCTCCACTTTGAATCAAGCCACGTGTGTATGATAGAGGAAAAAAAGTTCTGACGAACTGAAAAGGCAACGAGAGATCCTGGTGACACTGGAAAGCTGCTTCATTGTTTATCCAGATCCATCAGCATCTAAGGAGCAGTGGTTTGGCTTAGCTACCTTGGAATATGCTAACAGAGACCTGTCTCTGTGTAAATTGTTTAAGTTTTCTTTTAAGTGTCTTTCCAAACTTGTTTTCCTAAAGCCTTAATCAAAACTTTATAATAAAATAAGGAACGCTACATTTAGCAGAGCTTACTGGGTGTTAGTGGTTGGTAAGGCCTGCTAAACCTGGAGGAAATGCTGCTTCCAGAAAATGAAGATGATGACATGAAACAGAGTGTGCAGGGGGAGATCTGCCCCCTCCACCCATCCTGCTGAGCCAGATGATGCAGGACAGCCAGTGGCAGTGGAGCTGCTGTCAGAGCTTAGTGGCCAGGACATCTCGATAAGGTACAGAAGAAAGCCAGGTTGCATTCCTGTGTCCTGCAGTGTTTACAATTGCTTCCTGAGACAACAGAGAGAAAAAATAATTCAGGTTTCTTAATCTGAAGGAGCTGATACAGACACTGCTTCACGAACACAACCCAGATGAAGACACAGAATCACACATGCCCAGAGCTATGGAGAGTTGGGCATCTCAGCACCTTCTGCATTGAAAATGTGTCCTCAGCTGAGGGGCAGCCCTGAGAGAAGGGTGAGGAATACTCTTCCCTGTCTGAAACTAAGGGAGTTTTGGATTGGAAGTGCAGGAATGTGTCTCAGTCTGTGAAATTTCTTAAACTGCATCAAAGACATTGATCAAAGTCCAAAATTTACTTTTCTTCCCTTAAATCCCATGGTCTGTTGCTTGTATGGAAAAAATTATGGGTTTTATGCTCTTAAGGGGACGAGATAATGAAAAATTCAGAGGGCTCTCAGCCTGTGGTAAGGTTGATAAACTGGCTGCTAATGAACTGCCTGTTCTGAGAGAAGGGAGTGAGTCTTCATGCTGCAACCTGTGACTGCACTGAGTCTTGCTCTGTGGTGCTACAGCCACCTCACATGGTAAGAGGATGGTAAATGACTCAAAACAAAGCAAAAAAGCTTCAAAATTATTTTTGTTTATTTTTTACTTTAAAATGTGAAAATCACAACTGAAACTGTCAAAATTTTAACTTTATAAGAGCTGTCCTTTTTCTAAATTTTTCTAGCATATAGTAAGTAAAAGGGACCTTGGGCTACATCACTTTACCATTACTTCTACTACAACTTGAATCCAGTGAAACTGATGAAGGTTTTCTGAAATAAAATATCTGAACACCCTGAAAAAACAGTGACATATTCCTGATATGACAGGTAATCCGGTTTATATTTCACTGTTTACTTTGTAAGCAGGGAAAGCTTTGCTCTTAAAAGATTTTTTCCTTACAGTTCTTAACAGCAAGATGAATGTATGGCACTTTGTGAATGCGACAGCTGAGTTCTGTTTCACTGCTCTTTAAAATATTCTCTGCTTTCTCTCTGTTTAAGAAAAATCAAGGAATTATCAGGGATTTGCTTTTTCTCTACAAATGCAAATGCACAGGATGACAGCTGAGCCTCACTGATTTAAGGCTTCACAGACCCATCTTGTAAACATTAATGGCATTTGAGTCATCTTGTCTGCCTCCTCACAATCATACAGAAAGTACTGAATGCTGGGGCAGTGGGGGAGGCAGGGGAACCCTTTGGTTTAAGATGCTGTCCACAGTGTTACAGCTGTCATGAAAGTTCAGTCTAACTTACAAGATTTATAGAGTTTGGACACCTTTTTTATCTGTTTCCTACTTATATAAAATGAATAAAAAAACAGACAAGAAAGCTTCCTAATAAGGCAGTCTAGATCTGAAGAGCAAATTAAGGTCAATTCCTGAACAAAATTGAAGTGTGAGCTACTTTTCTTTTTCAAGTAGTTTTACTTATGTTAATAGCCACAGTTCCTTAGTTTATGAATAATTCATGTGCATGAGTCTCCACAAGACTTGAGCCTGCAGGTTACAAACTTGTATTAAGCACTGAGTGGCTTAAAAATACATTGGTAAAGAACTACAGAACAACTTTTATTTGGTGCTAAAAACAATTGCAATGCAACAATTAATTATTGTGAGTAAAGATGGTTAAACAAACACCATCTACTTAAGCAGAATGTAGTAAATACCTTTGATATATCTTCAACCTGCTGTTTTGCATATTATGCCTTCACTTTATGCAGCAAAATTTTAAGAAGAGTATGGCTACATTCATCCGAAGGAAAATACACACACACATTAAGCAGTATATATCAGACAAAGGTTTTGGCAGAAGAATGATGACTCCAATTTAAAATCCTATTTATTTTCTCTTTATATCCACTAGTGTTTTCTCTACTCTTCTGAGCAAGGTGAGCCAAAATTCTGGGGGCTCTGTTCTCGTGATGTTTTTTTCAGTGGTGGCAATTCCTGGTGATTCCCAGCACCTCGGTGACAAATGGAGAGCAGTGTCAGCCTTCAGGACCCTGGTCCCTACTCTCAACAACTGAAGTCTGTTGGCATCATTCAGGATATTGTACAGCTTGACAAAATAGTATCTTCAACATGCATGAGGAGTCTCACCTGGAAATAGGATCCTAGGAGATCCTGTCTTTATTTGATCCAAAGTTCTCCTTAAAGTGAAAGAGGCAGCTTGCAAGACCTGATGACCTCTTCCGTTTTCCTTAGCAGTCAGTCCACAGTCATTCCCCTCTGCTTGTAGGGTTTTCCCACCCATTGTTCTTCTGTCTGCTACACACAGCAGGGATCATGGAAGCTGGGGCCCAGCAGGAGAGCACAGCATGGAGGCAGAGGTCAGGTAGGGAGGGGAAAAAAATAATGACAAAGTGAAGAATAATGAGGAGGGTTACATGTCAGGGAAGAAGAAGAAGCAGAGACTGTAGGAAGGTGGCAAGGGAAAGTCCCAGTGCTTGCGGGAAGCCTGTGAAGTTCCATCTGTCTGTACATGGACATGCTGAAAAGGAGGCTGAAATGGCATCTCCTCCACACCGTGACTGCTACAGACTTCAGTCATGAATTGGTGAGGCCCCTACATCAAGTAATTTTTGTTCCATCTTGGCCCTCGTTCATGGGGTTTGTTCTGAATAACTGACGTGTGACAGACTCATCACATGCCAAACCTCTCCAGGAAGAGCTGAATGAATGTTTGTCTGGGTTTTTTTTTAATCTATATAGCATATCTGTTACACACTGTGCCAAAAAGATATTTAGTACTGCACAACAGGATGCGTGTTTTGGAATTAGAGTGAGTGAAAGAAGTCAACTGCACTTAGCAATGACAGGTTGCAGTGGATATAATCCAGCCCTTTGCACTCCAGAGTTCATGCTTTTGAAAGGCAGCCACACTCAGAACAGCACTGTGAAACTTCCAAAAAAGAAAAAAACCCTTAGCCCAAAGACAGGTTGTTTCTGTCAGCTTACTGAATTTGGGAATATGAATATACGTTCAAATAGCGTTGCATGAAGCAATGCAGCTCCTTGGGTGAGAAGGCCATAGCATGGTGGAGGAGAAAGCAGGATGGAAATTGTTTGTAGTCTCACCTCAATAAGCTTTTTTAACCCTGGGTCCTTGCCATGAGTCAGGGGTTGGGGAACACTGCAGCCACCAGCTGCACAACCTCTGCCCTGGTGGCCCCAACCAAGGGACCTCTGGCCTTTTGCTCTACAATTTCTGTTGAAACCATTAGTTTTATCTCTTGTATCTGCCCTCTTTGTCTCGCCAGCCCAGTAACTATATCCCATTCTGTGCATCTTATGCCACAAGTTGAAATTTGTCTCCTGCCAGTTGGTGCTGTTTCAGTTGTTCACCTGGCAATGTCTAAAAGCTCCCTTTGCCCTTGTGACCTGCACCATTAAACAGTTGTCCCTGGACTGTAAGGGCAGACTTTAATGTCATTTGGATGCTTTCTGCTCTGAGTAGTGGATAAGACATCGATATATCTGACAAATGATCAGAAGGGGTAGGAGGGATCTGTATGTGCTGGATCTCATTAACAACATGAAGTAAAGAAATGAGCTCTCCTGCCTGTTTATCATCAGGTTTCAAAGGTCAAGCTAGGGATGATGTCTGTGAAGGGGTTCAGAGACTTGAGAAAATTGTCACCAAATTGTAAGCATTGTTTTACAGTACCCATAGTTTAATTTGCAGAGCAGATATGAATGTATTCTCCCCATTTGCTGGATGCTTTGATGACCTCTCTCCTCCCTCTGCATGTTACACAGACACACAGGGGAGATGGGGTGTGTGAGTGCATGGCTCATCGGGGTGATACTAGGAGACTGTCTCCACCACACGTATTTTTCTGACCTCGAGTAAATTGCATAGCTTCTTCATCCAATTCTTCCCCTTTTAAATAGTAGTTTATGTCTGCCCAGCATATTGCAGCAATGTACCAAGATACCTGAACTGCCTTCTAACCCCTATGAGACAGAGGTTGTATTAATCCAAGTGAAGTATGGCATTTATATGGCTTAGGACTTCTTGGCTAGGTCTTTGATACATGACAAAACACTGAGCCATATAAATGCTCCTTGTTACCAGTGTTTTAACCTTTTTCACTTCGGAACCCCTGAAATATTTCTGAAAAGGTTCACAAATATCCCAGATGTATTGGTTTTGTGTATGTGAATGTCCCTTCCACCCCCTTCAGTTCACACACAGGTCAAACCCTCCTGTGGTAAGTACATTACAACAGGCAATCTCTTTCTTTTTTGCTTCTTTTTTTTCCAGTGAGCAAACCATACATGATATTGAGCTGTAAACAGCTTAGCACAGGCAGAGAGTAGAAAAAAACCACAGCAGTTGGGGGGGGTCTAGGTGATGTTAGTCGTGCTGAGCCTGCCCAGCCACCTGCCTGAGGCTGTGTGCCCACGCTGAGCAGGGGAAGGCTGGCTCAGGGCTGAGCACTTGCAGTGCTGCCACACAGGCACAGACATGGGCACAGTGCTTGTGTGCTTCTCCCCATACAATTTAGTATCCCCAAGACACTAAACTGGATCACTATGTGAACCATGGATTATACTATCCATCATTCTCTTTCCTTTCTGGAAGCATGTTTTCACTCAAATGCCATGTAAAGACTTTTTTGTTTTTTTATCTTCTGCTTGATCTTTGTGTTGATGGGTCTGTTGCTTCTAACTCCAGTGACACTCTAGAGTTGTGCAAGTGCTTTGCAAACATGGGAGAAGATGAGTCTCTGCTTGAATGAGATTATGATCTTTGAAGGCAACAGCAAACAATGAGCATGTGGATAACTCCTGACAGCATGTCTGAGAAAAGCTGGCTGAAAAACAACATTGTTGTTAGGAGCAAAGTCTTAAAATTCCTAAAATTTAAAATTAAATTCTTAAATTAATTTAGTCTTAAAATTCTTAAAAATTTACAAACAAATTAATTTTTCTGATTTCTCTAAAATTAGCATTTATTGTGTTTATTATTCTTTGTGCTTTCTCGTGAAGATCTTGTCATAGTGTCTCAATATCTTTTCCATTGATTTATCAGAGACTGAGATTTTAGCAGGTAAACATTTTAGTAGCTATTTTTGGTAACACTATGTCAAAATATTGGATGAAAAACAATTAAGCAGCTCAACACTTTCACAAAATAAGAAAAAAATTATTATTATTATTATTATTGTGTTGCAAGGAATTTTGTTTTGTGAAAAAGTACCTCTTGCCAAAGCCATTTATTGAGAAAAAGCCAACTGTCTTTTGTGGCTCATGTGTCTCAGAGAGCCTTCAGCCTGTGCAATGCAGAGCCTGGCCCTGAGGTATGAGGGCTGATTTCCACACTGTGACTTGAGTTGCTGCCAGGCAGCTGCTTGTACATTGCTCGATGTTGGTGAGGCAAGTCCATCCCAACCCAAGGCAGAGAGACCTTTCCTATTATACCCAAATCCTGGCTTTTTTTCCCTGCTGTGTAGTCTGTGACATAGAGCACAGTTTATTCATGTGCATTGCTTTATTTCCAGCAGGGAATTTACAGAGCAACCATATACTTCCTCATTGGGATTTAAGGCTCTGCTTAGCAAATTAAAACAGGTTTGGAAACTGGTTGTTGGCCTGGAGTTTGGGAAGCAGCTCAGGCACTTTACACAGCACTTGACCTGCGTCTCCTCAGCACCTCATCTCAGGTCCCTGTACCATCATTATTATACTCTGGAAAGTTGGGGTATTTTCAGCACAAAGTGCCTGAAAAAAATGTGACAGTTTTATCAGCTACATTTTTTCCTGTGGTAGGAGGGTGGTGGTTAGTTTACAACACCTTCAGTGTAATTGTACTGGCATGTGGAGGCATTCGTGGGTGCAAATCCCAGCTTAAGTTGGAGGACAGAGCAGAGGGAGCCACCTGATGCAATCACACCCATCCTGTCTGCTGGGAACTGGGCCTCGCATGTGGCCTCTCCCGAACCTTGCTCAAGAAGGATTTGTGAAAATTTTATCTGGCATATACCAAAACCCCACCAGAAAGCATGTTAACCATTCATCACTGACATCCAAACACTGGATAATTGGAGGGCCACTGCTCAAACCTGCCTCCTGGCCTTGTGAGCTATTGGTGTGGATCCTGTGATGCCTGTGTTGAGGAACAGGATGGAACTGCCCTTGGGACCAGGTGTTGGCATGGGTAAGGAAACTCAAAATGTCTTTCAATTGTTATTCATCTAATTATTTTTTAATTTCATTTTGTTTTGTTGATCTGTTATTATCCATTGAATCTGATGTTTGTCTTTGAAAATTACCAATTTTCTTCATTCTGAGCCTTCTCAAGCGCTCAATTCTTTGCAAGCACCGTTAGCCCGCAGGCGGCCTTTCCTCCTTGCTACTCTCTTATCTTTAAGATGATTATCAGTTGGCTAATGATTTTATTTTTTTTATTCCTCTCTTGACATTTTTTTCTGCTACGCTTCAACACTAGGAAAGTGCTGCAGGGTAAACTTGCTACCCTAACTTTGTACCACATTGGAAAATGGATGGGGAATATGAACAGTGAGTACCCTTCTGACAGAGAGAAAGTAGACCTGTCTCTAACAAGCCCTTGGCCTTTCATTCCTTTTACCTGTCCCACTGGAAGCAGGGTGCTCTTTCTACGGGGCATTTTCCTTGACCACGCCAGCCCCATGCATGGCCTAGCACTGCTATACCTTGCTGTAGCTGTGATGGATTTATATTAGCTGATGCTCTGCCCCATTGCCCAGGACAGAGGATAACCAGGCAGTGTTTCTCATGCACCATTTAGACGATTTAAGCATTTAGAAGTTTACATTAACCTTCTTTTGATGAATTCCTCATCTGCATTCCAGAAAAGAGCATTAGCTTAGGATAGAAGCATTATTTACCTACCATTTATTTCTCAATATTTTGCTCTCCCCCAAGAGCACACTAATGCTTCCCACAGCATGAGCTGCCACCAGCACTGCCTTGGTGAGCTGACAAATCTCAGCGACCCTGCTGCAAAGGGGACGGGGGCTTTGGAGGGCAAATGAGGGCAGTCTTAGGGGATAATGTGGCATTTGGTGGCACTTAGCCATAATGCAACAGAGCAAAGGAGGCTTTTTTTAAAAAAATAGGTTGAATAAACAAGACAGTATTAAAAAATCCTTAGCCAACACACTTTTTATTATGAAACTTAAGATCAGTGTAATCCTTAAAAGGTTTTTAATTCCTGTTTAGAAGCACCTGCCCCCTCTCATGGCACTGAAAGGTAGTTTTCCCCTGAAGACAGATTCCAGTTTTCCTGTACCAGTGAGAGTCTAACTCTGTATCTACATCTAGTGGATTTCCCACAACATTGCCACTGGCATCAGCGTGGGTGCTGGGAGTGTGCAGCTCTGCCCAGGAGAGAGAGGTGCCCTGGCTATGCCTGCCTGAGAATGCCCTGGCCATACCAGCCTTTTTCCAGCCTGTCAGTCAGCAACCAAGTCTGATAAATCTGCACCTATTCACGTGTACAAACTCTAACTCAAATAAATAGGTGTGGTCATCTCTGTGCAGAATAGCACCACAGTTCACCTGAGCCTATGCAGTTATGCTGGTGACTTACATCTGGTTTTCTTACATGTTATCAGTATTGGTACAGTTATTAGCTCAGTATCACCTCTGTGGTGCAGTTAATATTCTCAGTGCCTTTATATGTGCATGGCAGAAAAGAGGAGAAGACAGGAGGAGACAGGGGCAGTGCAGCTCAGCTTAATTCTTCTATTTTATTTTTCAGAGAACTTTACCATTAAATGCCATTAGAAGATCTGTGTCCCACTCCTCATCTCTGCCCTACCTTTAGATACATCACTCTGGACATTTCTTGTTCTCCTTCTCACCTCTGTTTTCCACCCTACCCCAGCGTAGCTTAACTGCTTATTCTGTGGCTCTTTGGGACTGCTGCATCACAATGGATAGCTGGAGGGCTTCAACCATTTCAACCATTCAATTGTTCCTCAAGGTAAATTTTTGTTTGGTTAATTGTTCCTTGAGGTGAATGCACTACACAGCCACTACACGGAGTAGGTGCCACTCTGACCGTACCACAGACCTGTGGGAGGGGGCACAAACCCCTTGTGCCAGCAAAGGCTGGCTCTGTCACTGCAGTGCATGACCTTCTCCTGTATGCCCCTCCTTGCTGTCTGTGCTCCCTGCTTGACCCTTCTGCTTTCCATGTCAACCAGATGCATGCAACTGTCTTCACTCCACCTCTCTCCATGGTTCAGAAGAGGACCCTTACCCTTTCCCCCCACCACTATGGTATGGTGCTGCAGCCCTGGAGCAGTTTATCTCCCGAACACCGGCACTGCCATTCCAGAGCCAGGGATGAGCTGCAAGTGCTGCAGCACTCTAACTGCCCTATCCAAGATGTTCATCAGCATGGCCCAACTGCTTGCCAGAGCTGCAGTAGACATCTTTGCCTGTTTGGATGGTGGCAGAGGCTCTTCAGGGTGTGAAGAAGCCTCTCTTTCTCGAGGGTCCTTCAGCAGTCAGGGCAGGCTTTGCTAGAAGCAAAGCTGAAGAAGGAGATCCCAGGCAGACAGCAAGACACAGTCACCTGGCCGAGCAATTTTTGTATCATTGTGAAATCCACACGTTCAAACAGCAGGAGACAGACTCTCAAAATCATGAGGCTGCACAACCCTGGGATTATTTTTAAAAGCCCTTAGTGCCTCTCTTTTTAGTTCCTGTGCATGTTCAGAAGAGGTTTTCAAGGTTTTTACTGCAGCCACCAGCCAAGACATGGCTGTTTAATTCAGACTGCATTTAAACTGTACTTGCTTAATGAGGTAATTCTCCTCCAAAGTTAAAAGCCAAGCTTCCTGTATAGGTGATCAAAAAAGGGACTGGGGCTTCTGAATGCCGCTGCAGTTGGTCCCGTAAAAAATACTGCCTCTCTCCAAAATCTTGCTTTTCTTCGTGTGAGGCACAAAAGAAAGATGCACAAGAACTCCCGGTGGGGGTCTAAGTATCTCCTTCTCTGCACCTACTATGTGGAAAATCCAGGTCCTGCCTTTAGAGGAAATAGGGTTTTTTTAATGTTCACCTGATGGAATTAGGCTAGTAAAGAAATACTTGAAGATTCAGCATAAGCCCACAGAGCAAAAGAAACGAGTAGCTTCAGCAGCTGCAGATAATTGCTAAAGAATCTAATATTAAAGATAGCCAGAAAATGTAAATTGCATTCTATGTTTATTTATAATTTAAGTGTCAAAATTATGTGATGGGAAGTACAGTGTACAAGACACCCAAATATGATATAAAATTAAAAACTAAATCTGACTAATGAAGTTTAAAATATGTAAAAATCTTGTATTTGAAATGAGAGAAGAAATGTGTTTCTTAGGCCTTCTTTACTTGAGAATAAATTCTCTAAATTAACTGGGACCCACAAAACTTTCTCCTTGGACGCAAGGTCATTTTACAATAGAAAATTGTTTTATTAAAAAAGAAGACTAAGTATAATTGGTACCAATAAATAAAAAATCCTACACCTATTATAAGGCACAAACAGAAGAGACTCATTAAATACAAAATAGCTCCAATAAAAGGAACACTGAAGCAACTGCACTGATCTCCACCAAGGTCTCCTTTTTCCCCTCACAATTCCTGCAAAATAGATGTGGAGAGGATGCATTCAGACAACAGGGAAAATTATTAAGATGGTCCTTAACCAAATCCAAAGAGAACTATCACCTAGCTCATTCACTATGGACAAAATAATGTGTTTATCATAAGCCCATTTGAGTGTAAAGAATTGTACAAGTTCTCCAAGAAAGGAGTCCCTTTCCAATTCATCCTCTAAGAGATCAAAAGAACCCTCAGCAACCAATGAAACAAGTAAGCAACTATTCAAAACAAACATGAGTCAGCCTCAAATAGTGATCATAGGGGAAAAAAAAAATCAGGTGTTGTTTTTCATGTGCTCCTCCCCGTTTCCCTACCCACCTCCGCTCCAAACATGTTTGGCTGTAAATCTCTAACTGTGTGCTTTTGTTTGTAGATCATGTTTATCTGGAGTTGAAAGAGTTTTGAGGAAGTTCTTTGTCAATCGGTGTTATTAATGACATAGTTTAAATCTCACTGTCATAGTATTGACTGAGTAAATAAGTACTTCATGACCTAAAGGAATATTTTCCCAGTGAGGAAACTGGTTTGAAAAAATTGCCTAATCTTTGTTCCGTTATACCTGAAAGTCGTGCATGCAACTGGGCACTCACTCAAAGATGAACTCAGACTGTCTGTATCTCATAGGATCAGTAATGTGCAGATTTTCTAGATGTATCAGCCTGAAGTCCAACAAATTGTTCGAAATTGATATGTTTGTTGATTGGAGTGGAAATAAAAGAGAGTTTTGTATTTTTCCTATGATCCCTCTCTTTATAATTTTTATTTTGCCTGTCTGTGCTTCCAAGTAATTCTAGGGCTTCCCTGGGAACAGACCAGGTTCAGCCATTAATTTCCCCTTTTTAAATCAGTATTATCAGTAACCTGCCTCAGTTTCCTTTTCTGTAGAGTCAACCTCCACACCATTGACAATTTGCTCATTTAAAGCCAGCTACAAATCATGCTTATGTGAGTGATATCCCTGCCCCTGTCTAGACAGTAGCTGTGGCAGCATGGGCATAGGCAGCAGGAGGAATTTGTATTGGCAGCCAGGTCCAGAGTACAACAGCTTCTCCCCTCGAGTCTCAGAGCCAGGCTGTCCCTTGGCACAGCCAGGTCAAGATCCAGCAGATAGAAGCCTTTGTTCTCCGCCCCGGTGAGATCATTCCCCTTTCCCTGCAGCTGTGGTCCTTCACAGTTGTCCCTCTCACCCCACCGAAGCCCAGGCTGCTGCTCCACGCTCAGTGTGGAGCCTGCACCTTGGAACATCCGCACACTTGTGCCATCCCCAAAGGCTGAGGCTGTGTGCGGAGTGGAGCTGACAGCACAGAGACACCGCTGTGCTGACGCTAGCTGGGCCCTCAGATAAACTTTTTGGTGGAATTCAGGGCATTAGCTTAAAGCTGTGGAGTCTTAAACAGTTCCTGATCTAGTCCTTGATTGAGCTGAGACCAGCAGAGCTGTTCAGTCTTGCTTTGTCAGCACAGAGCAGAGGAAAGCGGTCCCTGGGGTGATGCCTGCGAAGAGTCCTTAGCCAAGTGGCTCTTCCCTGCTCTCACACATCACCTCTTCCTCACCAACAAGCCCCACAAGCTGGAATGCTTCTGGCATCTTTGCATCCCACTGCCATCGTGGCTGCTCAAGGGGGTGAGCAGAGTGCACCCACATTTGCTGCTGGAGGCACCAGGCCTGCTCCAGGTAATGGAGGTGTCCAGGGCGCTGAAGAGGTGCCTGCTGACCTTGTGTGGAGATCAGCTGAATAAATAAAGCCATATTACCTTTTTTACAGAATCAGACGATTTAAGATGCAAAGGTATCACTTCAGATCATCTGGTCCAGTCCTTGCAGTACTCAGTCAGATCCACCTTTGATATTAGACTATGTTACTAAGGGCCACATGTAGTCAAGTTCTGAGTATTTCCAAGAATGGAGATCCTACTATAGATTTCAACATGTTTTATGGATTTTATGCCTGATGAGAAATCATCCACAAGTTAATTTGTGCCCTTGGATCTCACATAAGCAACTCTGAGCTCTTCTTTGGTAATTTCTTGCAGTAGACCTGGGAGCATGCTTTTGCTTCCTGGAAGCCAGCTGGACCCACAAGATACAGGTGTGCTCAACTCTGTTTCTCAGCTAGGCTGCCTCTTCTCCCCTCTCCTCCCCTTGGCTCTGCCCTATTTTGGAGAACTTCAGCAGGAAGCTGTCCAGCAACAGAGATTATTTCTTTCTGGTTTTGGAAAGTTTCTGGTACATTTGAAGTGCCACCAGAAGCATGATGAATATTAGCTGTACCTCTGAGAAGAGATTTTTTTACCCATGGATCTTGCACAAGCAACACCATGACTCTGCTATTGCCTTAACAATGACAGATACATTACTGAGGGCCAGATTCAATAAATTCCGTCTGAGTTATCCTGAAATAAATTTTTTAGGTCTTTTGTGGCCTTGCATGGGAACAAAATGATTTTTTTTATTGAATTGAAATGTACCATGCTCTCTGAAAAGTAATTAAGGTATCATGCAATGTTAGTTAGCATTCCAAAACTTGCACAGGATGTTTTATAATGCAGTGTTTTATGTAATGAAATGACATAACAGAGTAAATTATTTTGCTGCTTTTTTTAATCCTACATGTGAATAAGTGACAGATACTAACAAATCGATTGCATTTATTACAAGAAAAGCATAATCTCTTTTGTATATATGTACTATCTGTGTAATTTATTTATTTGTTCTTTAATTCTAGGGATATATGTTAGAGAAATCTTCATATTAAAGATAGACTCTATCCTGGGTAAGCTTTCTGTGTGTGCATGATGGCCTGTCATCACTACAGAGAATCAAGCACATCTTTAAAACAGACTGTGGAATAAGTTTTAATACAGAAAAACATCTTATAAAATATTCTATTTTGACAAAGGGTGAAAAAAGTATATATTACTACTTCTTTTTAAATATAAAATTATTATTCACAATAAAGAGTTATCTGGTTTTCATAAACTAGAACTATATTAATATCAAATTCTGCTTATTTCAGTTTCCTGGTAAAGTGTAGGACTGGATTGTGATGTTGACATTGACAGAAGGCAAGAACTGAAAGCATCATGATATAAGTCCCAGAAAGGGGGGAGGAGAGGTGTATGACTTCAAAAAGACAACTTACCAATAAGATAAAGAAATGGCATTTTGATTTTAAAAGAGTGTGCAGCCTTTGCCAGACAAATTCTCTGGTTTTAAATTCTTCCAGTGGAAATTTATTCAATCAGAAAAAAAAAAAAATCACCATCTCCATAGGCATAGGCCTCAGGACTTGTTTCCTTGTTACTTGGGCCATCCACAGTTTTGTGATAATTAACCACGGCTTTCTTCCAGAAGAAGACATAAGAGGAAGTTTATTACCTATCAACAACCTAGTTTACTCCTGTCTCCCACATGTTAGGCTGGCAGAGACTTCCCGACCTCACATTCCTGAAGTGTGTTGGGAGCTGGTCTGTGATATGCTGTTTATGAAATAAATCCAGATTTTTGGTTTTTACCAAAACAATTATGACTTTTTTTATCAAAAAAGAGACATTGCCAGAATTATTGTGCTGTCTGAAGACCACCTGATCCTAAAAACCTGCCTTAAGGGCCAAGTTCACAATTCCTCATCTAACAGAAATGCAGTTGAGATCAAAAAGGGCTTTTGTGGTTTAGGGGCACATGATGGGTAGAGCCCTGGAGCAAAGCAGTAAATGTTTGTATTAATTACATTGATAGTGTGCAAAAGAAAATATTTTTTGTAAAAAGAAAATAAGCTCAGAAACTCTAGCAGTTAATCAGGACTATTTTGGAGGTGTTGTATACAGTTAAAGCAGTTTCTCAACAAAGTAAACAGTAGTAACCTCAGGCATTTATTTTTATTTCATGGCTCCCTAACTCAGTAAATCTCTTAAAAGTTATAAGGCAACAAAACTCTAGAAAGAGTATATTTGTATTTCAATGAAGAAAAGCATCAATATTACTTTGCACTGCCAAATACTATAAAAATTCAAATTATACTTTCATTGCTCAGTTCCAAAAATCCAGTAGATTGACTATTGCGCTGTTTAAGATTTTCTATGGATATCATCACTTGATTTAAACATTTTAAATTTAAACTATGAACTGTCAAAGGCAAAGCTAAAAATAAATGTTGCATATGTTTCATCTCACAAGGGTGAGCAACTAATAGAAGAACAAAAGGTTATTGAGTAAATATAGATTTTTGGACAGAGGGAGTGGGTATAAAGGTTCAAGATTTTTTTAGTGCTTTTATGACAGACTGACACAAACATTAAGAAAGTTTGACCTATTGTGTATCCAAACCGCAACAAAAAGTGATTTATGGCTTATTTAAACTTGTGATACTGAGGTGGAAGACATTCATCTCATTCTATGGATGCTTAGAATAAATCAAAACTGATTTGTGGATAGGACATTAAACTTGTTTTGTATAAAACTGAAGTTAAAAAAATATACCTGTGTTTTCTCAGACTACTCTCCCTGGTAAAAAAATAACCAGTAGGCTGGTTAAAGAAAGTGAAGGTCTTCCTTTTCCTACATAGCAAACGTGAACAGCTGCTTGGCTTGAAATGTTTCCCTAAATATGAATAATGGCTCTGGATGAAGGGGTCAAAGTATGAAATAATCATCAGCACAGCACAGCCAAACTTTTGGCAGTGAATTATCCAAATCCCATTTAAACACATTTTCAGAAGATCTGATATTCCTTTTGTAGCAACAGTGAGCAGGGTGAAGCCAAGGGGAAAGAGAGCAGAATTTAATAGAAAAATCATGAAACTGTGGTTACAAGAACTCAGCTCAGACTATAATTTACTATAATATACTTTCCTTAGATGCTGAAGAAGTATCTTATCAAAACCAAGGGAAATAACTGAAGGCGCTTCATGCATATCAAAAATAACAATTTGTAACAATCAAAATAGTAAAACAAAAAGAATTTTTCTTTTGAAATTTGATCTGCTTTTCTCAAGGTTTCTAAAGTGAGAAGGACTTTACTGATATCAGAACTTCACCTGCAGTAACTCTTATCTTCATGTATTGCTGTCATATGGTTTGGGGTTTAACACAGTAAGAACTTGGAGCAGACCCTGAAGTTATTTCTTACCAGAGATATGTGTGAAAAAACACAGGCTTTTACGTTTATGAAAGTTCAAGCACTTCCTCAAATCAGGTCATTAGGTTACAAGTTTTGTGGAATTCACTAATCTTTGCCATTTTGCCCATCCAACAGCATTCAAGGTTTCATTTATTTTACTTTTATATTTATTTTTTTTTAGGACACAGTAAGACTTAAAATAGCCAAACCCAGTGTTTCTTTTTGGACATCCACAATTAACACACACTTGAAGGCACAGGTTTTGGTCTTCAATTGGACTGGTTTGAAAATGATGCAAAATTAAATGTCAGCATTCTGCTTCTTTCAGAGTTTCTTTCACCTTGGTAATGGATAATGCTCAAGCAAAAAGTGTTTGCTAGGAAAAAGGAGAGATTTTTCTTTTGATTTTATTCTCTTTGGGACATAAAAATTACACTGCAGTCAATTCAGAGAAGAAATCCTAAGGCTTCTAATCTCTCTCAGTAAAGGCAATTCTGCTGAATTACTATCTCTCATATAACTTCTGCGTTTGCTTAGCACACATAGATTTACAGGTATTGTCCTCTGCCCGATTTCAATGTTCAGTAAAGCATAGAAGGGATCTTGGTTTTAATCCAGCATAAATCCCTGGTCAGTTTTATGGAGCTATCTCAGGCAGTACACAAGGGACAAATATAACTCCAGCACATATCAGGACTCTGGAATGAACAGAGCCTCAAAGGGGCTCAGAGCTCTTTTGAAGACTTTGGGATTGCTTTTTCTATCATTGTAGTATTGGCAAACTCTCAGTTTTGCTTTGACTCCTGGACTAAAACATTTGATTTGTACTTGGCTTTGGGTTAATAAATATTTGGGATCTGACTCTTGAAGTAAAAGAAAAATTAAAACTTTCTACCCTATAGGGACAAAAAGAATGGACCCTTGTCAGGAAAACAAATGGGGGTTGTTTCAGCTGAATTATTATCAAATCTCTTTATCAGACTTTACCTCTCTTTGCTTTGCTACAGCACCAGGGCTTTGCCTTTCTGAAGGGAGGCCAGTGTGTGCAAGAGGGCCCTGCCTTAGTGCCAGTCTTCCAAAGCACAGGAACTGATTTGAGAGGAATGGGGGAGAAGGAGGGGTTATGAGGAGTACCATGATTACAGCATCCTGGTTGTCTCTTACGGAAAAGCTGGAGGCAGAAAGGACAGAGTGAGACATTTTGGTCTCTAGCAAGCACAGGCTGTCTTTGATGGCTGGATACATTGTTAGCTGTTGTTTTTCTTTGTTTTTAAAAAAGCTTTTTCTACAATGTCAAATGTGTATCCCATTTGGCAGCGGGGTGTGAGTAATAAGCCACTGCTCTGTGACAGTAGAAGCTGTAAAATTCTACTACAGTCAGAGCAGTCTTTGCACTGATGCACACAAGGAGAATACTCTGTGGAGGGCCAAAAAATTGTGCTGAATCCAAAATTGTAATATTAAGGAAGCATCCCATCTTCCTGCAGGGATAGGGAAGTAATGTGTGTAAGGTGACATAACCTTGTAGCCTTTGTTTTCATGTAGCTTAAATTCAGACCAGACTATTCAATGTAAGTGTTTATTATGTCTCATTGAATTGCATGCAAATATATACAGAGGGAGAGAGAGAGGGAGAGAGGGAGAGAGGGAGAGAGCTCTATGAATAAGAAAGCCTATTTCCATTCTCATGGCCTCTGAGGAACAGAAAATGAAATAAGAAACAAATAAGAAAAGGAAAGGTAACCCCCACAGATATCTGCAGTCCCTGCACTGTCAAGGAGCTGATCACAATGCTCAGATATTAAGAGGCTTTATTGTTGAGTGAAGTAAGATTGTGTCTTGCCTTGATCATCTCATGTCTAAGGTGACAATCCAAACGTTCTCTGAAAGAATACTTTCTGCAACAGTCTTCCAAACTGTAGATATTCTTGATATTACCTTGTACCTAACTAAATTGAAATACATTTTGTGGAACTTGAAATACTTGACGCCATAGATTCAACACCTATGCACCAAAATTTATTCATACTATTTACTACCTTGCCCATTTTTTTTGTAATTTGCAAATACACCAGCAGTGATTTTATGTCATCTCAGTCATATGAACAGCTTTAAATAAAGAACTGATGACCTGTTAGCAACTATCTGGCTATTGGACACCTCTTCATCAACAATCTTCTGAGATCTGCCACTGCAGATAAAATGCCTTTTGTTTTCATGATGTGTGTTCTGTAATGCAAACATTTTGGTTAAAGTACTATGCTGCAGTAAAAAATGTGTAAAAATACTCTTCTGTAGAAGAAGATCACACAAAAAATTAGTTGTTTCCTCTTTAACAGCCTGCTGTACCAAAAAAAAGATAAAGTCCTTTCACTGGATTTGCCTTCTGTGAATCCATGCAAGGTGTCCTGAGTTATATTTTCAGTTTTAATTGTTTGTTGATAGAAACCAAAGTGCCAAATTATTTGTCCTGCAGTGGCAATACTCCATTCTTTTTGAATACCTTCAGTTTTTCAAATTTTCTCAAATCGGGCTTCAGACATTCCCCTGAAGATGCTGGGAGAAGAAAAGGGGTCGACTGATTTCCATAAGCTTCCAAAACTCAACTGGACAAGACCCTGAGCAACCTGATCTAACTTTGGAGTTAGACTTGCTTGAGCAGAGGATGGGTCCAGATGACCTCCAGAGGTCCACTCTAACCTAGATTTTCCTATAAATCTATTTTCTATTTTATATCCCAAATGTGGGTAAATAAATATCCCCCCGAGAGAGGGGATAAAGGAAATAATCATATAGCTGTGTAATATTGCAAGAAGTTACTCAGACAATCTTAAATCTGTAATCCATTAATTTTTGAGTGATTAACCTGGCATCTTGAGAATTTTCATGTATTTTTTGTACAGGGTGTTACTTGACTGTTCTGAGTGCATAATGAGAATAAACGTGCTGGTATGGAAGATTTCAGAGGGAGAAGAAAAATCACGCAATGCTGACATCAATAAGACCTTTCATTGTTTCATCAGTTGGTGGAGCTAAAAAGGTTTCTAAGAATCTTTTGCTCAAAATTAATATGTAATTGAATGTCATGACACTTGACAGGGATGCAATGGACTTAACACCTCTCCTTTGTTAGAATAATAATAAACTGAGCGCAGCTTGAATAGCTGAGTTCCTCTCAGTTAGAAGAACACAAATGTACACAAAATCCATCAACAAAACACAGCTTGTTGCAGAAAGTCAGCACTCCAGGAGTACCATCACCTCAGAGTACTGAAGTAGAGAGGTAGTGATCCTGCCTTAGCTCCTTAGCTCCATTTTCCCTCAAGAATTAATTCAGAATTTCGATTTTATATTAAGTGAATGAATCAGTTTCTCTGCAGCTGTATCTGAAAGAAGTACTGTGCCTTTTATTTTTAGATGCATTAAAATCAATTTGTGATTAGTGCTTCTCATTTTCTGAACTTCCTGCTTTCTGAGCAAACGAAAATTAGTTTGCTAAGAATACCCAAGTGTTAGAGTGAAGTTCATAAAGCTCTGATGTACAGTCAAGTTCTGTTTCCATTCATCTCACTCTACAGAGGTTTTTTTATCCTGATTTCAAGACTGACTCCAGTCATGCACCTGTTTGACTCAAGCGGGAGGATCTGACACAGCATTAACCTCTGAAACACTGTTTTTTAAACAAAAAGTGACTGAGTGGGATTTGCATACTCAGTGGGAACCTTCCAGCCACCAGTGACTCCTGCAGCAGAAACCCCCTCTATCCCACTGAAATCTTCTCCAAGGAAATATTTCAGGGGGCGCAATTTCATTTGGTGCATATTGAAATGCCTGGTTTACTTTTCTAAGCTAACCTATGTATGAATTTTTAGCACAACTGTATTAAAGGAATCACAGAATCCACTGAGTTGGAAGGAACCTAAAGGAATCATCAAAGGCCTACTCCTGGTTATTGACTGATCAGTTTAATCTTTCCTGCCCTTGTTTACATGCGACCCATAAAATGATGTACCAGGGGCACTTCAAGTCACCACTGATAGCACTGAATGGACCCCTTGGGCTCCAGAAGCTGATGTTGCACTGGTGGGCATGTGGGTCCCAGCCCAAGCAATGGACTGTAAGATGCAAATGAACTCATTGCAAGGTTGGTAATCGTGCAATGAGTCGTCAAAATGGGGCTTCTGTGCTTAAAAATATGTTGAGGGCAGAAGGTTATCCTAATAGGTCTGAGTTTATCCTAATCCCAGGGCCCCTCACTGCTCCCTTGACCTCTTTGTCTCATTAGCCAGGGAATTATCTGAGTCATCCTGTTGTTTTCAAGGCAAGATCAGCTTGCAAGACTGAACCTTTCCCTTCCAACCAGGAAGATGTCCGCATGCATATTCATTTTAATGTTAGTCATCACCGTACTTTTTTAATCTAATCAAATTCATTTTTCATTGTTTTACCTCACTAGGTTTTTAATGGCTCTTAAAAAATGATGTCTGGGTTTGCTGTCTATGTTCTCTCCAAATATCTGTGTTAACAGATTGCACTAGGTAAAAATTATGTTACTACTGTTACAAGCTGCTTCTGTCTCCTCTTCCCTACCAGAGCAAAGACTTTACAAAATATTGATCCTGTTTTCCCAATCTCAGCTTGAAAAATGTGTTTCTTCCAAGTTATCTTTGCTGCCAAAATGAATTCTCACCTTGAACACTGCAACCTCAGCAGTGCAGCCTCTTCCACATTCTTCATGCCTGCTCATCTGAGTACCATCAAATCCTTCATTCACTGCACCTCTAACACTGTCTTCTGCCCTGCAATGTTGGTCTGGGTTCCAGACTCCACAGACCTCATTTCTTGTCATCTCAGGTCTTGCTCTACAGTGTTAAGCTTTCAGACATGATTGCTATTCAGAGTAGAGCTTGGGTTGGGAGCCAAAGTAGCACTTAGGCAGCTTTCAGATATCTAAATTGCAAGATATGAGTCACAAATCTCCCTTCCTCTCCCATCCTTCCCCTCTATTCAAAAGCCCCTATTCCTGAAGACACCCAAGATGACCCTGCAGCCTGCAGAGGACTCATTACTCTTCTACAGTTCTGCAAGTGCCCTGAACCATCCCATCTCTGCAGCTGCACATCTGTCCTTGGACCATCTCCCAGTGCAGATATTCTCCTATATAATTCCTTTGACAGGCCCCACACTGAAAGATTTAGGCACCTAGGCAAATACTTGGATGAAGGGGAGAGGTGATGTGTCCTCTTATTCATAACATTTGGTGGCTCACAAGTTTTTCTGTCATAACCTCACTTTCAGTTGCAGCTTATGACCTGGCTGCTTCCCTCAAAGAGAGGACCATTTATGTTTTCCAACATCTGAAATGGCTCACATCAGCACCCACCACTTCCCAAGCTGTGTCCTAACCACAGCCCTAGGTTAGGGAGACTTCTGCTAGCTCTCTCCTCTCTCCTGTGGAATTTATGCTCCTCACTGGAAAGAGAAGAAAGCATCTTCAACCCTGTTTTTTACACCATAGCCAGACAGTTAGGGAACTCCCTTTGGAGGTCAGAGATGTGGGTTTGACCCTGCTTATTTGCCCTCCACTCCTAGCAAAAAAGGGAGGGCAGAGATTGCATCTTTTATTTATTGGTCATGGTTAAAACCATTAAACTACTAAATAAATATGGAGATCAATACTTTCCAGACTGCTGAACAGCCCCCAGACTCTACATCAGTGAGAGAGTCAACCCATATTCCCTTCAGGGACAAGATATCACACCACCCAACTTGCTGTCACCTACCTACTTCCCCAATTCTACGCTTTCACCCCAATTTCAGCATTGACAATTTCTGCTTTGTTTCAGCTGATGTGATTTAGGGAGTGGAAAGGATGAATGGCTTTTATTTCACATTAAACTGCCATTTCACAAAGGGATATGGCTGGATTCCATTTCCATTATCTAATTTGACCATTATCTGACATTTCAGATGGAACTGATTCATTGAAATTATATTACCTCAGCATTCAGTGGTTACTCACTGCCTTCAACAGGAAATTGTTCAGATAATCCATTGGGGCATCATTTAAAAGGGATATGTAGATTACTCCTGCAAGTAAGGCAAGCAGCACTGGATCAGCATGGCTAATGGCACAAAATGGGAGGCAAAATCTGGCTGAAAAGGGTTGAAAAAGTAACAATTTATTTGAGAGGATTATCAGAAACACACTGCAGTGTTCTTGAAACTAATCCTATTGATTCCCCTTTCTTTTGATCTGTAGTATTTTCCCTATATCAGGCAAGTTGGAGGAACAAAAATGTGCTTCAGGTTCAGTTCATTCTTATTATATTTATCTGTATTCTACAGAGTCCCACATGGAGAAGTTAATCTTTTATTTATCTGAAGAATATTTTATACATATTATCCCATAACAGCCTTTTCTACCACTGTAACAGTGAAAGTTCTGTCAGCAGTACCATTATGCACAGACGAGTCTCATTTTTAAAAATGTAGCTGCAAAAATATGGTATCAGTTCAGACTTTATACTGAACTCAGCCATCAGAGGGCAATTTTTTTTTCATAACACTACTTGTATGAAGGTGTTTGAGAAAGGACAAAATGAAACTCTGAGGAATTACGGAAGTATTGTTGCAAAAGAGGCTCTTCTACAGTAAGATAAAAACTGAGCAGAGGCATCTATAAATACCTAAAATGGGAACCAGCAGAAATGAGTCAGAGCATCTTCATGCCTAGTCAGTACAGAATGCTATTGAGCTAACGGAGAGCATCTAAATGCAACTTTGTACTTAGGACATCCTTAGAATCACATTTTAGTCCTTTTCTATTTTCAAACTCTGTAATGAAGGTGAAATCTGTACATCCTAAAAGCTTGATATTAATGGACATACCTTTCACAGGGAGTATCTAAGCTTTGAAAGCCTTGCTGAAACACATGGGTTTGCATAAACATTTCTTGATCTTTTCAGATAAAGTTTTGGAGTGTTTGTGGGGGTTTTGTTGTTTGTCTATTCAAATTTAAAACAGACCTAATCTTCTTGTGTTCATTATAGAAATTAAAAATTTGTTCACTGATGCTAGTCACAAGACTATAAAATCAACATGTAGTCTGGGTGAGATTTTTGTCAATATCATCTCTTTGGTATTAGTATTATTAGGTTGATAACACAATTTGAAGTCCTTTGTGCAATCCCTCACTTATCTTCTGTGAGCAGTTTTGAATCAGATCGTACCAAGTGAGAAATGTTGTCGTAGGCTGACCAAAACTATTAGCACTGAAAAAAATGGTCCATGGTATGCAGGGGCATCATAATGGCTCCTTTTTGGCCTTAAAATCTAAAGAAAAGTACAGTCAAAGAGTGTTTAGGGAAACATACGTAGTAAAGCTTTGTATTGATCTGCAGTGAGAAAAGAGAAGTCTAAACCTTTAATTTTTCAAAATTGCAAATTGGTGAATTATGCCAATTACTTTTAATAACATTTCATCTGAAAGTGGATCTCAGAATAAAAATCATGGTTTTATAAGGAATAATTATAGTTATGTGATTATAACCACTAAACCTGCATATTTTTGAAGGAGAATAGTTTACTTGTTATACATTAGTAAAAATAAAGTACCAAAAGTACTAAAAATAAAGGCTCTTGTTGTAAATGGAAAAGTTGCACCTGGTTTCATTGGTTTTCCCAGCTTCTCATGGAAACTGCTGTGAGATAACACATCTCCAGACACGTGCACTGTAACTGCTGCAACTACAACAGCTACAACTAAAGAGTAAATGTTCTCCAAAGCAATGTTTAGCTACCAGGGGAGGGACTGAAAAGAATTCAGACCTGACTGAAGGTCAGCTGCACTGAAGTGGAGGGTGCCAGTGGTGAGGGCTGCAGCTCACTGGTGCTGACTGCACCTGGAAGGGCTGCTGGTGGCCAGGGGCTGTGGGGCTTTCATTTTCAGCACAAAGTGATCTTAACTATCTTTCAAGCAGTTACCGGTCTCACTTTAAGTGGGAGGGAAAGGTTCTGCAGTGGGACAGTCTTTGGGGAGCAAAAGGTGGAGAAAATCTGCCAGGCAGGACATCTAGGGCAGGTGGGAGGCAGGGGCCTGGGAAGGAGAAATGTGAGCAGGGCCTGGGAAGCTGTGGTTTAAGGGAATTCAGGTGTTTGGTGTTGTTGGACTAGGAGTTTGGGATTTGGCATGAAGTTAGAGGTTTCTAGCACAGTAGTGGAGGGAGCAAGAATAGAAGGTTTTAAGGGGTGACTATGAGGCAAGGTACTCCTAACAAGGAATACTAATGGCAAGCAAAGATATAAACCACTGAAGCACTTCCCTCCCTTGCCTCTAGCCCCCACCCTCTTTTTTTGGGTTTCTGGCATATAGAAGTCACATTTTTGAAAGCTTAAATACACTTGGCATAAGAGATGAACTGACATTTAACTTTCAAAATATTTTGATGATATTCCTCTCAACTGACTCGTGGACATAATAGGTTCTTACTGGCCTAGAAGAAAGATCAGGTTTTGGACTAAGGATAAGAAGAAATGTTTTTTGCAACTCTCAGGAGTAGTCTCTGAAAATCAGCGGATTTTGTACTGTTCAACATGTTCAGAATCAGCCTGGAATAACAGCGTTGTTAGTAAGGTGAAGCTTTGCAGTGGATAAGAAATTATTCAGTAGGTTCAAAATTAAAACTGAATGCAGAATGCTACTGAAGGAGTTCACAATATTAAATGGCAAAATCACAGATGAAATTCAATGTCATCAAATGCAAAGGAGTTCACATGGGAAAAAGTATTCACAACTGTACATGCATAGTGATGGATTCTAAATGAGCTGCTGCTGCTCAGAAAATGAAGTTTCGGAGCTGTTGTGGCTTGTTCTCCTGAGATATCAGCCCCGTCCCTAGCTTTGGTTGCAAAGACAAAATGCTTATTTGGTGCTATTAGTAAAGAATGAAACAGAGAATTTAATCATGTTGCTCCTCAACTTGGAATTCTTTATTCATTTCTTGTCATGCCTTCTCAGGAAGAATATGGCAGAACTAGGCTCACCTACCTCCTAGATGACCTCCACCATTCATTTGTTCTGAACATAATAAATGTTCGAATAGTTGGGAGGCCATTGCTTCCCTTGTGCAGAAGGAAATTATCTCCTCCATCAGTGTCTCTGTTGGAGAAGAGGAAGCCACCTCACCTCATCTCTTAGCTGCAAGGCTTAGGCATGTTCATGTTAAGGAAAACTCGCAGTCTGAAGCAGGTAAAGCTAGAGGTGAAAAGTATGGTTTGTTTAGATGTGCTGGTTAGGTGAAGCAGCAATGACCTTGAGCTTAGTTCTTCCACAATCTGTGTTTTGCTCTGGTTAAAGGTGGTACATGTTACACTCCCTTTTTTACCTTAGGGTCATTAAAGCTTTAGCAATAAGACAGTTTAATTATAATGAAAGCATGAATCTCTTTCTGAGGCTGACAGATGACTTCAAGCTGGCCACCATGGTAACAGCATCTGAATTCCTTTTAAGTCATTACAGGGCTATGCAGCTCTGGGTCTTGGTAGCCACAGTGCTATCAGGGAAGAGGAATCTCTTCTTTTCACACCACCCAAGACCTCCCACATTCCTCCCTCCTCTGAATGTAAGATAGGCACCACCTCCCCATAAAACTCATCAAAACCAAGGAGCAGGACAGTTTCTGATGGATCCAGGAGTTGTCTTAAAGAAAATAACTGACATGAGAACATCTGCAATGGAAGAAATCCACACGAAAGGGACAGTATATATTTATATCTTTCAGCCTTAATTTTAGTTTTTGGAGTCACCTATCAAATGTGATTCCTATTCAAGTAAATTCCTGCGTATGTGGAAAAGTATCAATAAAACCCACAAAATATTTTTTAAGAACTTTAAAAAGTAAAATCAGAAAGTGTGAAGTATATTTAAAGTTCAGAATTTTAATGTCAGCATGAGCTGTGCAGGCAGAACCGCATGGTCTAAAATGAAAAATTTAGACTGACATGTTCATAGCTGGCTAACTCAAACCCAGAAGCCCATAGGAAAATGTAAGACTGTGTTCTATAGGTGAAATAAAGTAAGAGTAGAGAAAAAATTCTGAATTAGTCTTTCTGCTGTTCACTCTCAGGAAAGCAAGGATGAGCTCCAAATTACCACCATAATAAATATGGCTTTTACAGGTGATTGACCATACTAAACAATTCATTTGAAAATACGGTATGGTGAAAAGTTGTAATATGGTTTCAGAAAGACTGTGAAGTCAGTATCAGTCAAATCAGAGGTGATTTGGCAAGCCTATCTCCCTCTTTGTACATACAGTTAAAGAGGTAACAACTCTAGTAATTTTATCTTAGGTTTCTTGATATATGATAGCTTTCTTACATCTCAGCTATGGAAGTGTAGTGGTTTGATCACATCTATTTCACTCTGTGAGATAAGGAGTAGAGAAATGCAAAGCAGGCCTAAAACTTTAAAGAATATAAAGAAGTTTATTAAAAACAGAGTTAAAAGTAACAAGAAATAATAAGAAGTTAAAGCAAACCCCCTCTCCCCTCAGCACTCCCCCCTCCTTTACCACCTTACATAAAGGGTAACAATTTTGGTCCGTGTTACAGTCTTTAAAAGTCTTTTTTTCATGCTTAGGGAAAAGGGTTTCCTTCTGCCATGCAGCGGAAATTTTTCACAACTCTGTAGTCCACCTGGGAATCATCTACTGATGTGAAATATCTCTCCCATGAAAATTTCACAGTGTCCATACTGCAATCATGGGCCATCACATGGGGTTACAAGTCCTTTTAAAGATGAATTCTTCCAGGCCAAACACAAAGGCTCTCTGCTCCTTTACAAAACTCTGAAAACTGCTTCACAACTACATGGCCTGGCATAGGCATTCTCTTACATCTTCACAGGCTGCAACATAAATTCTCACAGGCATGGATTTTCATCTCCCCATACTTTTATAATGATTTAAAGAGTTCAGTCCTCCGCAGCTGCTAGAAGGGGTTTTAAGATTGGCGCCGGAACGCATACACCCTTTTCTCCCGCCGCCATCTCAGCGTCGTCCCACGTGCCTGACTTTCTCTTTCTCCCTGACCGTGCAGCCTCCATGTTCTTCTCCCTCACGTCTTTCCCCACGGGCTGCGCTGATGTTCAGTTCGGTGTGAGCTGTGCAGGCTGGAAAAGGAGGCTCCGCTGGTCCCGCTGGGTCTGTGCAGGCTGCAGGAGGGGGGAGGGGAATCCCCTTGCTTTCTAGAAGCCGATCCGGATGGATTCGGCTATGGGCAGTCCATAGATAGTTTAGCTGCCCACAACTCTGGGGGAAGGGAGAGGGGTGAGGGGGGGCAGGGGTCAGGCAGGAGCCCAACCCGGGCCCAGGATGGGCCCAAAGGTTCGGAGGCCCCCCCCTTTCTCTGTCAGGAGACCGGGAACAAAAGGAACTTCCTGCCCTTGCACGGGGTTTAAATATGCAAAATTCACAAAAGCGCATTGGCTTAAAAGCTTGTCAATCAACTCAGTTTCAACCCATTACAGGAAGTAACAGAATTATAGAAAAAAACCCCAAACCAACCCAACATTTATTAAACCCCAGAAATTTTTAAGACTCGTGCCTTAGGAGGAAGACCAGAAAGTATGACCAAAACACACTCTAAAAATAGAAGAAAATAAACAAACAAAGTGCCACAACCTCCTGATTAATAAAAGTCTACTAGTTATATTGAACATATTATTTTTGATGGATGGCTTGACTTTTGAAACTTTGCGGCTGGCAAAAGTCCAAAAAGAAAACTTTTGGACAAAAACCAAGCTTACCTGACTGACTGAGTAGTAAAACTTTCTACTAGACCAGAACTAACTTATATAAAACTATTTTCTTATCTTATACTGGATGCATAAATTCCATGGCAGAAAATGTATTGCATATGTCAGAATATTGGTTAGGAAAAAGCTACTGACTGAACATCAGATTTCCTAACCTCAGTTAGGCCAAATGTAATCTAAGTATCACCGGATCATGTCTAGTTTAACAGAGATTCCTCCACAGTACTAGAACGCATAACCTGCCTGCAGTGTGTAAAATCAGATGAATGAACACAATTCATCCTTGGTCAAAATTCTTGGAGTACTGTATAATTACAGCAGGGGTGATTTGGCTCACCAGGAACATTAAATGACATAAAATGCAATTACTATGCTCAGGGTATATTGTATGCCGCATATACTTCCTATTTGATATTAAAGAAAATTTGCCTCCAAAGTGCCAGCTTTAAATGTGAACAAGACATGTGGAAAGCTCTTGCACTGGCCAGTGCGGGATAAAAAAAATCTCAAGGATTTCTGCAACACTGTAGGTCTGTAACTCCTCTCTTGGCTCTAAGTTTCTACCTCTTCTCTTGTATCTACTGACCAGATATATTACAGATACCTTCTGGGTGATAGGAAAGCTCCCTTTTACAATTTTTGGTGGGACTTCTGAATACTAAAACCAGACATGTCTTGAATAGTTTATATTCAGGGTGAGGAAACTAGTCCTTGCTGACTAGGCTTACCAAAAATGTTTTTAGACCAAACAGTAACCACAAGTGTTTATCCAATAATAACATGAAAAAAGAAAAGCATGTACACATATGCCTTGCAAAATGAAATCATGGGCTGAAGTTGGGCCCCAAGGCCACAGGATTTTCCACCTTTATTACACTTCAAAATTAGTTGGTATTTTGTATCATGAGTATATTTTAGCAGATGGAGATTAGAAGTCTAAATGCCACTTTTGGTGTAATTTCAATAGTTATGAACCTTGGATGGGTACTCTCTGAATTTGCTATATATGCAGGCAATAAAATTCTAGTGTGCGAATGTAAAAAACACCTTTGTTTCCACATTTATGTATCTGTCTTATTTGAAAATGTAGAAATATGAAACAGCTAAATGGAAGATAATTTATTCCTAGAAGCCAGTTCTGATGAGAAAGACAGGATTTAGGTTACTATATGGCCCTTTATTCACTAGCTAGTACTCATTTTAAGAGGATGCTCTGGAAAAATACGGCCTGTATTTTATTTTCTTCTGATCTTGTTTTTTTGTCTTAGTTTGGTTTTCTTCTTTCCTTTTATTGTCTGCAAGGCAGACTCTTTGCTGTTTGACAGGCATGAAATGGTATGGAACAAAGACACCAGCAATTATGGGGAAGAACAAACCATTCCATTTGCTTGCAAAGCAAAAAAATACACCCCTTAAAAAAAAAAAAAAAAGGCAGAGTTTTTAAACTGGCATCCACTTTACATGTTACTGATCAGGAGTAAGTCAGTGGGAATTGTCTGCCTGGCACGTGAAAAAAAAAAAAGTAAAAAACAAAGTAAAATCTCTAGGGCACAAGGTATGTCATATAGCCATTCTAGCTGAAGCACAACATGGAATAAAAAGGGTTGCAGGTCCTGAGTAAGTTTTTGTCATCTAATTATTTGCTGTAATCAGTCTTCCGTTACATGAATACAGGGGATTGCACATTATCTGTGTGAATCTTCCACCTATAAGGTCATAAAGACTTGAACTGTTTTCCTCTGGAGACTTTGATAGGAACTCAGCAATTCTTAGGATGTTTCACCCCATGAAATGTGCTAATGGGAAACTAAAAGGTGTTAGCAGCTCCCCAAAGCCAAATGGAAAAATTCAATCATTCTTGGCAGTGCTCCAAGGTGGTCTCCTTTCAAATTAATCTGTGGCATCTTCAATCTCATTAGGAATTAGGGACTCACAGATTCTTGTCAATGTTAATATCACAAAGGGAGAAGTAGCCTCTCCACAAAAAGCAGAAGATATTACTGCAACAGAAATATTTAGGGCCAAACTCTGCACTTAGTTACTCTTTGGTAAGTTTATTACAGATTCGTGCTGATAAATGATATGTGGAAAATGGCTCATCTTGGTTTTATAACACTGGCCTGATTTTCAGGGCTGTGGAGTGATTTTCAGCTGCGGGCATTTAATACTTCTGCAAAGGAATGTCCCGGTTCTCCATAGTATCCTTTCATTTGGAGTTGTATTTTTTTTCTTATATCATACATTTTTCCCCCCCAACTTCTCTTTTCCTTTGAAGTTTGTTGTATGGAAAAAATTAAGCTGCTTAATGAAATTTTTATTATGATGTTGCCCTCTGCATGGTGAATTTGGGACTGAAAGACAAATCTAATCTGTCAGTGTAGCAATCAGGTGTAAAGGCACTACATTGTTGTGTCTTTGATCCCAGATCATCTGCAGTCTCAGAGTGGCATGGCTGACTTTGCCTATAAAAAGGCAGTTTAGATCTGAGGATTTGCAGTCCAGCATTAAATGCAGTGCCTTGTATAGTGAAGCTGCAGCACTGGCAGGGCTAGGTGGTGAAAAATAGGAAAGGTAACAGCTGTAAGGGATAAGGTGTGGGGGCTTGTTGGATTTTGATTATTTTTTTAAAACAATGGAATATATATAACACGCTAGTTTTTGCAAATTTTTTTTAAAGTGGTGATTTAGTAAGGCTTTAGTAATATGGATGTCAAATTGAAAAGAAAAGCAGCCACTATAGATAGAAGCAAACTGTAGTTAAGATCAATTTCCTTTGGATTGAAATATTTTCTCTTCAAAGATAGAGGTGGTGTCAAGTTGTTGTGACATTTGCAATGAAATGTGAAAACAATTTAAAGTTACAATTATTTGACATCATTAAATCACAGAATCATAATTACTAGACTTGAAAGGGTCTGGAGGAGGTCATCTAGTCTATCCACCGTGGATAGTTCTGTCAAGCCACCTCTAATCATGCAGGCTTCACAAACCTCCACATAATCAGTGCTTCAATACTGTGATGATTAGAAAAAGAAATTCCTAATGGTAAATGTAATTTTTTCTTGCTGCCTCTTCAGCACATTATAGAATCATAAACTCATAGTAATTTTTTCTTGCTGCCTCTTCAGCACATTATAGAATCATAAACTCATAGAATGGTTTGTGTTGGAAGGGACCTTAAAGACCATCTAACTCCAACCCCTCTGCCATGGGCAGGGACACCTTCCACTAGACCAGGTTGCTCAAAGCCCCACCCAACCTAGCCTTGAACATGTCCAGGGATGGGGCATCCATAACTACTCTGGACAACCTGTTCCAGTGCCTTACCACCCTCACAGTAAAAAAATTCTCTCCAATATCTAATCTAAACCTCTCCTCTTTCAGTTTGAAGCCATTCATTACATGTCCTTGTGAAAAGTCCCTCTCCAGCTTTCTTGTACCCTCTCCGGTACCAAAAGGGTACTGGAAGGTGCTCTAAAGACTTCCCAGAGTCTTCTCTTCTCCAGGCTGAACAACGCCGACTGTCTCAGCCTGCCCACGTAGGAGAGGTGCTCCAGCCCTGCAATCGTCGTTGAGAACCTCCTCGAGTCTTTCTCCAAGAGGTCCACATTGTTCTTACATCTTCTGTGCTGGGGACCCCAGAGCTGGATGCAGTGCTCCAAGTGGGGTCTCACAAGAACAGAGGGGCAGAATCCCCTCCTTTGACCTAATGATGACACTTCTTCTTTACAACAATTTTTTGCCTCTTCTTATCTCAAGTATTCCACTTTTTTTCCCCACAGGGCAGAAGTTTCCAGACTTTTCATCATTCCCACTGCTTTTCTCAACCATCTCCATGGAAGGCCTATCTCCAAGTGCAACAGTCAAAATTCTAGATGGGGCCTTAATGTACATTGGATTCTTTGGAGGTGAATCTCTTGTTCAAACAGGAGTTTGCTTCTCCTGTAATGGCAAGACACCACTGTCTCAGCCTGTGAGCTGCTGAAGCCCCTGTTCTGCTTTTTCTGGACTGCTACACATTGCCACATTCATAGGGCTGATTGTTTCTGCCTCAGTTGAGGACTTGAAATTTGTCTTTAGGATTTACACAAACACTTTTCAGACGGTACAGGTCCCCAGGGTTGGATGCTTAGTTCACAGGTAGCATGATTCCCAAAGCCACAAAAATTTGGAAATTGCTTTTTGAAAAATGCTCATCAGAACTGTTGGTGAAGGGCAGAAAGGAGGCAATGCCAAAATGTGTAACAACACAGACTTGTGCTTCTTCCTTTATTCAGCTGAAATGTCAAAATTCCTCCCTGAAATACTACTCAGGTCTAACAGTACCTCCTTGTCCTGGGTGGGTTTTCCCACATACCACAGCACAAGGTATGTGGTATTTCACCTCACTCTGAGCATGCTTAAGTGAAGTGTTTACTATAAGGTAACATAGGAAACAATGTTTGTGCTAAAATAAGACAACATGAGCAGTACTTTGGCTTGTATGGGCACCCTCTGCCACACAGCTTTTGTTAGGATAATGGGAAATGAGATGCCACAGGAACTCCATAAGTCAGAGGCTTATGAAAATTAAGAAATGACACAGGGCTTTCTGTGAGCAAACAGACAGAAAACCAGTCTGTTTGCTGTATAGTCAAGAGGTATGATTTTCCCCATTTTGTATTTATTTACCTTATCATTTTCATTTACATTATATAGACTAAGATAATTTTGTATTGGTGTTCAAGATAATGAAAAGTATGTCTGCAGTATGACTTGGTAGCTGTGATTATTCTTATCTGTAGATACTAAAAAAACATAAAGTTGCCTAAGTGAGACAATAACACCCTATTAAAATAACTCTTAATTTTGTGGATTTTTTTTTCTTGCTTTTATGCTTCCTTTCATTAAATAACTATACAATAATTGCATACATTTTTTATAGGTATATTATGTGTGTTTTTTATGCCACAACTCTGCTGTGTTGCTCTCTATTTTTTCATTGTACTGCCTATTTAAAATATGAAATACAATTTTTTTAATGTATGAACAGGAAAACTTTTGGGACAAAATACTTGAATCATTGCATCCTGAATTACGTGCAGGAGATCAACAATATAAGACAGAATGAAAAAACAAGGTCTCAACTTGATCAGTGTTTCAAAATAAATACAATTTTTTTTAGTAAGTAGAAGACTCAGGAGTTCTGGGGAGGAGCAGAAAGCCTCCACCTGTGCTCAAGTGTCTGTGACTAGCTGTTGTCAGAGAACTGGATGTAACCATGCCAGAGTGAGAACTGCAAATACCTGGTGGTCTTTTCAAACAACTCTCCAGGAGCTGGCAACAATCACCAGTTGGCGAGTGCATCTCAGGCTTCTCACATAATCCCGTTTTTAAAGTGTGTACACACAAATAATTTCCAGGAATCTCCCTCATTAACATAAATGTGTGTTGGAGACTTGAGAATTTCACTTCTCTGCTCTGGAGCCTTTCCTGCCTGCCCAAACTCAAAACTTGGGTCTTTTCATATCTCCTGAGACTATATGGATGTTCAAATCAGTACAGCCCAACCCACACACTGCCCTGCACATGCATTCCTCCATCTTCTTCCTTAGTGATTGGGAACTTATCTTCCCTATCATTCAGGCCCATAACACTTACTTTCTTCTACTACTTTGGATCCATATATTCATACTGAGCTTGTCCCTGAATTCTTGTGACTGTCTGCATCTGTTAAGGTAGACCTTTTCTGTCCATCCAGCCAGACAAGTTTTCATTCAGGTTCCCACTATCTCTCAGTAACTGCAACATTGTCATCTCTCATGCATTAGTGACATGTTTCCATAGCCTTCCTCACTCAGCCAAAAATTATAGTCTTAATTATCTGCTCTTTGTATTTTAAACACTTTCTTTCTCCTGTGATGCCAGGAGATCTCACCATACCAGGACTCCCTAGAAATACCCTCAAACTTTCCCTGTTGCTCATTAGACACCTCCTGGGTGTTGCCCAGGGACAAGTGGGTGACCTGCCAGTGTAACCAGCAGCAGAATATGCAGCTGTGGTGCTGAGACCTTGAAAGCTTCAAAGGTTATTGGGTGAAACTGGCATTTTGTCCTCTGTTTGTAGAGCATGTAGAGCAGCTGGGTCCACTTTTGTGGTTGAGTTCTTAGTTCTATTACAGCACAAAAAGCCAGCATTTTTAATATTTACAGTGTCTGAAGGTAATGATGGCATGAGAGCTGCAGAGCAGAGTCATGCTTTGTGTATACTCTTGCACTGCTGATGTTTTCAGTAAATCCACACCTATGGAAGGGAGTAGCTTTGATTTCCTATGGTTCAGCCCATGCCTACTTCCTCCCAGATACCTACTGTATTGTTTTATTTCCATTTGATACATAAATAATACAAGAACCGTATTAAATTGCTCTAATTTTGTCTACTTAGACTCAAACTCGTCAGAGAAAAACTAAAAGCTTTGCTCCAGGAGTGCTAAATAAACATAGCAGAATTACCACTGAGGGATAAGGGAGACAAGTTAAAAGGGAGCCAAACTTGTGCCATTGCAGTAGACTGAACAGACCACTGAAGTAGTCAAGACAGTATCAGTTCAGGTATGATTTAATGTACTTTGCAGAAAGTTCCCAGATTTCCTAACCTTGAAAATAAATCTTGAGACTCAGGTGTTTTTCTGGCAGAGTAGGCAGTGCTAAGCCTAAGAAGAAGCCTGTTGCAGCAACAGAAGGACCTACCCGGATTTACTGGTGGAGCATGTTTCTGGTTTATAGCCTCTCTTCTGTAAGCACAAACCCTATGAGACCTTTTTTGTTGTTGTTGCTTTTCTTTCCTACTTTAAATGTAGTCTGTTCTCACTTTCCATTTTAAATTGAACCTCTTTTCCACTTGGGAGTGTTTTAAATGTTTGCAAGTATTTTTCATTTTTATAAGGAAAAAGCCACTTGACTAACACAGTCCATGCCAAAAAAAAATCACTGCTTTTAGGGCTGCTTGGGAGTCTAAGGAAATAGTAGGCATCAATGTGTAGATGATGCCAGTTTTTATATAGCACAGTTTATAGTATTGCAATATGAAGGCAGATGATCAAAAATATCACCTGTCACATCCACCTTCGAAAATCTTCCCCACAGGCCTTCTGTTTGGCAAAGGCAGCATCTTAGCTGGAGTTCTTGCTGTGAGGGGCAGTACTCTGCTTTCTTGTAAGCCCTCTTTAGGTACTGGAAGGCTGCTCTAAGGTCTGCCTGGAGCCTTCCCTTCTCCAGGCTGAACAACCCCAGCTCTCCCAGCCATTCTTCACAGGGAATGCTGTATTATAATGGTGATACTCATCAGGCAGCCATGGCACTGAAGAGGCTGTGCTGATCTCACCTAAACTGGTTTCAGAAGGTAAGAACAGACCAGCTCCCACAGTCACCACCCCAAGAAACCAAGACAAAACTCAGACTAGATTTAAAACTGAACACAGCTACTGTACAGGGCCACGGCTGGTGTTCCTGGCTGCTGCTCCACCCTGTGCTCAGCCCTAGGGACTCTTACGGGACCAAGTGTCTTTGACAGAGTAAAGAAGGGCATGAGGTATAGGCAAGTTTCTGTGGAAAGGTAATTTCATACAAGAAAGAGAAATCGAGGGATTTTCAGAAGGACTAAAGGAACAGGAGTTTTCCCTCTTAGAGGAGAAGCTGCTGGATGGGCCCTATGTCACTTCCAAAGGGGACACAAACCACCTGGCAGGTCTGATGGAGCTCAGGAGCAAACCTAGCACTAGTGCCTGAGCAGCTCATTATGCTCCAAGTTTCCTAATTTTCAATATGGAATTATTTCACCACTGAAATTGAAGGATTGAATGTATAAAGATTTTTTTTTTTGAAAGCCATAATTTTCTAGCTAGCAGAAATACACCGTGTCTCTAGCATGAGAAGGACTTGCCTGGTGTAAAATGTCTTGGTTTATATATAAACCAGTCGTGGTGTTCAGTGACATCTAGGGACTGCCTTCGAGAATTGCATTGCCTGGAAACGCCATCGTCTCCGTGTGTCTCCTTCAGATAGCAGCTGGGAGTCTGAACCCTAAACCATTGCTTTCAGCTGCGGTGGGCATTGCTGAGGTCTGCAGACAGACATTTCCATCCTCACAGCGACTGAGAAATGCAATGTCATGATCTGTGGAAACAGATAAATGCTGAGGCACGACTTCACATTTTCAGTGAAACATTCTGAGCTACTTAAATACTGCAGGTTTTCATCTGAGTATAAAGTTTGTGCTCACCCCTGTACAAGGCCCCATGGCCAGGGGGAGATTTGTTTACTCAATACATAGTAAATATAGGGGGGTGCAAGCAGTGTGGCTTGGGTCACATTTTAGAGTACCTAAGTTATGAACTAAGTTACAGTATTATTAGTTAAGAAACAAGATTCTTGTTGATTAATTTATCTTTTTTCCCCCCCCTATTCAACAACTGTAAGTGAATAACCATCAGTTACTTCTTAAGCAGCATTTCTCCCTTTCAATCCCACTTTGAAGAGTCAGGAAGGCTACTTTTAATTCAATTTACTTTTCAAGTCCCTGCTATTGGTATTTCTAGGCATCAGCCACGTGGGAAGCAACTGCTGACTTGGAGGAACAGGGTGCCAGCTGTGCTTGGCATGGGAGTGCAGGAGCAGCAGGGCATGGGCACCACAAGTGCTGGGGGCTGTCAGTGTCTTCCTGAAACAAGCTGCTGAGGGAGACAACAGGAACGGGGCAAAGAATGTTCCAAACTAAAGCAATTCTACTAAAAATTCCTCCATTTCTTCCACCAAACCTGCTTGGGATTACAGAAATGAATGGAAGAAAACCAGATACCAAAGGTGTTGTACTGTTCCACACAAAAAGTACTCTGGAGATTTAGTTCTCCTGACAGGATTCATTCAATCTCAGGACTACTTTGCTAAGAAGCCAGCTGGGCTGTAAAGGCAAATAAGTCCATGCTTGGTGGACTGAAGAGCAGCGTGGGCCATAGTGGAGTTATGGGACTTTACACTGTCACTGTAATTGTGTTGCCAGCACCTGCAAACCCTGGTAACTGTACCGAAGGCTGTTCCAGCTAGGAAGTCTACTAGTTAAATAGAGAGAAGGGCACAAAAGGACCTTGTAGTCTAAGGTCCCAGAGCAGGCTCTATATAAGAGCACTAGATCTCTTCTATCTATTCCCCTTCTCAATTTATTGAGGAATGTCAGAGCATTCCAGTTGTTCTCAGCTATCTCAGCTGTGGAAGAGTCTCCTCCAGAACATGACTTGGATATGTTGTGGACAGCCTTTCCTCTGGCTGTCAAAGGAGCTCAGCTGAGATGATGTGTAAGATGGTACCTTGATCTCCAAACAAATGGTGGTGAACTTTGACCTACATTTCTGGCGTGGCAACCTCAACCAGGTCTGCTGACAGTTCATTTCTCAGTAAGAGATTATGTACTGAGGAGTGGTGGAGTGTGACATGCTTACTTGTTTATTGGCTTTATTTTTAAACTCAGATGTGTTTTTGAATATTGCCTGCAACACTATGCTGCTGGGAGGGATCCCAGTGCCTTTCATTCCTTGAGGTTTTTAGGTCTGTGGTTACTCTGCTGGTTGCTGGAAAGCATTTACTGCACGTGCTTATGACAAGGAAGCCATTTGTCCTGTTACAAACATATTGCTAATTAAATAACTTTAAATTAATAATTCTGTTTCGAATTTTGTGTTGCACATCTTTACAGGGATACTCTTGGTTTCAGTGCAGGCCAGGCAGACCTGGTGCTGCTGCCCAACCCCTGGAGCTGAGCAGTGCTTACACCGCAGGTGCATGCCTTGTCACCCCCTTTGCTGTCCTGCTGCTCCACTGACAGTCTCACTGAGAGAGTGGCTGTCACACCAGCCCATGCTCCACACAGACGCAGCTCCTGCACCTTCCTGAGTGAAGCAGCTTTTTCCTGGTTGACCTTGGATGGGGGTGGAAAGAGCATGAGGCTGCAGACACCAGTCCATGTGCCCTTGTCCTGCTGTTTGGTGGTCACTTGAGGTTCCAGCTCTTCACCTTTCTGCCATCTGTTTCATATAGGCTTTTCTCATGTTAATTATTAACCTACTTATTTGCTTATGAATAGGATAAATTATGTTTTTCCCTGGAGAAATCAAATGCTCCCAATCTACGGTTCCTTCAGAGAGAAACCTGTGCCCAAGCTCAACAGAAATAATTGCCTTTGCCCCAGCGTAATGACAAAGAGATGAGCAATCTCTGTGGCCCAGCAGTTTAGTGAATCCATCTTCCCTTCCTAACAGCTGAATTAGAGGCTTTGTGCTCCCAGGCTCTGCAATAGTTTCCATCTCTCAGAGAATACAAATAATTGCTAAGAACAAACCATGCTATCACAGTTGTCATATATTTCTTGGTTGAGTTATCAGCAATAACTTATCTATTATCCTTTTATTTTAGGGTTTATTGTTTTGGCACCTTTGGGAGACATACATGAAGCACAATTAATATAAATCACATTGCATTTTGACAGTATCTTAAGATTTATGGAGAAACTAAGGAGAAAACAGAACTATTTTGTATGTGGAAAAGATGGGAAAATTATTGATTCAAGATGTGGTTAGAATGGTCTCAGTCTAGTAAGACAATGGGAGATAAGTTTACCTTCAGATCCATGCAATAATGACAGTGACCTGAAAATAGTAAAGAATTTTTAAGCAGCTTCACTGAAGTCAAGGGGAGGCAGGGGCAGAAGCATTTTTTATTGCCAAAGTCATGGATAGACTGACAGAGAATGCTTTTGAAAAGCCTGCCAATAATTTTTACCATTTATAACAAGTTAACAAAATACAAAATACAAGGCTGTATTTTCTATTTGATTTTAGAGGAAAAATGTTTGCCACCGTAACAGCAGGAACGGATAAAATACAGGGAAGCCCTATTACAACCACGGATCTCTGTCTGACCCAGAGAACCTGCAGCTGCAACACCACTGACATTTTCCATGAAAAATGCTTGATTTCTAGTCTCTCTTGTACAGATTCTTTGTTTCCTCCTAGGTTCCGTAATATGCTTCAAACCATTAAGGTGATTCTCAGAGCACGGAAGTGAGTGATCTAACTTGTTATCAACTTTGTTCAGCCCACCTGGGTCCTAGGAAAATCTTCCAGTTTCAGATCAGATGGAAAATGCCTTGTGGCAGAAGGTCTTACTTCTGTTGTCCCAACAGAAAAAGGACAAGTTGGCTGTCAGTCCTGCCCCTGGCTGCTCTCACAGCTCCAGACGTTGGTCTCAGGAAAACCACCTCTGATGGCAGCACAAATCTGCACCCTCAGGAAGACACAACGTATTCTTACATTGTTGCTCCAGTAAGATGTCACCTAGAATACCAGGCTGATGCATTTTGATTAATTAAAATTTGATTCCCACTGAAAAAATGCCATTGTGATAAAACCTAGTTTGAAACAAATTAAATTGCTTTGAGTTGGATTAATGCCTGGTTTGATCAAAAGTGCTCTATAAAAAAATTAAAATATTTCCATCTTGAAATTGGTAATTTTATTAGGCCAGCCATAAACTTTCATTAACCTATATTTTAGAGGTCAGCACTAAACTAAGTTATTAATTACACACGTAGACATAATTCCTAATTTCTAAAATAGTGGCAAAATAGTTAGAGTTCAACGTAAAAAGCAAAATGAAGAGAGATTGATTAGGAAATTACTAGAAAAACAAAATAAGTACAAACAAATGTCATAAAGAGGTGATTATCACAGAGAAACAGAGTCCCAAAGAAAGAAATACTGGTAAAGTTTTAAACATATACACTTCTCTTTTCTGTCGATGATCAACAACAGAAAAAGTAGCATTAGGGACTTCTGACCAAACTCACACGGAAGCACAGGCAACACCAAGTACAGGACATCAAGCCCCAGGATAACAACTTGCCCAAAGGTTTTTGTGCTGCATGAAGCAAGTTGTTTAGAAACACAAGACAAATGTTTGTTTAAAAAGTGATGGTGACTGATGGTTCATTTAGTGCACTATGCAACCCGATCTTTGATCATCATTAACAGAAGACTTCTAAAGGACAGATTTAAACATCAAATATCACTTTGCCTACCCAATGGCAGTTCTATTTATGAGATTATTCCCATTATTTTCACTATTTTATAATCTTCAGGTGTTATAGGAACTAAGATCTAGGCTCCCTTTTTCATGAAAGATGGGATCAGATGAACTTTCAAGGTATTTTCCAGCCCAGGCTCTTCTGTGATTCTATTATTGTGTGAAAATATTTTTTTTCTTATATTTTAAGGGATTCAGTTTATAAGTACTATAAAAATAATGAAATTCTTCCAAAAAGATGTAAAGATCCTGGCTGTGTGTTTGCATAGGTGGAACAAACATAGCATATGGGATAAATAACCCTTCTTTGTGTCTGAGGTAGAAGAAGCAAATGTGAATTTAAGGAAGGTCAAGAGCAGACTAAGGCTGAGAACAGAACAACTGCTCTGAGTTCAATTTAATTGTTTTAATGAATGAGATAATTTGAAAAAAAGGAGTAGAGTGGTAAAGGATTTAGAAGAGGACAGAGATCATTAGTCCTAGTGGAATAAAAAGAAAGACATTTGTGGAAGAGAAAGCATAAAATGAAGTTTTCCTATTGTCTATAAAGCCAGTGGAATTATGACTTTTAAATTTCAGTTTTTAAAGGGGAACAGGGCTCAGAGCTCAAACTTTATGAAAAAGATTCTTCCAGTGCTAACCTGATCTTTATGTATGTCAGTGAGGGTGTGTTCACCTTGTTGTATGCAGCTGGGTTAGTTTTGTCCTGATCGCACTATATTCTACTTGATGCCAGGATGAGGCACGGCACATTTAGAAAAGGACCTAGAAGAGAACAGTCTATACTTTCCTTTAGCTCTGTTGGCAAGGGACACTTACTGTGATGGCTGCAGAGTGGTGTTGACTGATTTTAGCACTTAACAGGCATCATTTTGCATCTCAAAATACAGCATTTTTTCCTACAGGTTTTGTCTTTCCCATGTCTCCAGTTTGCTAGGGATGTAACAATACACAAAAAACCTGAAAAAACAAACAAAAAAACCCCTCTAATCAGCCAACCAAAAAGCCCAAATGAGAATAAGATATTTAGTGTTTTATCCTAAAGAGAGCAAATGCAAATATTTTCAGATACAGCCACCAACCCATGGTCCTTCTCTCTCACACAGGCACAATGAAATGTGATTCCTCCTATGTACTGGACTTCTTTAGCTTTTGGCAGTTACATGAAACTGTGAGAGTTTTCTGGCTTGCTTTGCAACTTGAAATGTGGGTACATGACCTTCTCTTCATAAATAACTTACATTCTTAGTAGCAGCAGAAGCCCAACTGAGAAACTTGCTCTCAAAGGCTGCCACACTGTGCTGGTGATCACTAAAGCTCTGAAATATGTTTCAGGTGTGGTACAGTGGGGTAAAAACTGCTTCTTGCCTTGTGCTGACCTTCTGAAATTTTTTTTTGCTGTTTAGATCCATCTGATAGTCTTGTCTAGTGGAATCCATTGTGCACCATCTCTACTAAAGCCAAAACTAGGCATCAACGTCTGAAGAGTGCCTGTGTTAAATACCTCTCATAGTCAGCCCCTGCATCTTAAACTGAGGTCGTTAAATATTTCACCCCACACAGATGTAGCTCCAGCTTTATGTGCTCCCTTCACCTCTGCCCCTCTGTGCACAAAGAGCTCAGGCACATGTGGGGAAGTGGCTGGCAGCCACTGATGTTACACTGCATTGTCTCTGCAGCCCCAGTCCTGGAGGGTTTGCTGCAGGTGAGTGCCATCTCCAGCCATTCAATCCCTCCTTCCACCCAGGTCACCGTAGCCTTAGGCACCTTGGAGAAAAAGAAATAGATGGCAGCCTTTGGCAGGTGTTGTCAGGATCATCAGCGTCGCACTACGGCATTGAGGCATTGCAAAGAAGACACAGAAGGAACTTGGATCTATCCTTACACATTTGGCTTGTTGTTAGAGAATAAAATAGCTAAAGTAATTAAAAACAAACCTTGATCTAAGACAATCCCATAGATTATCTTATTTTTTTTTAGAGGAAGAGCCTATTTGTAACCCTTTTGATCAACAGTTTTAGCTACAGTGACTTCATGGCCATTTGCTAAGCTCAACATAATCTGTGCAACCCATAGAGACTGGGCACCTGCTTAAATAACCAAGTCTTTCCTTTTTTTTAACCAAACCTTTTCCTTTTTTTTCCATTAAACAGCACTAGGGATCTATGCAAGATTTGAGACTAATGGAAACCAAGATATATAAGAAAATTACAGACTTTTCTTATATTTTTAAAAAAAAGAGTTTCTCAGAGGGTAAAAATCCCAACCAAACTTAAGTAGCATTTTTTCAGAGTGAGCTATGAACTTCTGACACAAACACTGCCCATTTGCTTGTTCATCACATCAGAAAATCTTCCTTGTGGTACAAACACCATCATTTTTAAGAAGTTCATGCCTTTTATTTACCCATGCCTTCACTAAAGAGATTTTTCAGTCTTTTTCACACATTACTTACATTAAACTATGGTCTCAATTAATTCTCCTTAATTTTAGGGTATCAACTCAATAAAGAACCTAATGGCTTGAGATGCTGTGAGACCACTAAAACTGTTCTCTAGACATGTTAATTTCCTTGTGAGGCCATGGAGGGATCTTGGATGCCTCAGACACAAGCCCAAGCAAATCTGGAGGACTCTCGTTCAGTGTTGAAGGTACAGGGAGGAAGGGATGGGAGTGGAATGTTTTTGCTCTTCTACAATAAACTTTTCCTTTGAGACTCCTGATTAACTCAGTCATTGACAGCAGACAGTGTTTTCCTTCTGTCACTGATTAAAGCAATCAATTTCATGTGGCCCTAGAGGAACAACCAACACATAAATATTTTTTCCTTCATCACCTCCCTAAAAACTGGACTTCTCATATCTGCTGGAAAGGAACATGGAATGGCGAGAAAGGGGGGGAAATTCAAGTGGATGCAGTATTCTAAAGACTTGTTATGTTCCTTGTAACATGACTCTCTTCAGATTAAATAAAAGAGCTGGTAAGGCTACAATCTCATGTTGAATGTGGTGCATACCAGCCTGAAAACTTGTAACCTTTATTCACGCTATGAATCAGATTGCGAAAGCTGATGTTCACATAACTAAACATTTTCCAAGACAAATGCCATCCGTGGCTGCTGCCTGCCTCAGCTTGCTGTGCTGGAGGTGATATTCATAGCACTGACCCCAGGAGGGGCTTGGAGGAAAGATACTCCCCAGCAGCTGAGGAATAGCAATAAGAGAATTTCATGGCATGAAATGTAGTGTTGGAGCCTTAGGCGTCTGAAAGGAGGAAACTGTGGGGAATTTCTGTAGTATTGGGTCCATTATCTTCTTTCTTTGTTGCCTGCATTTCCTTCCAGTTATAAAAATTACTCAAGAACAGAATAGCAATAGAGCATTACCATAGCTTTCCTTCTGGTATGGGGAGGTTTGGGTCTCCTTGCCCATAATCTCATGTTCTGGGGACAGTGCCCCTGTGCCTCAGGAGCTGTTAGCAAAGCCTCACCAGAAATACGTGGGATTCAAGCACATGATACAAGATTACAAATGCAGTCCTGATGCTTTGGTGCTTCTTTGTGTCCACTGTTCTTGAATAGTCCCAAATGTTAGGATGCTCCTTGTTCACATTCCTTGCTCTTGTTGAGGGGACAGGTGCAAGTACCTGGGGTGCAGTTGACTGCCTGAACTATGCTTTAAATAGAGGTAATTTGAGTTAGAGCTAGGTAAATAAACTGGCTGAGGCTGCTAAAATGTCCTTAAAATATTTGTTTACTCACTGCATTCCAGTGGTGTGGCTTACACACTATCACATCTACTTTTGTCAGCACAGGAAGAAAAGAAAACCATTCTTCTCTGCACTGAGAGTCTGGAAGCCAAGTATCTGTCTGGAACAGTCTTGAGTGGCCGATTTATAGACATCCAGAAATACTTATTTATAAAGAAGAGGCAGAAGGTCCCAACACCATACATAAAAGTGTGGATTGTTGCAGTGCCTTAAAAAGCAGAAACACAACACAAAACATAATCATCTAGAAGATGTTAATAGTAAGTTTTTAATCTTTTCTCTTAGAAGTAATTGCTTTCCTTAAATAAAAAAGGGTAAGGAAGATCCAATATCTTACTTGGTATCAAGTTTACCTGTCTAAACACTATTTACATAATATTTGTATTAGGGTTTACATATCCTTCCAAGTACAACTATTTTTCTCCCAAAAACGCAGTCTTTTGGCAGCAGTCTCACACGATTTCATGAGATGGTGTATGTGAACATAAATTCTTCTCTTAAAATGAAGTGGCTCATCATCTTTCAATGGGAAGTTATGGTAGAAAACAGTAAGAACTGACTTATGGATACGAACATTACTGACTAGAAGATGGCAGATAGTCTTAAATAGTTCACCACAGTTCAGCCAGAGGGATCAGATGATCCCAGATCACTGAGAGAACTGGCACACGGAGGTAGAAGTCTGGTAGAAACCATTATAAATACAGCCATCACATTGACTGTGGTAGCTTTTGACTAGAGAATAATAAACTTCCGAGCTATATTTAATGAAAGAAAAACATAAGGCAGGCATCTACTGAGCCATTTGTCCGTGTTCATGATTTCTGAACAATTTTGAAGAAAAACATAAGTAGAGATGTGGAAGAAATGCAACAATGCTTACCAAATATGGATTCTGCAAGGCTTATCTGGCAACTTTTGTGCTAAGCTATTCCTGGGTAAGGGGGATGAACCAGAGCCAAACCATCCGGACTTGTCTAAAACATGTTTTTGGTCGTGTCCTACATGAGAACTGAACTGAGATGGAGAAGATGGGGAAAATGGAAAGCAATCATCAGGAAATACTTCATCAGGAAAAAATGAGGTGTTGCTTTGAGCGGGTATCCATGGAGCTGAAAAGTGCTTTTTTACTGGTCATGAGATGGGGCTGATTTAATATTTTAGTTGATGGTCTTCCCATACAAAATGGGTGCTCACAAACTTTGCTAAGAACAGCAGGGAGTAGAGGTAGAATTATCTTCAGAAGTAACATGTTTTAAAGATTAGGCATTGGAAGGTCCCCAGTGTTAAGATGGCAAAGTATATGACTTTGAGAAGTCCAAATCCATGTTTTCTTTCTTGTCAAACTGTTCTCAAAAATGTAATTTTGCTGAATAAGCTTGAGTTCCATGATACATTTACCTGCTGTTCTGCTTTTCTTCTTCAGCACTGAATTTTTCTTTTTCTCAGCTTCTGAGTGTTTTGAAGTGATTCTCATGACAATCATTGGAAAGGAAGACAAAAAAACCTTAAAGAAATAAGAGAAAAAGCTCTTCTGTTTCAAGACAGCAGCAAAAATGGGTAACTGGCTCACTGAATTTTCCTTTGCTTTTCGGCAGGATTATGCAACCTGTTTTTAAGAGTTAAGGCAGATTCTTGATGGAAAAGGTGGCTACTACACAGGGTTTCAGACAGCTTGACAAGATAATGTGTTCTCACTGATGCATTGCAAAAAAACCTCAACGTGTACCAGTAGCAGAGTGTTTGATGGGCAAGGGTGCCAGTGAGCTCTGCTGCACACATTCAGCTTGCACAGGGGCTTAGCAGCAGCTTGGGCTTAAGGGGACCTTGGAGGGGGGGGCATCTTGCCACATCATCCAGCTCTCATGTAACACAGTTCCTGGACCTCAGCTGTGGGAAAACTAGTTTTTGGGGGTACCCACAGGCAGTCAGGAGCATTACCCTAATCAGTGCCGGTGCAGGGGACAGGATCTGAGTCTGTTATTGAAGAACATGCTCAGGAAGAATCAAGGGAGTGTGTTTTCTGACGGGGATTTTTTGAGGGCGACTCGCCAAGCATTTCAGCAGCTAATTATATTGGGAGTTTATTTTTTGAAGTGTTTATAAGTGATCCAAAAAGAGGGAGGTTTGATTCTTCCACTTGACATGTGCCAAATATAATTGGAATGATCACACACTGGTCAGTCTGTGAACAAATTGGATTTGCAATTTTGGCAATCACCCGGCTTTTGAAAGGCACTCTGGAAATCAGGATGGTTTGTTTCATGCAATGCTGACAGTTTGTGCATAAAAAAAAGAATAGAAAAACAAGCACTTTCTTACTAAACAAGTAAGATCTAGGATGAAATTTGAATCTTTTGAAGTTGATGGCAAAATTCCCATTGGCCATGATTTCACTCCAAATCTTTCAGCAGTGAACCTAGTAGTTCCTAGGTCTGCAGAAAAAATACTATGAAAAGTAATCTGTTAAGTTACCTTCTCTCCTTGCAACGATTACCAACCGTGTATGATCAAACTAACACTGTTCTTCTATAAAACCCCCACTAAAGAAATTAGGAATCGAGGGAAGTCAGTATTTTCTTTAGGTCAATAACATAATGGCAAGGGAAATGTCTAAAAGTGCTTAAAACAAAGGGTGAGGACTTTTTCTGTTCTATCTTCAATATTCTTGGCCATCTGGTCCCTTAATTTTATCAGCCTGTCATTCTGAAAAGCTGGCTCAAGGTCAGTTTTTTCTAGTAAATTCCTTACTTTTATTCCTTATGCACTCTCCTAAACTGTCCTTGTTCTTCTCTTTTAAAGCCTGTGGGGATTGCTATTTAAAAAACTAAAAAGAGAAGTGGGGAAATAAGTAATAATTTATTGGTTTTAATATTGACATTTCATCTGTTACACTTATCTATAATTTTAATTAATATCTTTAAAATTTTTATTATTTTTAATTTGATGATTCTTAAAATATACTAATTAGTGATTAAAAAACTACAAGACTAAAATCTTGGGGGGGGGGTGGGGGTGTTAAACTATTTACTTTGGCCCCTAGTTCAGCAAAGAAACCTAATTCCCCATTAAGTGTAAACTTTTATTGAGGTCCAGTGTGACTTCAACATCTTATATGTATTTCTCGATAAATATGGAATATCTCTATAGATCTTTCACCTATAGAGCATCAGACTGTGAATTTTAGATTCCCACTGCCCTTATCAAGTAACATTTACTCTAGGTTTTTCTATTATCAGCTCTTTTGATTTTATTGGCAGCAAAATACATTGCTTTAGTTACTTCTCTCTCTGTTGGATTCTTTTTTAATTCAGACGTTCAGTTTCAATGATTATAAGTTTTTTTCGTTGTAAAAGTGGATAAAAATTTCTTTCAAAACAGTTTATTAACCCAGCTGGCTAAGAAGACCCTCCATCTATCAAAAGCCAAGTTAGCTATTGCTCGGTTGCTGCCACTGACAAAGTTTAGCCTGTCTGAGAGCAAAGACTCCCACTGAAATGGACTGAGCCACCAGAGTTCTGCATTTTTGAATGTCAGCCAAACTATACTCAAAATGTACTTCTTTCATGAATACTCTCCCTACTATATATTATTTCCTCAGTACATTTTATTCTGTAATATACAGAGGCTCACTAAATGGTCAGGTAAACATAAAAATGTAAAAGCATATTAAAATCTGTGGAACTCATACTAATATTAGCATTTGAACCTCACATAAATTTGCAGAAAGGACCGCCAGGTCATGTAAATAAATGAATTGTGTTGATTTTCTGTATTTATAGAATCACTTGAGATGTCAAGATACTCTTTGCGCTTCTTTGCAAAAAAATGTGGGTAGCTTGGTGTAGCCCCTGTACCATAGTAGTGATGTGCCACATAAATATCTAAGAACAAAAGTATCAATGACCATCTTTGTCCCTTTTTTGCCTGTGTACTGGATTTTGTATTGAGCTAAAACGTGTATTTTTCTTTGATTCTGCTGAGTTGATGCTCAAAAGCAAGGGGGAAAACAAAAATTCCTGGACAGCAAATGCAAAGAAATAGGTCTTTTTACTTACTTGTTTCTGGTGGATTTTGGGTATCACATGCATTGGCGGTGCAGAGGCCAGAAGGAGAACTGCTTCACTGAGTTTTGCATGGTCCATTGCTGCTCATCGCTGAATGCTTCCGACTCCTGCTGCTGCTATTCCTGCTGCGGGCTCACCCTGCCCAGCCCTTGGGGTGGCTCTTAACAGTCCACAGCAAGGAAAGTTCTGCTACCAAAAATTGCAAACAGCTTTGCCTGTGACAGCATTTTTCTTGAGAGGGCTTTCAAGTTTTAGCTGTATTTCTGGCTTCACAGAACAGCACTTCACAGGTTTCTGTGCAACCCTTGTGTGGGGGGCCTCGCTAATGTTTGTGCTGCGCCAATTTTAGGCTTTTGGCTTAATGGGAAGAGGATAAGGAGAAATAAAAGGATGTTTAATATAATTTGGAACTCAAAAGAACAACAGACGTCTTCCATTAATCCGTAGTTTATGGGAGCAAATGGATTGTTCAGTTCTTCTGTCATCTTCCTCCAAAGTTGCTAAAGATGCCTCCCAAAATAAAATGAGACTGATGCATGAACCACAAAACATTTGGATTAATTAATTGGTGATACCAGTCTTCTGATATAAACCTTTTTTCACCCTCTACTCTAAAGCTTCTTCCTAAGTTCATGCCTTCCCTTCCTTAACTTGTCTAACCTCTCATCTTCTCACACATTCCAGTGTTGTCTGGCAGTGCCACTGCAGTTCCTCTTCACCGAAGCAGACTGATGAGACCATGTTAACTTGTTAGATATTTATTAACCCTCTGTATTTATCTGGAACCACAAGATCTTCTTCCAGGAGTGACCTATCCCTTGCTCCTTTCTCTGTGTCCAACAGGACTTGGGCTTTGACTCTTCCTCCTCTATATGCATGAGAAACTATCTGGGTAGTAATGACTTGTGTGTCTCACAAACACTTAAGAAGAAGCCGTGGTCAGCTTCTCATACTGTCCCAAGGACATTGATTTCATTTAGAATGTACAAAGTTTTAGGGAAAAAAACCCCAAAAATAAGAGGATGGTAAACACAGATACTACTGAGCTAATACAGAGCCCATTGCTGTTCTTGCTGATATTGATTGTTTCTTTCAATCTGTGGTTTCCTTGGGGCTGTGGCTGCTGTAACCCTATGGCTGTTGACACATTAGCCAGTAGCTCTGTAATTCAAATGCCCTTTACTTTATCCTAAACTCTTCAGATATGTTCAATGAGGCAGCTAATTTTTTAAAAGAATAATGTCCTTAGGCATGCAATAGAAAGCTCTCTAAAGTTAATTCCTATCGATTTCAAGAGCAATTGGATCAAACCGTTTTAGCATACAAGGTATTTTAATGTAGGTTCCTTTTTGGTTTTTTTTTCATCTTAGCATTTCCTAAAGGACCACAATGGAAAAGCAAGAAAAATTAGCCTTTTTATTCTTGCGTTTTCTTTTATTGGCAGCGAGAACCTTCGATTCTGTATTTATCATTCACGTGATATTTCTTTGCCCAGTTGTTTCAAATTAGATAGGATATGTAGCATCTGTGTACTCTCATCAGCAAATAGCCAGCACCCAAACTTGCCAAACAAGGTGCATTTGCTTGGCCTGGTCTCCTGTTGGCTTTAGACTTAGCAAGCACAAACTGTGGCCATTTTTAACGTCTCTAGGAGAGACCTAGGTGCTGTCTGTTTGCTTTGGTGTAAGTCAGGCAGGTGCTTAGGCAACAGTGCCTTTCTGAAAAAAATTGGCATGTAAGCAACAGAACCTTGCAGAGAATTCCACTCTGATGTGAGGGAGAGCTGCTGCATTTACTACTCTTCCCCCACCATGTTCCCACAGTAAGGATGCTTATTTTTAACCTTTTTTTTTTCCTTTTCCCATGTTCTTACTTCTTTTTGATAACATACATATAATTGTGAAAATATAAAGGGGTCAAAGGTTTGCTTTTGGAGTGGTAGATGCCCAGGACAGCTGTGGTTCATCCAAGAAAGCAAGTCTTTGGGATACAGCTTCAATTATTGTGTGGGCACATACCAATATTACAAATAATTTGCTTTTACTTTCTTTAACACCATGGAGACCACAGGGAGCTCAGCCTATTACCGTGCTGTCCCATTAAATAAGGGACTAGTCCAAAACCACTGTTCCTAAGCAGTAAATTGAGCAGGCTGCCAAAGTACCAACACAGAGAATCTAGCAGGAGTGGTTTAGAAATAAACTTCCTTCTCTCAAACCCGCTCGTGTTCAGTTCTTTCCATTTATTAGTCTTTGCAGTGTTTTAAATACAGGGTGTTCCTCATCTCGCACATGGAAAAGTAAGTGGCAAGGCTAGCTCAACCAAGAAATTGCATCCAGCAAGTGGCAGACTGGAGAGCTGGATGGACACAAATGCCCACCTTTTTTTCTCTCTGTCTGCTGCTCTGCTGTTTTCCCAGCCTGGCAGCCTGGTCCTTGATAACTTCTCTTTGCAAAAAGATGAAACCAAAACTTCATTTTCCTTTTAACGAGATGGTGCTTAATTCCATGCCACGTCTCTAACGTGAAAGCTGCATATAACATCTGAATTCGGGTATATAAAGGACAAGGTTTTCAGACTTTGAGAACAAATTTACCCACGTTTGCCTAGAGAAGGCATAATTTTAGCAGGGGTTACTTAAACTTTTATATTAATCTTAGAAAATCATTTTATTCTTACTCATAGGGAGAATTTTTCTCTGCTGGTTCACTCCTTGGCCTCCTTCCGAGTACACAAATCTGGGAGTTTGTTTCATATTCAGGGACAAAATATACTTTTACAATAGAAAACAACATTATTTGGTTTTGTTTCGTTTTGGTTTCATGGGGTAACACTGGTGAAGGAATTATACCCAGGAGCTCAAGTTAAACCAGGCCTACATCATATCCATACCCTGAGTTATATTTGGCAATGTACAAATATGTTGAAAGTCATGGGAAGTGAACAGACCTTGAAAAAATATGGACCCTCCAAATGTTGATATCATTGCTGTAAACTTTTTCATTGCTCTGGTATTTGGAGTACTCTACACTGTTTAATTTGAGCTATTAACATTCCAAATGGAAGTAGCAAGAACTCCACCATAAGTTTATCTTTCCTTGACTAATCTTAACATGCACCCAAGTGTCTGTCTTGCTTTCCAAGAACCACATGGCACGGTTATATTTCAGAAGCATGCTATCTGTGCTGTCTGCTTTAGCCATTTTACTGACACTGCCTAAGTGGCCCCCCTGCAAGCATTTACCTCTCTCCAGTGACTATGTAGGGAGTTTGCTCTTCTAATTTTTCTCTTCTGAATCAGAGCAAAATTAGATCTTACAGTAGACTAAACCAAACTATGCCAGTAAGTCCACCAGTGTCAAGTTATAGTTTTGATCCTTTAAATCTTATTCATGCAAGTAAATCAGCAGTGCTGTTTGTGGAGTGAAGAGTAGCAAAGCTATGTTATTAAAGGTCACAAGACTAGGGCTTCGGAACTTCTATGGCTTTTGCTCCACTCAGCCTTAAAATTCCCATGCTCAGCCCCTTCCCTCCATTGCTGTATTTTAGCCAATTTTTAAGAAATATTCCCAGCACAATATAATCCTGAACTTCAAAGAAGGCTCTTTTTTTTTTTTACATCTGTAGTAAAAGCACAGTTATGAAAATAAACATCAGCTAATAATATAATAATGATGGAAAGGGCAAGACACAATATAATCCCATCAAAGAGATTCACTCCAGCATTACTACTTCACCAAAGACCACATATGGATACACACACGTGCAGAGGCACTCACTGAACCTCTACACAGAATCTACCCCTAGCTTACCCAGTCCCTCCACTTTATTATTGACTGATACAGCAAAGCCTTTTGGCATTAATCGAAAAAAATGCAACGAGTATTCATAAAGACATGCTGAAGAACAGGATTTGAAAGAATCTTCTTTCTCTGCAACCACAGTTTCAGGTGGCTTCCATGTGTTTTCCTTTAATATTCAAATCTAACATGTCAGTGCATTTTCTTTACTACAGACTATTACTAGACTGATGTATTGTTAATGTAACAAAAATAATGCCAGGTGAAGGAAAAAGGGAAGTACTATGATTATAAAGCACCCGTTTACAGCTTACGGTATCTCTCATGCACAATTCTACTGCAGGGATTTCAATCCCTTTTTATTTCAGTAGTTAAGTTTGTTTTCTTTGAAAGGCCATGAAATGCACAAACCCAAAACCTAAGAGCAATATGTATGAAAATTACTGAAACACTGAAGGGTGAAAAAACTGTGGGGAACAGTAGAAGAAAAGTCCCAGGGGGATGGAACACCTGAAAAACACTTGAAGAAAAAACTATTTTTGCCATTCTAAATACTTCCTATTGTAAAGAGTTTTAAAAATGGGCAATTCTTTTGGAAGGGAGTGTTTTGTGGAAAATTCCATTCTGTTGAAAAAATGACTTTTGGCAAAAACAAAATCCACAGCTGTGATTTAAAGGAGCAGAGGATACCACGTATCAAGAAGAGCACATTCCCCCTTCAGCACCCAGAAACTGGGACACTGGCCTTCATACACTTCTCAACACTCATGCAAGGACAGTCCCTTGCTGTCATCATTCCATTTATGTAGGCCTTCACATGGTATGTATAGCTGTTTGTCTGGGGTGGTGCTTAGGAAAATGTAATACGGGGAAAGTTTTGCACCTCCTGAAAGGTGTGTGGGATGAAGACACATCTAGCTCAGGTGCTCAGAGTATCTGCTGGCCTCACCTGCTGAACTACAAATCTGTTTAAAATATACTGTCATTTCAAATAAAGTTAATTCTGACACAGAAGAAAAATACACAATATTACCGTAATACTTTATGTTTATTTAATTCATTGATCTCAGTTGGAGTTGGTCACCAAACTCCTTTTAGCAGTAGAAAGTAGTGAGACACTCACAGTATTTTACACAGTTATGCAAATTGAAAGGTTTTATAGTGAGAAAAAGATAAAGACAACTATAGACAACTTTAGAAAGTTAAATACAAGTATAAGGTTTTAAAGGGAAGATACTGTTTCAAGATGCCAGCCATGTTATACAGGTGTTTCTCCAAGATAAGAACACAAGGCTCAAGAGGACTGTACAAAATCCACTGGGGAAGGGTGAAGTGAATACTTGGTGGCTGCTTGAGAGGACATGGGGAGTGCACTGAAAGAAGGGAGAAAGGAAAAACTGAAGCCAGGCAATCTGACAAACACACAGGCAACTCTACACACAGACCTTGCAGAAGCAAAGAATAAAGATTTAAGTAGGAGAGAGGAATAAATATTTCTTGATATTTTAACCCTTCTCTGCATGTATCTTTGAGTAATTAGGGACTATTTGAAGAAAGTCAGTTTCACATGACTGGTCATAGGTTCTTAGATGAAGGGATATTTTTTTCTGTGTTTATCTTGCCATGTCATCTGGAAGCAACAGAGTGCAACCATGGGATTCAGTTCACTAATTCAGATTAAAATGGGATGATATTCCTTGCTAGAAAAGGATGAGAGTTCAGATTCACCATGGAACCCTGCTTGCTTTCGAAAGCTTTAATTTAACATACATTGTTTCCTTAGATTTTTAGGTTTCAAGTAACATTCCAGAGGAAGAATTTCCTTTTCTTTCCTTCTTCCAAAAATTACTAAAGTATGTAATACATATCGAGAAGCCAAGTCACTTGGAGGGATTAACCACATTGTTCATGCTTTCTGTTGACTCTACTTACCACACCATGTAAGCAAGTATAAATATGGGTTGCAAAGGATGATTCTATCATGGAAGGTAGAATCTATATTCAGTTCCCCAGGCACAGGGAAATACCTGCATAATAAGAAGAGATCTTTGTGGTTCAGTAAAGAGTGAAGTTCTCTATAGTTTTTGAGCAGTGCACAGCACCATTACAGAAAGCAGGCATGGACCCCTGATGATCCATTTCGAGGAGGAAGTGTGAAAATGGTCTTGAGAAGGATCCGGAAATTTTACTTTCTTCCAGGAAATCTGTTGGAAAAATCTTCAACAATTTTGAAAATAAATGCTGATGTGTTGCACTATCCAAAATCATCTTTCCACTGAAGCTGATGGCAATGCTCTTGTGGATTTCAGTGGCTATCAGATAAAGATGTGACTGTTGATACAGAAGATAGTACTACATAATTAATTTTGTGCTAAGAGATGTCAGACCAGATTTGTTATAATATTTTAAGTGCTCAGCTGCCATTGAACTAAGTAGAGGCAGACAGTGCTGTAACACTCTTCTGAAATATCTGAATCAGATTAGTTGACTTAAATCTTAAAGCCATTATATAGATCCTTGTGATCAACTAGTACTTTAGATCACTTAAACTGATCCTGTTTCTATGTTTAATTAAAGCAGTGGCCTCTAATGTACAATGATTTTTTCATCCAAGGTTACATGTTTGTCATCTATTAACATCTGTGATTTCTGGTTTAGCTTTTGCTACCTGCAGAAAACTTTGAAAAACAAACATGTAGAATTTATTGAAATTATGCATTTATTTAGACATGTCAGAATTTTAAGGCTTATTACTTTGCTGACTCCATTAACCTTTACTTACCTCATAGACTACACTGTTCAGACACCTTTTCTGTTTTTCACGGCAGCTTAAAAGATACTTTCACTAAAATCCAGAAAGGAACTCTCCATCTGTCTTGGAGGTGCACAACTTGCTTTAAAAACAGCCTGGGATTTGCAAGGGAAGAATGACTTTTTTATCTCTGTGACAGAAATCCCAGCTGACAGCCCTGTTTACGCTACAGAAAATAATGACTGCTGACAGTCTCAAGGACCACCCGGTGGGTTATTTACATTTGAAACATTTGAAATCAACTCTGTTTAGATAATGTTTCAGTTTTGAATCTGGCTTGCCTGCACATGTTGTTTGTAGGTTTTATTAGAGCTAGTACATCTCATTGGAACTGTAATCAATAATGTCCTGGTTTCATACTGTCATGCAGGATCTATTAACGTGGAACTGCTGAGTTTCATGTTAAACAATTTGTTCATTTGGATTTTGGACCCCAGTTGTTACCAGCAAACTCCTCATGTTTAAGAAAACTGGCATTTTTAAAATGTAAGTGAATTAGTATTTTTATTTTAACATTGTCCTTAGGAGAAGAATATAAATACAAATTTTTTATATTATAACATGTAAAAAGAAAGATATTCCAGATTACCTGAGTTTCTTAGGCTTGGAATGTACACTGTTGTTACATATCATCAACAAGTAATACTGTTACATTAAGATAACCCATTTAGCAATGTATGATTTAAAAAGTTTTAATAAATAACTTTTCATGAGATCTGTATTTTCTTCAGTTCAGGAAGTTCTCTTTCCAGTTCTTTGTTTTGCCAAGAATATTTCAAAAATGATCAAGGAAGAATAACTTGAAGGGTGTGATATTAATCTAACCCAATTCTCTGAATACGAAGTTAGATAGATACATATTTTTAACCAGCATTAGTCTTAGTACCGAAAAAGGCAATGATGACATAAGCATATATCTTTAGTGTGTCAAAATTAGCAACTAAGATTAATATCCCATATTAATTCCTATTACCAAAGTAGATATGAACTTATATTTCTGTTAATTATATCTTTCCCTTTCTTAGATTTTTCATTCTTCATTCCCAGTGGCAGTGATCCATAGCTTCAGTTCACATTCCAGTTTGCTAACATTGGTTAATAGGATTTGAAATTGTGTCTCCTTCCTTAATTTAGCAGGTCATGGAGAAAAAATCATATGTATTTTTGAAATACAAGTATAAAGGATTTATAAACAGAGTTCATCTTGAGGGATTTACTACAAAATGACATTAGGATGGCAGTTTTACAGAACAAGTTAATCTTCTGTACTGCAGACTCCAGAAAGGACTTTAGAAGGCACTTCATGCAACCTACCTCTTTTAACTGACTGCTTTGGAAAAACAGACATCCAACCTGGGAGGACCCCTAAACATTTATGAACAGGTACCTGGAAGTCAGTGGCACAAATCTAGGCGTATTTTCAAAAGTAAAAGTGCTCTTTGAATGATGTGTTGGTTGGCGCTGTAAATGCTTCCCCTCTACTTCAAGGCCAAGTGCAGGATCCTGCACGTGGGTCAGGGAAATCCCAAGCACAAGCACAGGATGGGCAAAGAATGGCTCAACAGCAGCCATGGGGAAGAGGATTTGGGAGTGCTGGTGGATAAAAAGCTCAATGTGACCAAGCAATGTCACTTGCAGCGCAGGGGGACAAAGGCACTCTGAGTTGCATCAAAAGCAGTGTGGCCAGCAACTTTTGAGAGCTGGTTCTATCCCTTTACTCTGCTCTTGTGAGACCCCACCTGCAAGACTGTGCCCAGCTCTGGGTCCCCAACATATGAAAGACATGGACTTGCTGGAGAAAGTCCAAAGGGGGGCCACTAATATGATCAGGGCTGGAGAATCTCTCCTAGAAAGACAGGCTTTGAGAGAGTTGAGGTTGTTCAGCCTGGAGGAGGCTCCAGGGAGATCTTAGAGCACCTTCCAGTACCTAAAGGGGGTCTGCAAGAGAACTGGAGAGGAGCTTTTTTACAAGGGCATGCAGTGATAGAACAAAGAGTAATGGCCTTAAGCTGAAGGAGCGTAGGTTTAGATTAGGTATTAGCAATAAATTCTTTACTGTGAGGGTGGTGAGGCACTGCAACAGGTCACTCAGAGGAGTTTGGATGCCTCATCCCTGAAAGTGTTCAAAGACAGATTGGATGGAGCTTTGAGCAACCTGGTCTAGCGGAAGATATCCCCGCCTATGGCAGGGGTTCGGAACTAGATGATATTTAAGGTCCCTTCCAACCCAAGCCATTCTATGATTCTATGATTCCACTTCTGTTTTTTAGCATTTATCAGCCGTGCAGCAATGAATTCTACTTTATAGAAGGGTACCTCTCTGTATCAGAAGATAAAGCCCTGCTACAAGAGGAAATTCTTCACATCATGAAATACTCCAATTTAAGCTAAGGTAATATTCCAAATCTTGAGAAGGCAAAATAAGGAGGTAGCTGTAAGATTTTACTTTTTATATAATAAATTCTTTTTTTATGCAATCAAAAGAGCAATTGTGACTAGGAATCTTCAAAAAGAAACTCTGTTTCCCTTGGCTGCCATGTTCATAACCAGACTCTAAGGGATCTACAGGAAAAGACGCTGCCACTCTCCACAGGAATCTGCCAAGCTCAGGGCTGCTTCAGAGCTTAAGTTGTAACATGCTTTAAATATGAGAGATGGCTTTTTGAAGGACAGAAGTAACTGACCAGAAGAACACATAGGTGGTACACAGCAAAAAAATTCTTAGCATGGACTGATGTGAAGCAAGTGTCCTTTCTGTTAAGAATGTGAGCTACTGCAAACCTACATTAAGAGAGTGTATTGCTTGAGAGTGTGATGCCCACAGAGAAAATACTGATTGGATTGTTTTCAGAGTCTTATAAATACATCAATAATCTCTGTTTTACACTGTAATTTGATCAGCAGTATGGCTTCTAGTAAAGTCAGGAGAGTAATGTAGATTTTAAGTAAATGTAGCACCATTTAACGTTTAGTATACCTCAAGCTACCAAAAGAATCCTATAGATGTAAAATCAGCTGGAACAGGCCCAAGTATTTTCAGCATTCCCAGAAGGAAATAAGGGGTTAGTCTGAAAAGCGTGAAATACGATATGCAGAAGGAACGATCCAAAACACATCAAATACAACCTTCAGCTACAAAATCTTAAAACAGCTTGTCCTGGTTCATATTTGTAAGAATCTGATGGCTGACACGAAACCAATTAGAATAAGAGACTGATGTTTTGAGTTTCTGGCTTAACTGTGGCCTTAATTTTGACATCAGATATGACAGAAGGAAATTGGGAAAATTAAAATACAAGATGCATTAAAGGGAATACAAGGCTGAGAGCAAGTGATAGCCTGAGACAGGTTTTAAAAGGTAATGGGTAGATCTAGTTTCTAAAAAAAATGAGCACCACAGAATATATGAGACAAATTAGACCCAGTATTTTAACAGACATTACCTCTGCTTCAAAATAGTTCATTTTTAACCAAATTTCTGCAGTCAATAAGTAATTACAGAATGGCACCTATTTAAGTGACTTGATACTTTAGTAATCAAAAATGTCTCCCAAGCAGCTGGAACTGTCAATCTGTGACAATACTTTTGCATTCAGGTGCTTTATTTATTTCCCTCAAGAGCATCATCTAAATTTATTGTGAGGCAATAAACTCACATTTAGTTGGCATGAAATTGGAATCTAAAAAGATTTTTAAACTCTTAGAGAAAAGGATTTGACCAGCATTTGCATTTGGAAAATAAAATTAAAATGTCTGAAATCATAAAAGGCACTGCAATATTGTGAAAACAGAATGTTCAGAAACTCAGAAGTCTAATCACGTTTGTTGTGAGTCTGTATATCTGGTCTGACAGAATAACAACTTTCATTTACAGGAATGATGCGAGAATCATGCAGCTAAAGCCAGGTAACTAGTCTCCCTCCCCCCAAAACTAACTGTGTGGTACAGCCGTCAGCATTACTCAGAGGTTTAGAGGAAGGCCACAGGAAGGGTAGGTTTAATTGTCTTGGATACTGTCAAACATAGTCCTCAGGCATCCAGCAAGTCAGATACTAACTGGCCACACATAGCACAGGAATAGCACAAGACTGGAGAAGGATACACAGGTGGAAAAGAAGAAGGAAGGAGAAGAAACTCTTTGCTTCAAAATGTCTTAAACCATAAAATTACTTTAACTATGATTATTGCTTTTGTGAATGGAATTATTGTATTCAAGTAGTTCATGGAAAGACTTCATATAGCTAGAATGCCCTTCAGGCTTACATTATCACTACAGACAATGTCCTCGGGTTGGACAAGCGAAGCAGCTCCTCCTTCTTCAGCGAGGCAGATCTTCCACGTGGCAGACAGCCACACTCAGCTCCTCCAGACCCTGCCCAGGCTGCTTTCTCTGCCTGGAACAGACACTCCTGTACAAAACAAATTCTCAAGCCAAAGGCTAGAAATAGGCATATAAGCATGTTAGGAGTATTTGCCTCTTCCAGAATGTCAAATGGAATGTGAACTTTTCCAGGTAAAAGACTCAAGAACCATTGAAGAGCAGTCCAAAGTGGTGCTACCTATAAGCTTTATAAAGGCAGATGCAAAGGCTCATCTTAGCAACGCAGATGGCAGAATTCCTCTGCAGCCTATAATTACCATAATTTTTAGTTCTAATGTCAAAAACCAGATGTAGGTAAAGAATTACAAAATGGAAAGCAGATATAGAATATGTGGATATTGATCTAGCACAAGGATTAGCACGCATTAGTTTATACACTCCTGACATTTAAGGAACTATTTGCGCTTAATATTAGATGAAATTAACTAAAAATCTTTTCCAAAGAATGAAGCTTACCATTTCATTTTATTTATTTTTCTTACATTAGTTATGGCATGGGAAAAGCCCAAGAGGTTTTCTTTGTAATATTTCTAATTCAATTAAGAGCAAGAACCAATTAAAAACTCAAATGGTTTCCGATGAACTTTGCGGCTGAAGTGTTGGATAAATTTAGATTCCAAATAAAAAATAATTTGATTTCAAAATGTTCTGGCCAACTTTTTTAAAATTGGATGCTTATACGTATGATGCTGTGTCTATATTTTTAGGTAATACAGAAGAAAGGTCTAAATTTCAGAAGTTTGGGGCATCTAAGTACCCTCAATAAATTAACATGAACAGCTGAAGTTTAGCTCCCTTTAGATCAAACAATTCTTTTAAAGATAAATTGCAAACATGAACAACTTTTTTTGTCTTTCTTATGATCCTATAAGCACAGGCTATGTATAGAATTGACAGAAATGTGTGCAGTATGGATTTAAGTCTCTAAAATTCGATCTGTAAAAATCAGGCTTCAAAATTTATACAAACATAATTACAGCTACTGTAGAAATTTCTTGAGTTTTTAGAGGAGAAATGTAGTCATTTTTCACTGATATGTCACTACTCAATCAGGAATTCTGCCTGCAATCCTATTCCAAATTTATTAAGGTAAACCTCACTAACTAAGACATACAGTTAGACTGGGCTGGTCCTTATCCAAACACGGATCCAAAATAACCACCCTGTGTGTGGGGGGGTGTGCATACAGAAAGAGTGAAACAGAACACTTAATCAAGAAAGACTGGCCTGAGAAGTTTTTGTGAAAGGTTCAATAAACAGGAGTGTTCAGCCTGATATGAGAAGGGAGAGTGAGATTACAGGTTTAGTTGTTGCTGAAGACCTAGAGATATTAGCCATGATGGAACTTTACACCTGCACATAACAGAAATATTTTTTGGTCTGCAATGGCCTGCAAGAAAAAGAAACGAATGGAGGTAAAAAGTTTTGCAGTTATATCTTTTACCAAAGTAACTTTTAAAATCATGAGTTAAAGCTAAATTACTAGTAAATGAACAGATTTATTTTTTTTTAACGTATCACAAAGAATAGAATCTGAACACTGTCTAGTTATGGTTTTGGCCATATATTTAAAGTATCACAAACAAACACAAAGGGACAAAATTATGTAATCTGCCAAATATATGTTAGGAATCCCAAAATCACAGACTGAGTCAGGTTGGAAGGAACAACAGTGGGTCCTCTCTTCAGTCTGGAAAAGAGCAGACCTCACTGAAGTCTACATCTTCCTCATGAGGGGAAGAGGATGGCAGACATTGATCTCTTCTCTGTGATGACCAGTGACAGGACCTGAGGGAATGGCCTGAAGTTGTGTCAGGGGAGGTTTAAGCTGAATATTAGAAAAAGATTCTTCACCCAGAGGGTGTTTGGGCACTGGAACAGACTCCCCAGGGAAGTGGTCACAGCACCAAGCCTGACAGAGTTCAAGAAGCATTTGGACAGTGCTCTCAGGCACATGGTGTGAGCCTGACTCGCACATGGTGTGAGCCTGATTCTCACATGGTGTGAGTGTGATTCTGTGCAGAGCCAGGAGTTGGGCTTGATGACCCTTGTGGAACCCTTAGAACTCAGCTGATTCTGTGATTCTGTGATTTGGTCCAAGCTCCCTGCTCAAGCAGGGTTATCCAAGACCATACTGCACAGGACTCCACAACCTCTCTGCGCAATCTGTTCCAGTGCTCAGTCACCAGCACATTANCTCATCCTACTGCTCGGCACCACCAAGAAGAGCCTGGTCCATCCTCCTGGCACCCTCCCTTCAGATACTGACAGACATAGATGAGATCCCCTCTCAGTCATCTCTTCTGGAGGCTGAAAGGCCCAGCTCCCTCAGCCTTTCCTCATAAAAGAGGTGCTCCAGTGCCGTAATCATCCTTTTAACCCTCCACTGGGCTCTCTCCAGATGCTCCATGTCTCTCTTGTCCTGAGGAGCCCAGAACTGGACACAGCACTCCAGATGTGCCTCACCAGGGCTGAGTAGAAGGGCAGGATCACCTCCTGCGACCTTCTGGCAAAGCTCTTCCTAGTGCACCCCAGGATACCTTTGGCCTTCTTGGCCACAAGGACACACTGCTGGCTCATGGACAGCTTGTCGTCCACCAGGACCCGCAGGTCCTTCTCCATGGAGCTGCTTCCCAGGAGATCAGCCCTCAGCCTGTACAGGTCCATGGGGTTATTCCTCCCCAGGGGCAGGACCCCGCACTGGCCTTTGTTGAATTTCACAGTTCTCTGCTCATCTCTCCAACCCATCGAGGTCCTTCTGAAGGGCTGCACAGCCCTCTGGGGTACCAGCCACTCCTCACAGATTTGTGTTGTCAGCAAACTTGCTGAGGTGGCAGCTGCCCCTTCATCCAAACCAGTAACAAGTAAGTTTTGGTAAATCAAAAAATATTGAGCCCAATATTGGACCTTGGGGGACACCACTAGTGACAGGCCCCATGCCACTAACTACAACCCTTTGGGATCTGATGTTTAGCCAGTTCTCAATAAACTGAAAAAGATTTTAAAAACAATTTTTTTAATCTCTTAAACCATAGACACTATTTTAAATAGTTAATTAAAGTGGATGCATTAATTAAAATGGATGTGGAATAAAGATCTTTTGACAATCGTTGCACACTGTTTCTGTGTTGAACACAGAGCACACAGTCCTAACTATGACCCTTCAGAAATCACCTTGCTCAAAATAAAGCCCATGAAGACTGACAGGAAACTGAGCTGCCATATAGAAATATAATCACAAAATAAATATGGAAAGTACCTGTACCGTATGTATAGAAATTACTGTTGTCTGATTAACTGTGCTTCAACAATAAATATAGTTGTTTTATATGCTGAAGGTAACTGCTTATAAAAGCAGGATGATGAATTGAACCTGCTCAACACACAGAAGTACTTCACCTGTAATCTCTGTACCTTTTACTAAGTATCCCATTGAGGGAATCTCATGGCTCCATAATTTTTTCTCTTCCAGTACAGATCCCACTGATTTGGTGCTGCAGACATCTATCATCCCAACCCCCACTAACAGCTGGATACCAGGCACCTCATAACTTATTAAATACTTTGTGCCAGAGGCACCATCTTCTTCAGTATCTTCCTTCTGGATCTGGTCAGGCATCCAGTAGCAAAGGAACACATACATAGATTTTCACTGATGGAAAACCTCTCTTACCAGAACATGTCTCATGGATGACTCTGTGTATCTCTAGGTTTTTGTTCCTAGACCTACTGCTGAGAATCTGAGATACAATCACTGTTCCTTACAGATCTCTTAGTTTACTGAAATGTGCAGACTGCCTTTTACTGTTAAGCTTTTTACTGTAAAAACACTTTTGGAATTAGCCTAAGCCCACTGATCTGAGCTGATCCAGCCTGTGCCAATGACATTTGGAATCAGGCAGTAGTTCTGTAGTGCTTCAAGGTTTGTTCTTGACAACCTATGACTTTTCTTGCATTAGGCTAATTTGCTGAATCTTCTCTTTCCTCTATTACATTTCAATGAAGCAAGACACGTTCCAATTATAAGATATCCTTTCCACTTAGTATTTCCCCCTCAAAATGCAGTTTGGATTTGATGTCCTGCAGAGTCTACAGCTATCATGAACACTGAGATTAGACAATCCTCATTTTTCCCCAAACTCAGCTAAGACAATCCAGGAAACTGAATTTACATAAACAATACAAAGATTTTACTGTGCGAGTTCATAAATTCTGACAGTTTCATGGAAGAAGACACTTGAGATGAGTTAAGAAGCTTTAACAATTCTACATAAAAAGCAAGTACACTGGCTGAAAAAGCAGTAAGCATTCTGGAAATGACTAATGAAGTATTGCAGCAGAATTCTGCTAGTGGATGCTTCAGCTTACACCGTGTAACTACAGTGCAGCAACAGGATATCATAAATGCAGGAGTTATTCTTTGTGAATATGGGACAATATCCAGCTTCTGGGACTATCACACTACTATAAATCCTCTTCACTGAGTCCTGATAGGGGCTTATTTGGTGTTTTCTGGCTTAGGAAGCAATAGAGGCAGTCTGTCAAAGAGAGGTAAGCACAGAACCTGCTTTCTCATTTCAAATTGGCAGATGCTACAGCAATCCTTCTAAAGGCATATATTAGCATTTCCACTGCAGCTACTTGAGGTTATATAACTGTTTCCCACTAGCTGGAAAATATTTACTAAAAAAATACTTTATTAGTATTTTTCTTATGTAATGCAAAAAAAAAATTACTAAAAAAGCATGTGCAAGCAGCATGGATCTGTTTGGCAGTGGTATCTATTTGAAGACAGGTATCTGTCTGATTTATGAGGCAAAGCATATGAAGGATTTTCACTGAAAGGTTGCAAACACATTCGACTATGGTTTCAGTCTCTTCTGTCTCATTTTGAGTTTGTTTACCAAAATGTATTTTGGCCCAGTCTGAAAGAAATCCAGAAACTTTTGCCAATAATTAGAACTGAATAACTTCCTAATGCTAAGTCCTCATCTACACTAGGCTTAGCCTTACAATTCTGATGGGATAACCTAAAGCTAAAGATTACTCGATCGATTAGTGGATCATAATAGATCAACTATAACTTGGTTGGTGGAAAGACCACACATACTGATTTTCTGGTCCTCATGGCACTGACAGAAGAAACAAGGACTTAATACATTTTCAAATGGGGAAGACCTGAGATTGATAGAGCATAATTATCCTCTTGGCATTAACTCCAAGTTAGCATATGCAGCATTGAGAAGGAAGCTAAACTGGTACTAAAAAACTTGAAGTCTCATTCTCACCTCTGCTCTGACTTGTCACATCAACTTTAAAGGCAGTATCTGTATCTGTAAAATAAAGTTGATTTACAAATATACTCAAAATGAAGTTGAAACCTGAGAATGATAATGCTATACATTACTATCACATCTATCCTACAGAAATATCTTTCCTATCTTACTGTTATAAATGTACTCTGTAGTTTATGTTGCTCTTTCTTTAAAGATTAAACATTCAAAAAGTTTTAAATGGGAAGAAGCAGGAAGAATTCAAGCTCACTTGTGAAGCAGAAATTTCTCTATCTTGTGGATAGAGAGACCTGTGGAACAAGTTCCTACAGGAATCAAGGATAAGCCTGTATGTTTTCTGAGGGACTATTCATGCATTTTATTAAACAAACTTTCAGAAGTGCCTAAATTCTCCAAAGATGAGGGCAATATAAGGCAAGCTATCAGAGCAGCTGAACTGCTTAACTGTCACAGAGTTGTTCTAAAAAAGGCCGTTGTGTGCCTAACAATGAGAAACATCACAGACCAGATCTAAAGTAGTTACTAAAAACCTGCAATGTCTAGAGTCATTTTTAAAACCAAGTATGAAGGCGATTTTATCTGCCATACCTGTGAAAAGATGTCTGTATTTACTAAGTAAAGAACTGACTCAGACAAGGTTTGAAGCAAATTTAAGAGCATTTATTAAAGAAAGAGACCATAAATAACAATTTAATAGACATAAACTTTTTTTCCAGCATGTCTAATTCTAAACTGTTTCTAATTTTTCCCTCATGTAAAAAATTAATCCATAAAGTGAGACAGAATTAAAACTATACACAATTTGGATTACTTTTTATAGGGCAACTTGCTCAAAAATAAAACTCTCATAAATTGACTATTGCCTACTGTTTACTTAAGAAATAAATTTAGGGCAAAGTTATGGTCATTCAAAGCATTTAATTTTTTTTTTTTGTTGGAATAGTATTGATCAAAAATCTCATTTTAATAAAATCTGAAAAATTAAAATACATTTTTTAGTGTAAATATATTACTGCCTCAACATTTTATTCTGTACAAATTTAGTTGTTACTTATGGCAACATAATTGGCTGGAAAGATGCCAGTTTTTCCTCCTATTCTTCCTTCCCACCAATCAAATTGGGAATTTGTTTTAGTTGTCACTGTGATTTTGTCTCCGGCTTTGAAAGTCAAGTCACCTGGCTGTTGTCCTTCAAATGAATAAAGTGCTGTCACTTCTACTGGATCACTCTGAGAGTTACCTGAAATTAAAGAAATTAAATAAGAAGGAAATTACTAAAAGGAAATTACTAGTGTCAGCACATACACTAAGTTCTTAAATAGAATATTCTTAAATGAGAATAGAAAAGGGTGACAAAGACACTAAAATAATCTATATGAGCATATAAACCACTAATGAAAAATCCCCTCCATTTCCACTACATTCTTAGGTAAGTGAAGTTTGAATTCCAGCCTATCAGTACGGTCTGTTTAATAAAATAATACTCTACACAAAATAAAGATCAGCTGTTTTTCTGTATGCCTCATACAGTCAGAAACAGTGGAAACAAAAGTGGTGTGTTGAGGAAAGCACGAGTGTTTCCTGAATGACTGCTATCAGAGCCACTGCTCAGTTTGAGTTTTGGTTTGTGTTCTCTATAACAGCTTCTTCATAGAAACTGCAAAAGTCAAAGGAGGAAATTTGCTTTTTTAATCAAAACTCAGGATATAGGATGGCAAAATACAAAATATCCACAGCACTTCCCTTCTTGTTCCATAGGTTTTGCAGTGCCTGAGATTTCAGTGTATCTCAGATGTTAAACAGAACACACAAAATGTGCCAATGGAAAGAACAGATTATGGCTTGATGTACTCGAAATGACTTGGTTTGTATAGTGGTATTTTCGACCACATATACAAATGGCTTTTATTCTCTTTACACCAGTCTCTTACTCTTTCTGTCCTCAGCTGGGCTTGGAATCATGCCATGAGTCTTCTAAAGTAGTTTTAAAATTATCAAAATCTTGGATACTATTATCCATCCTCTATTCCTGTAGAAAATTTTTAGCCAGTATCTCAGTGTTTATTACCACTGAACTTTTAATGAGTATCTTCAATTTAATAATAATTATGTTTTCTCTCAACTCATTTAACTGTCTGAGCTACAGGAGGTAGTTGCATTAGATTAATGTTGATTTAGAAAACAGTTAAACCTCTCATGTGAGTGAATCTAAAAGTGAAAAATGGAAGGTGCAATGGAAGATTAGTTAAGAGGAAATAATGTTTACACAGTCAGGTAGAGAGATTTCAGGATGTATTGCTCATATGGACATGATGGCTGCATAAATGCTCCAACATGCAAGATTAAAGGCTTTTAGCATTAGCTGCACCTTCTTGCAGTCAAAACTTCTGCAAAAGGGGAAACCCAAGCTCTCATTAGTCTACACATGGCAAGCCCAGAGCTAGAAAGGGTGGTGAGAGGAGCATTGATACAATTTTTTTTTTTTTTTTTTTTTGCATTCTGTCTTCAACAACTGACAGCCGCAGATCTTTTCTTCTGGTTGCTTTTATCATTTCAAAAGAAAGAGGAAAAATTCTTTTCCCTAAGGCTCATAAACATAAACTGTAGCCAAAAGAGGACACAGAAGAACAATGGACCACATATGTATGCATAAACAGCACAGGGTTCTTTCCCCAGCACCTGTCAAGATATATGTTCATTCTACAGGCCGGTTCTTTCTCTTCATGATCTGCATTTTCAGCAATCATCAAAGACTAATACAAAATTATTTGGCCATGAGCTGGGAGAGATTTGATTGCAGAGAAGTCAAATGCAATCTTTCTTGATCACACAATTTTTCTCTCCTATCTACAGTCATGATCTAAAGTCACACAACACTACTTCTTTTGATGTGAAAATAAAACCATGTTTATCAGGTCCATATCTCCACCAGTTACTCTTACCAAAAAAGGCAGCAATGTAGCTTTTCTAAATAGCTCTTTTACTGTCACATCTGAAACCCTGACAGACTGAATATTCAGCAATTACATGATTTTCCTCCAAGAATTCAAGCATTTGATGCAGTTGGAATGATATGATGTGCTCCCATGCACAGTGAGGTTTGAAGCTAGATATTTTGATTGAGGCATTCATAGAAAAACCCACAAAAGTAAAAAATCAACTTTTTACTCCTAGTATTAATTGAAGAATAGTCAGAAAATACTGTGGCCTGGGACTCTTTAGGTGGTATGGCATGAAAATAGTTATGACTCAGTTGCACATAAAAAGGAAGAAGGGGTGTGTTTTACCCCTGTGCCACATTCAGGCAGGACACATGGGTAAAAGTGCATTTATATGTCACAGTGAAGGCAACAAATTCCTATACTTTGAGTTTCTAAACCTATGTGTTTCCATCACCTAAATGAATAATCACTCAAAGAGAATTTGAGTTACTATATATTTAAAACTGCCCAAAATATATATGGAAAAATTAGATATGTGACAGAGCAAAAGAAAAGACTGAAAGTGCTAAAAACTGATGTGAGAGCTTCTTTTCCTTACATTCAAAAGAAGAGCTGTCAAGACCACTGTGATATGCTGGAGTCATAGCAATGGTAAGTAACTAATAGTTACCACCTCCATGGCTGAACCTGCATTAAGACTATAATTCCTTTTACACAAACTGCTGAGTATTCTAAAATTGGATCTGTAAGAGCAAGAAGAAAAATGAAGGGAAAAGAGACACAAATTAAAGCATGAAATGGTGGGAAAAAAGATCCATATGTGCGATATCAAAGGGTAGGAGTGTATTCAATGCACCACAACCATGCCTCTAATTAGTCTGCTCTGTCATATGAACAAAATTGTTTTATGTGTTTCTCTTCCCATGTTTTGGCCCTGTACACGTGCATCTTTCCAAACACAGAGAAACCTCAAAGCACTACAGCTGAATATGAACACTCAGTTTTGTGTCCTTGCCCCATTTGCTACCTGCAATCATTTAAAAGCACTTTCAGCTTTATTCCTGTCAGCTCTTCATAGCCATTTCTACTTAATTTTCCCTAGCAGCCTCTTCCCATACTATAGTTTTATTTCATTTTATTTCTCACAAAGATTCCAATTTCTGTGCTTATATCTGTAGTTTTATTTAATTTTATTTCCCACAAAGATGCCAATTTCTGTGCTTTAGGTCTGTAGTTTTGTAGCACAAAGCAGACAGAATGCATATTTCTTGCCTCCAGAGTTCAGCATCCCATGCTTCATATTTATATGGATCATCCTAATAATGAGGTACCTTAAATGACTGCATTGTTATGAAATCTACCACACAGATTATAAGGAGGATCTATTTCATGTTCTCCTTTCCCAATTCCAGTTTTACATAGGAGAGTTTTAAAAAAAATTTTTATATTCCACATGAAGATTGCTGAATGCATATAGAGAAACCACATTTGCAGCTCACACAAGATGGTGCTACAGTGCTATATACAGCATATGATATAAAGTCATTGAGATTCGTGAGTATGCACACTGCAAGAAAAACAAACTACATTGTGGAAAATCCTTATTTGTTACTGGTATTTGAATATGCACACCACACTTCCATGAACACGGTGCTCAAAACAGAAATACAGAAATTTTGGTTGAAGACCAATTAGTACAGTAGCCAGCACATACATTCAATGCTCCAGCACACACAGGTATGGCATATGCTTGATGAAAAACTTCTCTGACCACAATATCCTTTTGTTTTATTCATCTTTACATACCACAATGATTTGAAGATTTTGTGAAGGACCACTGCTACAGATAAAAGGCTTGGTAAGGTATAAACTAGAGTGAATTTATGGCCTCTTGGGTATGCTACAATACAGCCCCAGAGTGAATGAAAGAGCAATAAAACTATTTTTAATTATGGCACATTTATCGCAGAATAAAAGCATTTTCCGTAAAGTCTCTGTAGAACAGATGCACTGTCTACATTTCTGTGACTCAGTTAAGAGTGCCAGTCTTTGACTACAAGGCCAGCTGGCATAGACTGGCCACACACATACCAATAAACACTGACCAAAGAGAAAAGCCACATGCAAACTGCCTACTGGTTTCTATACTGGAGTAACAACTAAACCATGTCTAGGAATTATTTGGGAAAGTGCAAGGTGAGAATAATGCCAAGGCATTTTCTAACAACACAATCACATAACTAAATGAGTTATAGTGCTTGGGCCATGACTTCACACTGTTTAAATTACTAGTAAATAAAGTAGCCATTAGTTTCACATTCTACTGTGAGCTTATAAAATATTAGTAAAGCCATAGGCTGTTTCTAAGACTGGTTTTTAGAGAAGAGGAGGCATTTGTAATAATTTTGGCTTGAGCTTATTATACTTTCAAAACCCAAATCTGAGTTGCAACACAGAATAGTTGGAACACAGTTCTGCTGTGGGCACCAAATTTACTCTTACTGGCATAGATGCATATATCCCCCAGCCACCAAATGCCTGATGCTGAACATCTTTCAGAAGACGTGCTGCTTTTGGCCATGGACACAGCAATAAAACTGAAATAAGTTTCATGTACTTGAGGTTAGTGGTGAGATTGCTAAACATGCACTTTGCAAATTTCACTAATTGTCAGTAATTTGAGAACTGGCACAATTTTGTAGGTCATGTGTGCACTAATGTCATGGTTTAATGCCAATTAGCAACTAAGTACCACACACACCTCACTGCCTGCCCCCTCAGTGGGATGCGGAAGAGATCTGGAGGGCTCAAAGTAAGAAAACTCATGGACTCATGGGTTGAGATAAGAACAGTTAAATAATTTAAATAAAATAATAATAATTTTTAAAAAAATGTAATAAAAAGGAAAATTAAAGAAAAGAGAGAAACAAAACCCAAGAAAAGCAGGTGATGCAAATGAAGAGCAATTGCTCAGCACCAACCAAATGATGCTCAGTCTGCTCCCAAGCAGTGGGCCCCCAGGCAGCTTTCTCCCAAGTTTATATACTGAGCATGACTTTGTGGGATATCCCTTAATCCAGCTGGGGTCAGCTGTCCAAGCTGTGTCCCCCCACAACCTCTTGTGCACCCCCAGCCCACTTGCTGACAGTGCAGCACGAGAAGCCGTAAAGTCCTTGACTTAGGGTAACTCCTGCTCAGCAATAACTAAAACATCAGCTTGTTATCAACTTTATTCTCATCCTAAATCCAAAACATAACACTACTAGCTATTAACACTGCCAGCTAAGAGGAAAATTAACTTTACCCCAGACAAAACCAGAACAAACTATATGATAGAAACTATAAGTGAACTAACATAAACTATTACTGCTGGTTTTGGGTTCATCACAATCATATTAAAGAGCTTGCAGAAAAGGGCCTTGTGACTCAACTGTCACCACCAACAAGCCTTCTGATCAAGAGGACTGATCACTGCCAGGGTGTTCTTGTTGCTGACTGTACATATATTATGCACTTTTTGCTAAATATCTCCTTTGGTAAATGGACTGCTACAAAATGTTACAAGTCAGATGAGTGTCCAGCATCAGAGATGACAGAAGTTAGATAGTGACCAAAAAGTGTCCTCTTACTGAAACACTGTAATACAGGTCTCATTGTGTAAATGGAGACCCAGAAAAATAAGCAACCACATGGACCCCGTTGGTGCAGAAGTAAGATAAAACCAACAGACCAAATGATGGAAAACAACTAACAGATTAGGCAGATGCAAAAATCTGTGCTTTTGAAAACAAACAGATCAAGTGTCAGAAAGGTTTAGTATACTAGTACACTGTACAGAGGCATTGAAAGGATCAGGTATTGCTCATAGGTTTAGTATGAGAGATGTAACTAACAGTGAACAGACAAATACTGGTTTTTTACCCATTATGGGCTTTTGCTTGGAAAGGGTTAGTATTAAGCTTATAATCAGAGTTCAGGAAAGAATCCAAAGTAGGTTAAAGAACTAGGTCAATTACTGGGCCCATTGCAAATCTGAGTAAAAAATGATAGTTGGTGCCCTTAACAATGAAGACTTGATAGGAAATTTTAATGCCAACCTTAGAAAATGGTCTGGACAATACCACCTGCTAAGATACCACTGTGAGTGTAAATACGGTGCGTATACATTTATTGGTTACACTAAAACGCCTGAAGGATGTTTGCTCCAAATTATCATATTAAAAAGGAATTATCAGGCCCCAACCAAACATGTTAAAGAGGAAGACAACTATTAGCTTAATTCAACAACTATAGATGAGCCAATGCAAAGAAGGCAAACAGTACCTCAGGCTGCATTAGGCAAAGTATTGACATCAGGTCAAGGGAGGTGATCTCCTTTACTCAGCACTGGTGTGGCCACACCTGGAGTGCAACGTCCAGTTCTGAGCTTCTCAGTACAAGAGAATAAAGGACATGCAGGAGACAATCCAGCAAAGGGCCATGTGGAAGCTGAAGGGACTGGAGCATCTCTCCTATGCGGAAAGGCTGAGAGAGACTAGGGAAGAAAAAGCTTATCAGTATCTATAAATATCTGAAGGGACAGTGAAAATAGGGTGGAGCCAGGCTCTTGCCAGTGATGCCCAGTGACAGAAACAATGGGCATATACTGAAACACAGGAGGTGCTGTCTGAACATCAGCAAACACTTTTTTACTCTAAGAGTGACTGAATAGGTTGTCCAGAGAAGTGATGGAGTTTTCATCCTTGGAGGTATTCAAAAGCTGTCCAGACCTGGTCCTGCTTGAGCCAGGGGGTTGGACCAGAATCTAGAGGCCCTTTTCAACCTCAGCCATTCTGCAATTTGGTGAAAAACTTCAAAGAGACTTTTGAAATAAAGTTACCTGAAAGTATAAAAGCACCATGAAAATGTGTACTTGTAGGGAGTTTGGACTGGAACAGCTGTAATCAAAACCCAGTTTGATACTAATGGAACTCCCATTGTCAGCATCATCTGATGGTCAGGCCAGACAGAGCAGACTTCCTGTCAGACACTCACTAGCCTGTATCCAGCTAGGGGAGTGCCAGCATGGAGCACAGCTAGTAGGGACCCACATCTCTCTGAGGATGCTTCCTGGCAGGGTCTCCTGGTCAACATATGGATCAATGTGTTGCAGGGAGTTGCACTGGCACACAAATCAGTTTAGCCTAGGACTGACAGAGGGACTGGGGGTACTGTTAAGACTTGGATCAGAGTTTAGTAAAATAAGGAGCTGAAGAGAAAGATTCATTGGTGGACAAGCAATACAAGAAATGAGATGATGCAGTAAATGGCAAGAGTAAGTATCTTACAGGTATGTCTGCATTTGCTGCGCTCCTCAACTGACAGAGCTAGATCTAAGAACTAAAAGGTAACACTGGCTCCTTGCAAGATAAGTGAAAAATAGAAAAGAGAAATAATTGTCTTATGGCTTATTCCCAGCCATATGAGTTACTGCTTTACAGTCAAAGCCAGCTTTTAGGGTGGAACTAAAATCATAGTATAGAATCCAGACAGTAACAGTTATTCAGCTTCTGCACTCACTGTTACTAGGGATCTTACAATCTCTTCCTCCTTTATAATGCCTTCAATAAACCTTGAACTGAAGGGTGGATTTGTCAGGGAGTGCTTTTGGTTCTGTTTGAGCTCAACAAGCCTCAAGGTTTATTGAGCTATATTTCAGGTAGGATTTGAGTAGGGACTACAGAAACCAGGGAGATACATTTTCTGCTGGATGCAGCATATTATACATTAGAATATGAAAGGCAAGGGTTGGCAAAGGAAATGGCATGTAGTAAATTCTGAAGGCATCAGGGTAACTACTAATGATGGATAGTTTTCTGAAGTAGTGTTAGGGCTCATGACAGGAGGCACTAAAGATCTAAAATTCTGACTTGAGGAATGCAGCAGCATTGAGCTATGATGATGCCTAAAGGCAGACAGAGAAATGGTTCAAGTTCAACTTTGAAGTAGGTAGGTGAACCACTAAGTGAAATCTGTAATACTAACAAGATTGAGACGAAAGCTGGATCTGTCAGGGGGTGCTTTAGGTTCTGTCTGAGCTCAAAGACACTTAACATGAGAGCCAGTGGAGGAATGTAAAAGATGGGCAAAATGATAGGGTAGGAAATTAACTTTGAAGCAAGAACTGAATCTAGATGAAAGTAAAGAAATATTGAATTTGCAAAGGTCAGAGAGAAGGATGTTGCAACAATTGAATCATAACACGACAAAAGCGTGGACAAAAGTGGAGACAGAAAGAAAAGGCTGCATCTTTAAAATGGTATTCAGAGAACATCTACAGGCCTCATTGCTCCTATACTGACAGTGAGAACTTCCAAAGAAATTCAAACTGAAGAACACATGAGCTCTGCAGTGGTCAGCAAGAGGAAGTTTCAGATTCTATTTGAAATATTTGAATTTTTATCTTGAATTCTTAATTAGTTAACAAAAGAATACCCAAGTAAAGGAGAAATAGAAATAGTTCTTTGCAGAAAATGTTATCTAGCAAATGAAAAGGGACAAAGGACAGCTATCTGGGAGAACTTAGCAGAAAAACAGAGGGCCGAATAAGGAAGACTTCTCAGTGAGACACTCAAAATATAGATGTAAAGGTGATTACAGACATAGCCCAGCAATAGAATTCAGGGATCACAAGTAATATCAAAGAAAATAGAAGATGTCTATTAATCTATCAGGTTACATACAGAAGGATGGAATACAATTTCTAATATGTGGTTATAAACAGGTCAGCAGAGACTTAGAAGTAACAGTTACATCAGTGAATGGCTTCTTTCCATGTTATTTAACTCAATGTCTCCAAATCAGAGTCCAAGTTCCACTGCCCAGTCACATTCCCTAGCACAGATGAATTTATCAGCATAGATAGAGCCAATGGGAGCCAGAGAAACTGCTTTAAAGAAGGTGAAGCCTAGTACTGAAGAACTCCAAAATGATAAAAGAAGATTAGGTAACAGCAATACGATCAACCTTGGACTTTGTAAGATGAAGGAGGATGAGGTGATAATACTGTGAAGAGATATTGTGAGTTTGAGGGTTAAAAAGAAGCAAGTAGATCAGATGGATATCTGGGACAGAGAGAGACAGAGGGGAGACAAAACAACGAGAATCTTCTGCATCTGTGAAAGCTCTAAAGTTTAGAGAAGATATGCACTGAGAATGAGTAAAACCATAATATCTGCATCAGTATCCTCCTGAAAGATAAACAGCATGAACTGGTAAGAGGGGCAGACACTGGCTGGGACCTGAAGCATGGTCCTCCATGCAAGGCCTCCATACAGGTGAGACCAGCAGCTCATAACTAAATAAAGCACATTCTCTGAGACCTAGGTCAGAGTCTGGTGTGTTGCCAGACAATACACCGCCTTTTTTGCCACTCCTCTTTTTACCCCCATTAGTCATCTGGGAAGGTTGTTTCACAGCTGTATTCCCCTGGTTGCTAAGATAACTTTCTTAATGTCTAGCTCCATGTAATTCAGTACTAGCATACATCTTTTTTTCTTTCTTTTTGTTTGCCAACATTGGCCTTTGGTTGAAACCTTTCTTTCTGGACATTTATATGCTTGACTTATGCTTTTATAGTCAAAAACTACTTTTTCAAACCTTCAGACTGTTACACTAAAAATAATTTAGCTACCTCATATCAGTGACTCCTTGCTCCACTCATTCATTCATTGAACTTTTTCTTGTCCACATCTATTCTGATTAACCTATTTTTTCTTGCAAATGAGTAAACAGAATATTATCATTAGGTAAAAGGCCTGTAGTAACTGACCTTTCACATTACCATCAAACAAAGAGTTGTTTAAATGGAAGGGTAAAGGAACTGAAGGAACAGAGAACTTGTGTGGAGATCATGGATTTATATATGAATGTGAAAACTGTAATTAAAAAAAAATGTGATGAATCAGCACATGAGACTGCCAAAACAGGTTTTTTTGATGAGGAGATAACCATGAATGAAGAAATCAACAAATGAAAAATGGAAGGGAAAGGAGAGCAGAGAACACTGAAGGAAGTGGAAGCTACAGGAAGGCGAAGTACAAGAACAGGAGAAGTATTAGTGACGTAGCAGAGCCACTCTTGTAGCTGAAGGCTGAGCTAAATGCAAAATATGTGATAAAGCTAGACAACAGAGAGCTAAGGGGTCAAATCCATTTAGAAGAATCTTAATGAAGTTACAGAAACTAATAACAAAGATCAAGTAATTAAGGGAATGTGTACATAGTTTAAAGAAACTTAAATATAGAGAGGGAGATATTTTGAAAATGAATGGATGTATTCCATATCCCAGAACTCTAAACCCAGAATCAAATTAGAATTCAACATAATACAGTACTGAACACAGATATTACTCATTAGTTTGATAATCATTAATACAACAAAAAGTCATTGGTTCCATAAACTGCTTCAATATTAGTGTGTTTTGAAAGGAGACAAGTCTGTGTACAATCATGTAAACTATTTTAAGGTTACAAAAAGCAAAAAAACCCAAAAAAAAATAGCTAGCAAACAGAAGACTAGAGGGATGCAAAGTTAAGAGGGAAGATAAAGACGTCTTTGTGATCAGTGCCTTGATCTGTTCCCTGACCATAAAAAATACTAGCACATGAAGTAAATGGTACAGCTGTTTCAAAGAGACTGAGGAAACAAGCCTAAAACTGACCCGTTGATATTAATTTAGAAAATAATTAAGAACAGCATTAATCAGGTTGAAGTCAAAGCATTAATTATGTACTGGACCACTGATAAAGAGAGAGAAATTTGATGGCACAAAATTTGTTGTCTGATACAATGCTAATTCTGCATCGCTCTTTTCTCCAAAGAATTATGCAGCTGAAACTACTAAAGCCTCAGTGATACAGCACCTTTTTTCAAGAATGAGACAAATCCAATATCTTGGTTATGTACGATCAGTCATACTGGGGAGTATCTCCCTTTTACTATATCTAAACTTATCCTCTTGGTTTTCATTATATTTTAAGTCTATTTCTGAACTATTATGTAGAAGAGCAGCTAAGAAAGAGATTTGATTTCTTAGGTGAATTGCATCAGGGATAGTCAAAGAAACATTGGAAGGGAACTGAGAAAGAGGTGTGGCAGAAAGATGTAAGGTCTAGTGCTGGGTTTTTGAGGAAACCACTAATTATTCCAACATACCAGTTTCCTGAAAGCTGTTCAGTCCCTTAAGGATCTCACACCTTATCTCACTATTATATTTTGTAATTGCTTTAAAGAGTTTTAAAACGGGAAAGAATACTAGTTTTAAATTCAAAATATGTGAAGCAATAGTAGTCTTTATCATAAGTCTAATGAGTCTCACTCTGAATTAGAACAAAGAAACAACTAAAGATAATCGAAACAACTAAAGAACAACTTTTTTGATATTCTAAAACAAATCTAAATCTGTTGATAATCTAAAAGCAAAGTTGCTTCAGTATCTGAAATCATACATGCATGCAACTAAACTTGTCTCCTCAGAAACAGAGTAATGGAAACAATTTCATTTATGTTATAACAGTCAGATTTGCACAGAACACCTCTTAAAACACAGAAAAAGATACTCTCATATATAAAGAAATAAAGTTACAAAAGTACAGAATTGTACATTTATTACTACATGCACATATAAAAAAAGTAATCTTTTTTTACAACTAATTTTTCTACTCATTACTTCAGAAAGCAATCAAAATGATGAAAACTGCAACTGAAAACAGTGTTTTGTTATTGAAATAGCAAATATATAGTTTGCAATGGATGTAACTACCAGTTTGAATATCTCATCAAATTTAAAAACCTCTTGCATATATTACGTAATTCTTTTATGAAAAAAGGACTGGGTCATTTGCTTCCTGGAATGTAAACAAAGAAAAATTCCAAAGTCATGAAATATTGAAACAATACTACCTCAAAATGTCCCCTTTATGATCACATGCAATAATAAGAACATGACAGATGCAGTATCTCATTCCATATGACTTTTTGAAAATTGGCATCTTGGAGATTAAGACGTCATTAAGCATAGCTCACTGGATACATATACTTTTTAATATTTTATGGATGCAGAAGTTTAATGCAATTAATAGTCCATGTTCTGATGACGTCTGAATTTCAAGGCTTTACCATTTGTAAGTAGTTTCTAACAAATTTAGGTAATTTGGTAAATTTCAGCTTTGGCCCAAAGTTGCAGCTCAGAGCCACAAAGGTGATGTTGAATTCATGTTCACGGCTAGGATGCACAAAATTAAGTCAAATTACTGAGTTATCTCAGTTACAATGTCATGATAAGCAGACATAAAACACATTATAACGATGAGATTCACTTACTGGGCCCTTATTGGGCAATGTATATTCTCAGGCGTTATCATTCATTATGTCTAAAGGCCTACAGAGGCCTAAAACAGCAGCATCTTGGCAAAGTGGCAAATGATCTGTTTAAAAACTTATGAAGGAAATGAAGTAAGGAAAGTCAGAAAGGATGAAAGGAAGTGCCATATGAATTACTACACAGAGAATAAGAGGGCAGTAAATGAAAAGATTTCATGGCTTTCTTCTCTCATGACAAGACAAAACATCAGCCAGTGAGGGCTGGGGAAAATGGAGTAAAGAAGACACTGTGACTCCGAAGAAATTAACTTTTTAACTCCTATATGGTAACAAAATATTACACATTCTAATGGCTACTCAGAAAAAGTCTTCAAGCAACTCCCATTTAGAAAGAAAAATAGTAGCCTAACTGTATCCTAAATACTAGAAGTCATGAAAACAATTTCAGTTCTTGAATCACACCAGTATACAGATGAGCTCTCTTCTCTACCCAGTATGCTCATTTTCCATATTCCTAGCTCTCACCTCTCATCTTTTAGCTTAAGAAAAAAGGGATTTATCTCAGCTTCTATAGCAGAACAGATGTATACTTACTTACAAATTTAATTTTAGTTGTTTCCGGACAAATAACAAACCAAGTGTTTGTTCAGCCTTACAAGTGAAATCTCAAATGCCCTATTCATATTAAATTATTAATTTCCTTAATGGCCTTTTTAATTTTGTTTTTTAAATGTAGATTCACCTCAAAAAACCCTCGGCATACACAAAACAACAACCTCAGATCTCACTGAACAGATGTTTGGGAAGGCCTAAATATGCACAGTATATTTGACACTTTATATCTACAGGTACTAATCTGCTATAATCAGATATATTCTGTACAGATACTTGAAGTATGTCATATCCCACCATTGATCCAAATAATCTCCAATAATGCTCATCTGATCAAAGGTCAGGAGACGTAATATTCAGCCAATCACACTCAGAACAAATAAACTCTTGCCTTAGCTGTTTCTTTGCCAATAATTACGGCTTGTTTTGGGCAAGTAACCAAAATCACTTATCTTTCTCTAATTTCTGAATAAAAGCTTCTTAAGAAACTCAAGTATTTAAATTCAATATTGAACTCTGCAAATAATTAAGTTCTTCATGACTAAGAAAATGAGGGTGGACTTTTTGCATTAAGTGAGCTTCACTGTCACTGGGGTAAAACAGTACTCTTTAAATGCCCCACGAATGCCTATTTGTGCTCAGCTAAACAAACCTGCTCTGAGGACAGAGAGAAGGCCTAAGTTGAATTTCTCTATTCTACAGTCACTTACAGGCAAAGAATTGTTCTATACCTAGAACACCTGAAGGCTGTTTTGTTACAGCAGCCATAGATTTAAGGCAATTTCAAAATCAAAGAATCAAAGAATGGCTTCGGTTTGAAGGGACCTGAAATCGAGGTAAATGGCATCTGTAGCCCTTCTCTTGTCCACTGATGTAGCTGAGTGGGTTGGTCAGGCAGGACTTGCCCTTAGTGAAGCCGTGCTGGCTGTCTCAAATCACCTCCCAGTCCCCCTCTACTTTATTATAGCTTGTAGGAGGATCTGTTTCATGATTTTCCCAGGCACAGAGGTGAAGGTGACAGGCGTGTAGTTCCTGGGGCCCTCCTTTCCCCCCTTTTAAAAGAGGTGTACAATGTTTTCCTTTTTCCAGTTACCTGGAAAATGTGTTCAAGGTACATGGATAACAGCAAGGAAGGCCTGTAACATTCCAGGAACTACACTCTTTAATATGTTTTGGTACTAAATGTACACCCAAGTTCTTGAAAGGAAAGCAAAACCAGACGTGAAGCCCTCTTCCATGAGGACTGTCTCAGCAAACCCTATTTTCTGATTTAGTTGCAGTGCTAGATGTCATGTATTACTTTAACTGGGTACACTGTCCAGTTTCCAGTGTTACAAATCCCTCCAGTTGATTTTCAGAATAACTTTATAACTACCTTCTCCATTAACAAAGAAATGGTGGCTGGAAAAAACTACTCAAAGCAAAGCTAGCCATAGATATTCCATACAAGGTATAAGACCCTCAGTTTTGCTACGAAGCCTCAACAGATAAAAAGTTCATCATCAGCTGCAAATCTGTATGCATGAAATGAAGATATTATACACACTTTTGTAAGAGACTCACAAAACCCAGGAAAAGGCTTATGTATTTTTGACCTCTTCTACATAAGCTGGAAATGGATCATTTCAAAGCAGATTCCATATTACTAGCTTGTGTCGTTACTGAACAATGTCATGTCTAGCAAACAAAACTGGTGATTGAAACAGACGACTATATTTAAAATTTAAGTTACTGTGCAAATTTAGCTCATTCAGTATGAAACGTATTTCGCTGGTTTTGAGTTTCTGGCCTACTAGGGAACATGCTGGCTCATCATCTTCATCTGCTGATGGAATGCTTTCTATCTTTGTTTCAGCACACTCAGCTTTTGCATTAAAGAACTGCCTTTTTTGTTAAGCATCTGTGGATGTATTTGATATTTAGGATATAAAAAAAACCCCTACCTCCTGCTTGCAAGAGTCAATTCCATAACACTACTTTTGCTGATTACTTTTGGGATTTTTCTGCCTTTTCAAAAAACAATTAAATTTTAATTCAAAGTGAAAAGGTCAAATAAACCATATGAATGTCAAGGGCTTTATCATGCCCAAAACTACACTACTGCAAATAATGTCTGTGCTGAAAACATACTGCAAAAGCTGAGATGCAATGCTAAGGATAGCCTTCATATCGTGAAAAGTAAAGTACAGTGACAAGAACTGAGCTCTGTTTTATTCAGGTCAAACTGATGATTTAGGAATGATCTGGGGCTCTTTAATGTTGACAAGCTTCTCCATGTTTCCTCTACACACACCAAGTTAGCATCTCAGTCTCAATACACTGTCTCTGCGTTTTGATTCTCAAATCTCTGTACGGTCAACTTCAAAATTTCTGCCAAGGGTATTATTGGCACATAAGCTGGTTCACTCGATAAAAGTCTTAGCTTTTATGGCAGTCTGGGAAGCAACCTACAGCCTCAAGAAAAAACCAAAGAGCAGTAAATGCAACAATTCTATACAGTTTCTGCCAGTTTCTTAGGGTAATGCTTTGTGAAATACAGATTGAAATTTTTTTTCAGCCTTGCATGGAGACATACTTCTCTGCACTGGCTGGAAAAATGGTTGAAATAACAAAATTATATGAGACAAAGAGTATCTCATATGGAAACATACTAAATAATAATATTGTACAAGGCCTCATTTGAAGGTCTGTTCACAATCCTTATCATCAATGTTTAAAACTGGTTGAGAAAATAGCAGATCAAGAACAGAAAGCCTGTTTTCAAGGCAAAATGAAAACAAGCTGCACAGAATAAAACAAATGAAAAGATGTTACTACTACCAGGCAAAGGAATCAGATATAAAAGTATTTTTGCTAGAGAAATAGAGCACGGGAAAAGAATAATTAATCTTGATTAAAAAATATATATAGATGAAAAGGAGGAAGAGTTTCAAGTCATTGTGAAAGATTCAGAAACTGCTTTCTGTAAAAGGGACAAGTGACTATCTCCTATTTCAATACAAAGTTTAGCACTTTCATGATAACATTTATATTATATGAACACCTGCAATATATAGAAAACTCTTGTTAACTTTAGCTGCACTAAGGGACATAAGGGCTGTTGAAATCTATGCTAGGATTTATTCTTGCCACAATTACTAATTCTCATTGCTTTTATGTTTCTTCAACAGCAGTACAGCCATTATTAATTCTACCTATACCACAGGCTCCATCAACTTATAATTTCAAAAGGTATTCAATCAATGTTCCCCTCATCTGCCAAATGGTAACTCAAGCAATTGTACTTCCACTTGCAGTATCCCATGGCACAATCCTGTAGTCATTTGGCCACAGTTTAAACTGGTAGGAGAAAGGTAGATAGCCCTTTTCATTACAGAGCAGCTTCAGCAAGAGCTAGAAATGGCACAGAACCATGAACTAGAGCTTCATCTGATCAGTGCAAACTCTGCAACCTGCAACATCCACCATCACATGGATGAAGCATCTTGGATGGCCATTATCACCCATGGTGTGTTCACATTACACTTCCCAGCTAAGCACAACCAAACTTTGCAGAATACTCATTACATCAGCCTAGTCAGTTATGATAAAGTTCTTGAAATGAAAAAGCAAAAAGTACCACAATTTTCAGCTGAAATTGAAGAATGGTATTAACAGTATTCTTCATACATATGCTTTTAAGTCAAGTGAAATATTGGATTTAGAGATGCTCTTTCAAAAGAAAAAGCTAACAGCAATTACATCCCTTAGTTCAAGCATGAGGAAATTGAGGCTTGCAGATGGGATTCAGCCACTGGCTCAAATTTGTCCAATGTGCAGGAAATGTGAAGGCAGATTTTTCCCTCAATGGTAACTCCAAACTTACTCTGCTGCCCCAACCTCAAATTATGGCTCATCCTTCTGTAGTTGCTGACAAAAGGCAGAAATGGCAGGAGTTCAGAAGACACAGTCTGAACCTTATGGCAGAGACCAATGCTTGAAATTGTGAACCAGAGCAAGTTTTCCCATTCTATTTTTCTTTACAGAGGAGTTTTCTATTTTCCTAGTTTTAATCTTCTTTTGACACCTTCCTTGCTAAATAGCAAAGGAGCTGCTAAAAACACAAACATGCACCACTGAGAGAAAAGGGGGAAGAAGGGTGCAAGTCTCACTGTGTATGAAAAAATTAACACTTCTTTTCCACAAGAGGAGAGGTCACTTCTAGCTGAGCTTCTTCAAGAAACTAACAACTGGAAAAAGAATATTTGAAGGTTGCCTAATACGGCAATAAAATTGTTAATGAGAAAGACACACCAAATGAAATATAACCAGGGAAGTCTCAATGCAAACCTTGCCAGACCTCCCCATGAAAAGGTAAGAAGTTTCTTGAAACCTTTTCTTTTTGTAGAATGAGAAGCATTATTACACCATTTCTAGAACAGCTATTTGTCATAATAGTTTAGCTTACATTAGTGTCTGTCTTACTGATTTCTTTGTCCATGGCCTCCTATTTCTTATTCAGGAACTGACAGTGTTTCCACAAAAGGTGAATGACCTTCTTGGTACAATCAGCAATATCCAGCTGGCTGACCTGCATGATGTAACACTGAACCAGCATAGCCAAGGTAGATGCAGGACTCCAGGTCCCTCCATGACAGAGAACATAACACTTTTTGGGGAACCGTGGCACCTAATTTTACTGCTCATGGGAAAATACATTCAAAGTGGGTGTTCTATCAGGGTGAAAAGTATTAATCTCCCAGAGAAAGGAAAGTCTTCCCTTAGCATTTACTGTAAGGTAGATGTTCTCGTCCCTGCTATAAGGATGGATCTGTAAAGCATCAGCCCATTGTTACTGCAAAAAGACCCGAATTTCTTACAATAGTGTTAGCTTTTGTCTCAAGTCAGTCAAGCACAGGGCATTTCACCACACTCTAGAGAGAAATCCTGTGTATCTGTCACTTCCTTGAGGTAGTCAAAATTTCTGTTTGCCTTCAAGTACTATAAATGAAGCAGAAGCTCCCATACTCCCAAAGGCTTTTCTGGATAATAGACAGGAAAGCAATTTAAGCTTGCTTTAGTCCTACCACTTGAAAAACACAGAAGAAAATACTATCTAATGCAGTTCACAGCTTTGAAACAATTTTTTAAGCATGTATTCCAGAAATACGCTAAAGCATTAATTTGTATGTGTTACAATGGCTTCAGACAAGACTTCAATCTATACTATTTAACATCTGTATGTTCCCATGAACAATTTCATGTTTTAATTCTGTGAATCAGAATTATCAACTTAGTGGTGCTTTACACTTAAAAAAATAAGCACAGATTGCACTGAAATTTTTCTGTGCTTTAGCTCTAATTTCCTAATTTTTATTCCAAACCATTAAAAAATGCAAAGAAAAAAATATTTTTACCCATGCCAGAGTATCTGGTTCATGCTTAGCACAACAGCTCTCTGCCCACGCATGCATACATACATCAGAAAGACCCCAATTTCATTCTAGCATGTCTGACCTCAATCTTTCTGTGCCTTGTTGTATTTTGAGTTAGCTGATTATATGCATCAAGTTATTTGTTTCAGTATGGCCAGTGAAGGCCTGCATGCTGCACATTTTCCTCTCAGCTTGCCACAACATAAGCCATAAGCAGCTTGATTATCTGACTTATCACATTCATGCTAGTAATAGTATGATCCTAGTAAAAGTGAATCAGGGATAAAAATAGTCTCAAAAATAATTTCCTGGGATTTCCTGGGTTTGGTTAGTATTAAGAAAGAGCTCATAATAGCAAGAAAATTAATACTGTGGGGGACCACCAGATGGATGTTTTATTTTTCTAGTAACTAAATATAAACACATCACAAGTCTTGCCATGAAAAACATAAAAATAGACCAAGCTCAGCTAAAACTCTTAAAACAAAACAAAAACTCCCATACTTTAGTTTACCAAATTAGTAGACAATGTCATGAAGGACTATGGCAGAAATATCATCTGTTTCACTTTGTAAAAATTTTCTAAAACTAATACGTATTTGTCACACTGAGCTGTCTTACTGATTTTATAGTTTATAATCTGCTGGAGTTTCTCATCAAATTATAGTATTGAAGGAACAGATTACTGCACAGCTTGATGAGGGTTCTTCCTTAGCATAGTTCTACTTGATCCTACTGCAAATCTCTTCCTTTCTTGGAAAAGGAGTAATTCATAAACTGAAGAATAAAAAGTAGCTTTTTTTCCAGTTTCAGATACACAGCACATATCCACAACACCTAAAGGAGTATGTACACATCTTATTTTATCATGTTTTCATGGATGATTTAATTTCCAGTTCAAAAGCAAAATGCATTTTTCCCCCTCACTGTGAACTACGGAGTTTTCCTCTGTCCTGAAAAACAAGAGGTTCTGGATTCCTTCTCCATTCCATGTCTGTGCGGGTATCAGGTATAAAAAACATTTTATAATCTTACTTAACTAAAAGTTAAAAGCTTTTGATTCAGTTTTACTACAATTCAAGTTGGCAAAGTAAACTTCAGAATGATGAAATCATTTTCAATCTTCTTGACCCAGAACAGACAGAAAGAAGCAAATAATGAAATATTGACAGTATCCTAGGAAGGCAGACTTACCGTATATGCTTTCTAACAACAAAGGCAAAGCAAAAATTCAGGTATTACACTGGGAAAAAGTTACTCTGAGACCACAGAGATAGCTGATTTTTTTTTGTTTCAAAACTCATGAAATATTTTTACTTTCCTGCTGTGGTGTTTAGTCTTAATTAAAATAAAAATGCCCAAGTAAAAAGTCACTCATTGAGAGGAGATTTGGGCATACTTATATTTCTCTTGTAGCACAGTTGTTAAGATTTTTTTTGTCAGTGGGCATTTCTAAACATGGAACTGCACAGTGAATATAAACAGTTGCATGTTAGACTTCCAGTTAAATCTGAGTTGTTCCAAAACAGTACTGCCTTTGTTAAACCTAAATTGAGAAATATACATATATATATTAAAAAGTGATTGCTTCAATACATATTCACCAAAGCAAGCCTATTTCAAAGTTGCAAGCCCATAGAGTGATGCTCTCTTTCAGCAGTTCTAACTGAAAATTCCATTTTTTCATTATACTGTACTAAAAAGGCTCAGCACCACACATAAGCAGAGGTACTAATTAATGCAGAGACTGCTAGAATGGTGTCCAAGTTCCAGGTTATATTTTCTTTTCCAAGTTTGATCAGTATTATCCTAGAGAGTAGTACCTTTAAAAATAACAAGATAATAAGTCAGATGGAAACTGAACTGCAGAACAGGTATGCAAGTAAAATAAGTGAAACAGGAGGAGAAATCACAAACAAAAATTTTTTTTCTAAAGCTTTTTACCTCAGAAGCGGTCTATGAATTCTTAGTCCATATAATTATGTTGGCTTAGTTAAACACATTTTTAACTGGCCACAAAAAAATCCACAATGTACTAACAAAGGCAAATTCTCATACAGACTCTCAAGTTTCCTTGACAAAATACACTTCAGGAGGCATGAAAATCTGTCTTGGAATTCTCTCGGGAAGCAGATTTTGACAGATCTACTGAACCATCTGGCATTCATAGATTACCGAAAGAAACACTGATATCATCTCTGAAATTATAGAGAAGTGGGCCAGGCCTGATTCCTGGAGAACTGTAACCATGAAAAGCAGCATCTCTGATGCATTTAGTTAACACAAACTGAATTTACCACCTCATGGTACCACCTAATCAAAAAGAGTTGATATTGCCTCAACTGCTTTAAATATAGATAAGTAACCCTCTAGAAGGTTAAAATAAATAAATGAATAAATAAATAATAAAAAAGATAAGGACGGGAGTTTAGTGCAAATTCATTAGAGCTTTTAGAAGCCCAAATCTCACTGATCTCAGTGAGCTCACAACTCAGAATTTGCTATTTGTAATATAACTTAAAATTTGAGAGGAAAGAGAAAATGACTTTTGATAAAGAGCTCATCAATCTGTTTGGAAATCGAAAGAAAGATGAAGGAAGACCAAAAAGTGACATGATTACAGCCTAAGTGTCGCATAGAGAACAAGAGGGGAACAAAAAAAAAAGCTCCTCCGAGTAGCAAAGGGCTCTTTAATATAGTGAAGAAAGCCACAACAAATATTGCCTAAAAGCTGCAGACAAATTCATGTAGGAAGGCACGAATTTTTAATAATGAGATTGACAAATCACTCAAATCATCATTGAAGGAAGAAGTAGTTTTTTTTAGCTTCTTAAAAACAGTGACAATTTTCTCATCTGCCTCCATATCTTCATCAGTAGGCTTGATACAGCATCTCTTTCAGTATGCAAGAATATAAATATATGCCTAATGGGACACTAACAATCTGTTAATATTTTATTTTATTATCAAAGTGAAAGGTTTTTGCTGAAAAAACCTAGTAAAAATTAATATTTTGGTTTTTTTTTTAGTTTTACTGTAATCAAGATGGGGTGTGTTGATTTCATGCACAATAGTTAAAAAGTTCAATGACTGCGGGTAATTTATTGCATTCAAAAATCCGAAGAAGAAGGCAAATATTTTTCTCAAGATAAAATATACAAATATTTAGTTCAATACTTGTGGAAGGTAAGACAGACAGTGTTTCTGAGAGAAATCTAAAAAAAAAAATAATCCTTGAACATTTAGGCTTCACAGCCACAAGTTCCTATGGGTTTCTTGAGCAAATCATATGTCCACTTAAACAATGCAGACAGCATAACTGCTTTCTCCACATTATCATAAAATACTTACATTGTTATCTTAAGAACTGCTTTTGTGTTTAATATAAGTATTTTGTCTTACAGTACTGTAAGAATTCAATCCCATGGTGAGTTTTGATAATTGTGAATGAATAGTGAAAGAACACTGCTTGGAAGGAAAAAATTTCTTCCATTTTCATCCCCACTCCTGTCTCAAATCTGTTTCCTGATTGTTTCAGCATCTTGGCAATTTCGAGTGATTCTTTTCCAAGCATGTGAAACAGTCCTTTTCTGATTAGCTGAGCTGAGGAAAAAGTGAAAAGTATCTGACTTCTGATTTGAATAAACTGCCTGTTATTGATTCAGTTCTCATCAACATTCACCTCAACCCAGGTTGAACTTTTACTAGCAGATCACTACTACTGCTGCTACCAGTTCAGCTGGGAAACCACATCACTGTAACATTTTCAGAATTGTATACTATTCAGCAAACTGTTAGGAGGGTAGGCAGGTAAGTAACCATTTACCTACAATTTTGGTTACTTGCTGCTCCACGGCAGAACCCCAAGCAGAAAAAACTAGAAATCATAACACTAATGAAAATCTAGTATCTAGGATTAGATACTCCAGTATGACAAACTATGAACTTAATGTATCTAAAAAAATTGTCCTACTGAAATAAACTCCTGAGTCTACAATGCCCAAGTAGTCACTAAAGAATCATGGGTTGCTTATATTACAGATGTGGTACAGAAGTCCAAAGAGTCATCCATCCAGAAAAAGATGGTTTTGGTTGTGGTAACAAATCTTAGAAGGGCCAGTCAGCCCTTTTAGTAGATTTTACAACAAAGAGAGGACAAGTAGAAAAATGAGGATGCAAATGCCTAATTGTAGTAAAGGAGAACACATGAATTTTCATACTCATAAGCAAATCAAATTTCTTTATTTAATGAGTCTTCAGAAAAATCTCTACTAGGGTAGAGACTTCATACTTCACTGAATCACAATAACTGTATCAACTGCTAGTGTGTTGCGGTTTTTTGTTGTGGTTATTTTGGGTTTTTATTTCCCAGAATTGTAAAAGGTCTGTGCAATTTTTAAACTGCATCTAAATAAAATGTGTGGCATTGCCAAGTTTCTGGAAACATTTAAAACACTACTGAAGCTCATTCTGCAACTAAATGCATTACCTTAAGCATTATTGAGTTACATGAAAACAATCTCCTTGCATCTGAGTTCAAGTATCACGTTACCAGTTTAGAAAATCATGTTTTTCATTTATCGTTCTTCTTGCATTTGAAATAGGTTATATTACATTACTTATCTATATAATCCAAGTACATAGAAAATAATTAAAAATGTCTCATCCACAAGTCTAGCTCTTCCTTCATCTAACGAGAAGAATCAATATTTCAGCTTTTCTACTACTTGTATAACTGTTGCAAAACCAAACGCTGGTAACACGATGCCAAGTCGCCCCTTCCCCAACCAAAGGCAAGTCCTTATTACCTGCAACCCAGACAAGCTAGTTGTTCAACATCAAAACCTAACTCCATACCAGCCACTATACCTAACACGCAGCTTCCTAAAGATAAGATTCATTTACTCTCTATTGGTTATCTATATGTATTTTTTAAACTATAAAGACACAAAAAATTTTGAATATGTTTTTTATAGATCACTGTAGAAGAACATCTGTTACAGGAACTACTCCTGCAATAAAGATCGACTAGTATGTGCTATAGCTGCTAGGTAGCTCTGTTGAAATAATTTGGACTATAAATAGGCAGAAACAAATTATTGACAGGAGGTATGGCCTTATGGCTCTTTCTATTTCATCCCCCAGCATTAACACACCCCCTGTGAAAGGGACTGCAACTCTTTTCCAGCCTCCCATCAACATGCACATAGGCTACGGTAGTTGAAACACTCAGGCAAACTGACTTCAACCTTGATTGCTCCCAGTGATAAGAAAAAACCTTTAGCCTAGAAACATAGAGTATTTCTGTGGATACAGAAAGCATTTGCACTGTTACCTACAGAAATATAATCTGCAACAGAAAGCCGAGTATACCGTGCCATCATTTGGACAAAATCCTACTGGCCCCTCGCATTCCTCAAAGAAAAACTTGTATACTTTTAGAAATTGCTAGGTATCCCCAGTAGCAGACTGATTGAGTCTATATTTTGATTTCAACGAATCTTTAAAGCCATTCAACAGATGGGTCTGGAATATTTTTACCTTGTCACTTTCACCTGAATGGAAGAGCACTCCCTACAATACAGCAAATGTGTGCAAGCTTTATAAACCTGTTCTCAGTTGGTCAGGGCTTTTGTAAGACTGGGAAAACTTAGTTTTAATGGCCAGTAGACCAGTTCTTCTCTCTTGGATGACAGCTATTGAGTACAGACCACTAGCGTCATCCTTCTTTTCCTTGTAAAAATCCTACAACACAATAACAAATTTGGATTCTCAGGAAATCTCTCATCTGCAGAAGTCACATCAACAGCTCAGCTTAAGATACTCCTATGTTGGCCCCTTCAACAGACACACATATCAAGAACGCGTATGAAAAGAAGATATGAAAAAGAATGTAAAGACAATGACACATAATTTATCTTTATTTTTAGTGAAAAGCGCAAATTACTGTTTGCCTGAAATAGACTTTTCATTGTGATCTATTATCAAGCTCAATTTTAGCTCTATTTGCATAAGTAAAAAAGAGATATTCTGTTTAATTTTATTTTCAAGGGGAGCATGCAATATGTGAAAATATAAGTACATATTCATATATATATATGTAATATGGAATGCAAATACTGCATAGTAAGATTCTACTGTTAGAGCTGAAAGTACTTTAAACACAAGAGAATCCATGAACAACAAACAAGTAAGATCTTTAGTATAACACAGAGTTATTTTAATATAAAAATCTGAAGAAGCAATGTAAATCTGTGTTTATGCCAGCATAATCAGGTATGATCTGTGGAAGCACTTTAAAATTAAAACAGGAATTATAATACATTGCGTAAGGACTTGGACAGAAGCTTGTTATATCAGCTTTCTTTTTCATTTCAATTAGGTGGTAACATAAAATAATTTTACTACTTCAAGTGCATTTTTCAAGCTCACAGAATAAAGCAAAAGAACTTGGGCTGCTCAGAAAAGATCATCGTTAGAATGTAAAGCCAGGGAATAAGATTAATGTTTATGAAATATTTTCAGGAGAGCATACAAGAGCTGAATCTCTTTTTAACACACGGACAATAATGAAAAATATCACTGGCCAGATATTTTTACATATCTTTCAAAGTACTTTCAGGACTTCTCAGATTCTACACTATATTAATAAAATAAGTGTAAGCTTAGTACTTACTGACAGATGCATAATCATTGGGAAGTTCAGGATAAAGTTTGTTTGTATTCTTTTTAGCTGAAAGAGAAAATAAAGCACCAACTTATATGACATGCTCACATATATTGTTATATTTCGTCTATTGCTCTTCTAATACAAGTTCAATAGTTATTAAATTATTGCAGTTAACTAAGGAGCTCTTCAGAAGAAAGAAATACGGACTTTGCCTCATATCCTTTACTAGAGAATTAAGTTAACAAGAGGAGCTGCACAGTAAAGCCTCACTTTGAATGAAAGCAATTTGTTAAGACAAACTGTCAAAGAGCCAAAATTCTGCCTCTTCTGCTCTACTGTAAAATCTCTAATGATTAAAAGATAATGACAACCTAAAGAGAAACTATGATTTCCAGAAACCAAAGGTTTCTAGAGCAAGGACTAGCATTTTCTAGTAGGACTGTTCTTTTTACTAAGAAGTTTCATTGTACTATGGGGCTTCTATGTATCCAGTACAATAAATATTTCCTTTGAATTATTACATGATTCTGTAACTATAAAAACACTGTTTCTGTAGCAAATCTGTCAGAGATCAAAGGTTCATTAATATAAAAAAACAAATCCTTTACTCTTTATCACTCATGGCACTATATCAACATGCGTTCAGTGTTTGTCCAAGGAAGAGTATTTGAAAAACATTTTTATAGAGGCAGCTGCTATAATAACTGCACAGTATTAATCAGCTTTAATGCTCTGATTTTATGAAGAAAGTTAATTAGTCATTATCAAAAATTTTCACCTGGTGGTGTAGGTCTAACAGTGGGTTTAGGTGGCTCTGGTCTGGATGATGGTCTAGCAGGTGGGTCATTTACCTAAAATACAAATTTTTTAAAAACATTGCATCACATCTGGACCTAGATTGTGATTTCAAAGCCTAGAAGTATGTCAAGTTACACTGAAAAAAATATTAAATTAGTCTTTCTCCGCGGAACTTGCAGGAACTCGAGAAGCATACTAAACACTAGTGACATACACATGACACTGAAGTAAATCACCGTGGGTTTAACAAACTTAAAGTAAATGCTTTGTCTATCAGTAACATCAACATCTGTAATAAAGTATCTTCTACAGTCCCAGTATTACTTTATAAATGTGATTGTTTGAATGGAAGACAGAAAAAGTAGAAAAACTAAGAGTATCCAATTTGCAATTAACTTGATTAAAAATACTTGATCAACCATGCCTAATCATCGCCTCAGATTTGATAATGCACAATTACAAAACAAGGATATACTTTGTTATACTGGAAGATGCGAAATAAACCCAGCAACATTCTCGCCCACAAGAGCCTAGCAGGGAAATACTTGAATAAATGTTCCACATGCAGGAACTGACATGTGTGATGCCTTCAGTCATCCAACAGACAAGTTAAAAATGCCACATGAACATCAGCATTAACACTGACTAGGAACAGCTCAGGAACAGAGAAAGCCTATATGAAAAAGAAGTGCACAAACCCTTCTTTGCTCCCTTACAGATTTTCCTGGATTATTTTTTTGCTCTTCATTTTCATACACTTCAGTGAAGGATGCTAGAGTTTCATAAAGATCATTTGCTTGAGCAGGAAAAGGCACGTCACCAAGCAGGATGGCACTAGCACGAATGTCCTGCCCATAAAACCTGAAACAAAAAAATAAAGATGGCAGGTATTTGACTATTATTACATATCAAGTTCTAGATAAATTCACGTTGTGCAAATGCTCCCTATCTTCATCCCTGGCCCTGCATTTTTCCTACTGATCATATTTTGAGAAATGACAGAACTAATTCAAAGCTGTAAATCTGGAATATTGACCACAGCCCCCATTTTCCTGCACCACTTGGGAGGAGGATGTAGAGAAGCTGTGATTGAAGTTGAGCCCAATAAGACAGAAGGTGTGTGGGGGAGAAAGGTGTTGCTTTCTAGATTTGTTCTTATTTCTCATTATCCTACTCTCTTACTAACTGAAAATAAATTAAACTAATTTCTCCTTGATGAAGTTGGAGTTTTTTTAACTGAAATAGCAATTGGTAAGTGATCTCACTGCCTTTATCTCAACTTATGAGTTCATCATCATACTTTTTCTCCTCTCATTCTGTTGAGGAGGGGTAGTGACAAAGCAACTGGGCTGGCATGTGGTGCCCAGCTGAGGTCAACCTGCCACAGATAAATAATCCCTAAACATTTAGCATCATCTCAATACCCATTGCAAGACGTCTAAATTGAAGAAACCCTTGTCCCTCAAGAAATTCTAAATTGAGTATAGTATGTTTTGACAAAAAAAATCTTTTTCCAAAGTGCATGTGTCTCAGTTAATTCTGTCACTATGCTTTCACTGAATCTTCTAGATTTTAAGAGAGCTTACTTGCGATTTGTTTCTTTCCTTTCAATTAAACAGGTTCCTTCCAGAGATACACCTGCAAACAGTCCTCGAGATTTGCAGTATGTATAGACAGCAGCAGAACTTCTCAGGGCAACATCCCCTTCTAAGTTTCTAGAAGGAGAAAGTTTTGGTTGATATTCTTCAATACGGTTTTGTAGCATGAACAGCAATTGTCTTTTCCTTTTAATCCTTCATTTTATTTTAACCCTATTTTCAGATAGAAGCAGAGAACAACATTGTCTCATATGAATGCTCCCCATTAGGTCTCTAAAAGACTGGACTGTTCATGGCTTATGACTCAAAACAATCAAGGAGGCTTCAGGGTGATTTGCTGAGGCCAGGTTTGCATCCTTTGAGGGTAGGTGAGTTTTGGTGTGCAGTGAGATTCACTCAGGACAGAGGGGGAGGCTGCAAACCAGGCTTTCAGGCTGATAAGAGGCAAATCCTGCAAGGTGGGTTGGCACCTTTTATCATGATAATTGGTCTCCCTTACACAACTCCCAGTCCCTTCCGCAGGGAAGGTCTGATGGGGCTTAACTGACTCAATGCACTGACAAGAGAGGCAGCTGTCATGTCTGAGAAGGGACCATAAACCATCAAAGACCCCCAAAGCACCCTCAGACTGATTCCTGAGGCCTTGCACCAGAGGACTGAATGTGATGCAAAGGGATACAACAGATCCAGAGCCTGTGGCAAGAGACAACTTCCCTACCAGGGGAGGTACCTGGGTGTTCCCAACTAGCCTGAACATATATTAATCCGTTGAACTCAAAGCTTCGTGGAACCCTCACCACTGAGAAGACCAGAAAAAGATCAACAGGACACTGTTGGGATCCACAGAGTGGTGATACTTTCTACTCAATCTCTCTGTCACTCTTTCTCTCCCGTCTTCCTCTTTTTCTGTTTCTTTCTCTCTCTCTCTCCCCCACTCCCATTTACTGTTAAATAAAATCCATACCATTGACTTCAGCATATGGTCTTGTTTTCACCTTATTTGGGCAGAGGCATCTCTGTAATAATTTTAGTAACTGGATCTTAACAGCCTCCTCTGAAAACTATTAAGCCATACTTTAATCACATTTTAAAATGATATGATTATGTTTGGACTGGTGACTGAAACCCTGTTCAACATTTTCAAATCCTCCTAGACTTTATGGTCAGCACAAAACACTTCAAGTAAGGCCTTAGTGGACCTCAAAAGATTTGGAAGACTACAGTATTTGTCCTTCACAGGATCACATAATATTTTAGGTTTAAAGACACATCAGGCAGTCATCTCAAAATGGATATAACATCAAACTGAGAGCAGGTTGCTCTGGACTTTGTCCAGCCAGTTTTTGAAGAATTCTAAGGATATAATTCCACAGACACTCTGAGCAACCCGTATCAGCACTCAATTTTATTCATGCCAATTTTTTTTTCTCATATCCAGTCAGAACCCTCCTTGTTTCAATATATGACTACTACCTCTCATTGTCTTGCCATGCACCTCTGGAATGAACTGGGGTCTGTCTTCTTGGTGATGCCCTGTTGGGAATGCAGCCTCAGGTCTTGTCTTATCCAGGTTCAATAAGCTGAGCTCCCCCAGCCTCATCATTCACACACTGCATTTCCCTGGCCATTTAGGTAGTCATTCACTGCACACACTCAGGTTTATAAACAACCTTCTGCAGGCTAAAATTCAACACAATATTCTAGGCACAGTCTATGAAATGTCAAGCAAAGGGGAACAATCACTTCCCGTATCTACTGGTTGCAGTCCCATTGATGCAACCCCCTACACTGTTCACTCCCTTTTTTGTCAGGAATCAACTGCTGGCTTAGCCCCACTGCTCACCAGGATCCCAGCACCTTCTCTATAGGGCAGCTGCTCAGCCTGGCAGGGGGTTCACCCAAGGAACTTCTCCTAGGACTGCAGAACTTTGCACTTGTCCTTCCTTAATTTCATGGGGTTTCGTGTTGGATCTTTGCTCTGCACACTCTAGGTCCGTGACTCTGATTGGTGGCCCTACCTGAAGCGCACTGGCTGCAACCCCCAGTTTAGAGTCATCCACAAACTTGAAGAGTATATTTTGCAACTGCTCCTCTAGGTCACTCATAAAAGTACCAAGCAGGAGAGGTCCTAGAAGAGTCTCCTGAGGAATTCCAAAGAAATCTGGCTTCAGACTTCAACATGAACCATTTACCACTGCTCTTCTAACCTGGTGATCTGGTTCTTCACCTGTTTGCTAGTCTCCCCACCATGACACCTATGTCCCAGCTCGGACACAGAGATGTTGCAGGACAGTGTACTAAACGTCTTTGTAGGGCAAGATGACATTCACTGCCCTTCCCTGATCCACAGATCTCTCTCTCTTCTGTGGAATAAGTATCATCTTTTATTTTGTTAGAAAAGATTAAAAACCATCAGTAAAAACTTCATCATCATAAAAAAAATAGCCATAAGGAGGCACATATTCCATAAGCAGAGTCTGAGGTAGCTGGGCTTGGTAAGCCTGGAGAAGAGAAGACTTGGGGCAAACCTAACAGAAGGCTTCAAGTATCTATGGAGAGGTAATCAAGAGTATAAAGCCAGGCTCTTCATAGCAGCGTATGGTGGAAGAATAAAATGCTATTGACGTAAATACAAAGAGGAATTACTTTGACTGCATGTAAGGCAGGAGAGCTGAACAGTTAGAGCAGGTTGCCCAGAGAACCAAGCAGTCTCCATCATCAGGGATTTTCAAGACCCAACTGGAAAAAAGGACCAAGCAACTTGATCTAAAGTCATAACAGATCTCCTGCTTTGAGCAGAAGGTTGGAGTAACAGTCTTGCAAGGTTCTTTTCCAAGTTCAATTATTCAGTGGTTATTTCACCTCATCCTTCAAAGTAAACAGGCTTAGCCATTGAAAGGTTTAAAAGAAATTATTTGGTGTAGCTTTTATTTACTGTTGGGCAGATCTGTGGTGACGGAAAGCACAGACCCATATGTTACTAAAAATCATAGTTCTATCAGGCGCAGAAGCACCTGTGCTCTTCATTGAGCCTAGCCAAGCAGTCTCCTCCAAAAGAGAGCAAATCTCAGAACACTTTCCTTCTATCAATAAATGACTTAATCAGGAAAGAAAAAAAAATGAAAAGAGAAGAGAAGAGAAGAGAAGAGAAGAGAAGAGAAGAGAAGAGAAGAGAAGAGAAGAGAAGAGAAGAGAAGAAAAAAGAAAAGAAAAGAAAAAAGAAAAGGAGTGATTGTCAAGAACAATATGGTCCAGTCAGCCTGCAGGTTGCCCAGGTTGCTCTGTAACATATAAAAAAATGCCACATAAATGTGGCTTTTAGAAATTATCTTCCATATATGCCTTATTAGGAAAGCATTTTACCCACCTTCCCAGAGGTCCAATTGCCACAGTAAGGTTTCCTCCAAGTGTAAGATTCCCTCCTTTGGCAAAAGCTTCTACTGCTCTTTCATGATTCAGTATTATCACTAAGTCTGAGACCTATAAAATATCAAATGAAAGTACTATACTTTTTAAGAAGAAAGAACAGCACAGGAGAAGAACTTTCTTTCCTGTAAAGGATTATTTTGAAACAGCTTTCATGACAAAGTTGATTCTTTTTCTGCAAGGTATTTTGAAATGAAAAATCCTTTCAACTACTTTTTTAATCAAATTTGACTGATTTTTTTCAAAGTGCTGATATGGTCAGTATGTGATAGACAACAGCTACAACAGAAACTCTATCTTAATTCAAAATGCCTAATTGATGGTTTCTTAGTTTCTATGGCTTATACAAACAATTATGAAGGCATTTTCAGATGTGAATCATTTTGATTCTTCCATAATTATATTAATAAGGGCAAGACAGAACTTAGAAAAAAAAATTCCCGTCCAAAGAATAAAAAGCAAAAAGGGTACAGGTGCTACTGATAAAAATTTATTTTCATGACAGGAGTTTTATATATGTGTGTGGGTGTGTGTGTATATGAATTAACTTTTTAAGACTTGAATATGAGATGTAGTCAGTCACTTCAAGAACCTATTAAACCTAATAACTGAAGAGGCAATAATGCATCCAAGGTCTACCGCAGCTGATCTTTCATCTGATGGACTTGACGGAAAGCCAGGTTCAGAAAAAAACTCTCAACTTACCCCAAATTCCAAACAGTGACAGCAGGGAATACAAGAGGAAATACCAGATTATTTGCAAAACAAGGCTGTCCTAGAAGTATTACACACAGCGTAAGAGAGGTATTTGTTATTAGCCCCTGGTAACCTCCACCCCATCCCAAACAAAAGATGGCTACAGGAGCAGTTTCTGAACGATCCAGGGATGGAGGGAGAATGTCTTTCAGGATACTGCTTCCTCCTCTTACCCATTAAGAGGATGAATCCATTGTTAAAGATAAGCAAATCCAGAGCAAACCTTCAAGGAAAGCATTTATATGAATTTTAAAACTGGTCTTTGAGTCACCAAGTCACTTTGACTTCTGAAGTTTGTAATTTCCTTCTTGTTATTTAAATTCATCCATAAGTATCACTACAACTATGTCAACTATAATCTCTCTGACAGGAATAAATTTCACCTAGTTTCTAAAACATCTAAGTTTATATAGGACTAGAAGAATGCTGAAATTGGACTCTGGGCTCCTAAGTCACTCAGGTATTTCTGAGTAACATATATTTTCTACAAGAAATAAAAAAGATTGTGTTATAATAATGCCAGTAAGGAAATAGCATTTTGTAAGCTGACAAAAATTTCAAATGAAGGGCACAGTATTACTCAGAGAAAAATCCCTCTCACAAATAGTTTCTGTATTGAAATTATTTGTTTAAGAACCAATAGGAAATGTCCATGTTATCTAAAATATCAGATGGAGATGATTAAAAGAAAATTTTCATAGATTAATCAAAACACATGAAGAGGCTTAAAAGGAAAGAAAAAACCAAACAAACCCCACAACAAAACAAACTCTGAGGCTCAAACTGAACACTTTATAATGCATTCAGATCCTGTAGTTCAAAAAAAAAATTCAACAACCAAAGAAAATCCCTTACAAAAATTAATGATTTTGTATTAACATTATCCTTTAAAAAGTGTATGCAATAATGCCTGAGAACACAGTGAACAATGAGGAGAGAAAAAAATATTGATCTGTTGCTCATTATTTGAGTGCTGGCTGACTGGCTGCCAGGACAGGGATAGCTGGCTAGTTGTAGATGTACTGGGGGCTGACATGGATCACCCAGATCAGCTATACATGGATTCTTCTGAAGAGCAGAATGCCTATTGCAAGAGATCTTTTTGGCAGCATATTGTTACTCTGATTTTCTTTGGGAATCAGCAGAACAGAAGCTAAGCAGAGAAAAAGAGAAGGGCGAGTCTGGAGGCGAGGGTGAGGAAGGAGAGGAAAGATGAAAACATACGAGTGTGAAGGAGCTGTGAGGATGAAGAAATGGGAAGCAGAGGCAGAGCGCTGTCAGGGTTCAGCTCACCAGGGTTTCTTTGAATATGTCGGGAGTCCTTTACTTAAGCATTTCTGCTGGCTGGAAACTGGCTCCTTTTCTATAGTATTTCTTCAGAAGAGACATCACCAATTTTGGTGCTTTCAAACTGAAGGGTCATGTCAGTAACCACAAGTGTGAGTCAGAAATGTTTGCAGTACAGTAACATCAAGTGGAGTCCATTTTACTCCAACTTCAGCTCTTTACACTGTTTCTTGCCAGATGGAGTCCCTCTGCTCTTTAGCAAAGCATTTGACACAGTATTAAGTACAGGATACTCTTTCAATTGACTTCAATTGTCTTATATGTGAACGCTGACAGGAAGCTTTCCATAAGTGAAAAATTCAGTCTGCTAGAGGTGAGAAATCAAGGAAATAAGTGTCTCGTCACTTCTTTTCATCTAAATGTCTCCTAACAATTTGACTGATAGGATCAAAACCCCTCTTTTGTTTGTCTTGCATAAATGGATTTCATAATAATATTTTTTGTACATAAAAGTAGATTCTACTATCTCATTAACATTTAGATCTTTCTCAATGAATTTTAATTTCTTGCAAAAAAAGTTACCAACAAGTATTTTAAATGCAAAATCATACCTCAATTCCAATTTCAAATCCACCACCAAGGCCAGCAATCCCTATTGCAGAAGGAGCAGACCAGGCTGTCGTGTAAAACAAGATAAATTTACAGAATTTGAAGCATATATTACAAAAAATACTCATTTTATTATTACACTCAAAAAATGCTAACAAATTCTCTATTTAAAACTATGTTCAAAACCACTACAACAGAACCATAACTATAATGCTTCATCCTACAGGAAAGGATTTAAGAAATACAAACCCTCACTATCTAAACAATTCCTTGTTACACATTATTTATCATACACTTGTTCATAGTCAGATATAATAATTTTTTCTAATCAATTTTATACTTTTATATTTCATCCTTTTCCACAAAGATACTGAAAGCATTTACATTTGGTCAAACAAAGGTACATAAATTTGAAAACAGCTTTCACACATTGTCACCTGTAACCCACTTGCCTGACTCATCACACATCTCCTGTTTTCTGCTGTGAAAAGAGTAATGAAAAAAAAAAATTATCTCTTTTAATTCTCTCATGAAGTACAAAAGGAAAATATCCACTTACTTCCATTAGGAAGACGAGCTAATACAATTCCACTTCCACCTCGAGCAGTCACCAAAAATCCAGCTTTGATAACAGACAAAACTGCAAGGCCTTTGGCTTTAGCTATTACGTGAGCTGAAACAGCAAAATCATTTATTCAAGACCTTGTAAGAGAAGTTTTAAGAGAAGGGGAAAACAAAACTCAACATTTAACAAATTTGAACACATAGGAGTCAAATAATTAAAGCAAAAGCTTAAAGAAAACTGCAAAAAAAGTTGAACTGATAATGACACCTTCACCACAGAGAATCACAAACCTAGCTGCAGGTCACATTAGCCTGTCACAATCTATCCTGTCCTGATTAGCATGCATAGAATTAGTTTGTGTAGTACCACACACATCATGTGTGAGTACCCTTGGCAAGATAAACAGAAAGCAGGCAGTGAATAGCTGACAACCATGTCTCCACAAATTTTTGGAGGAGTCCAAATTTAAATCATAGCAACACAGAGCAACCTAAGAAGTTTGTATCATTAGACAGTATTTGTGGCAAATACAGTGTCATCATCCTGCAAATCTTATTGCAGACCTTCCAGAAAGTAACACTTACGGATTCAAAACCACAACCAGCAACACCAGGTAGAGGAAGACACTAGGAGAAACAGAGAGTAACAACCGCAAAAATAAAGAGGACAGCAATAAATAAGAGTGCTGAACCAGTATCAAAGGGAAAATGCACCCTGATCTCTTTGCTTCAACTCATTTTCATCTAGCTAATTATAATAAACAGAGATATTCAAGAGCTAGAGCTACTATTCCAGGCTCTCTCTTAAGAAGATACATTTACAGGGTTGAGCACAAGACAGTCCATCCATCCCAGAGGGAAGCCTTCCAGTGCAGGTACCTTGTAGTGGCAAACATTCAAAAGATTTCTCCCAGTAAGTAACATCTGCCAAGAATACAGCAAACTGAAACCCTTTACTTCCAAAACATTTTCAAAGAAGTTATGGCACGCAAAATCTTCATTCATCTCTAAGTTGTGGTCAGTGAAAACAGGGGGAATTGGTAAAGACAGCATGACTGCAACACAGGGGAGTGCTGAAGGTTTTAACTGAATCAAAGCATTTTCTTTACTCACGTGGTATAATTTTATCTGGTCCATTTCTGGAAGTTATTTCTGTAAATTCTCGTAGTATTTTAGCTGCCTTTTTAGCTTCTGACTTCAGGTTGGAAGGTATAGGGTTGTTCACTGCAAAACATGAAAGAAATAAATTATGGTCAGTTTAGGGTATCTCATATGAAAAAAACAGTATCATTTGTATGGGAAAAGTGGTTCTTTACAAATAAAGAGTAAATCAAACAAACATGGCAAGCAAATATAAGAAATTATCTTCTGCATCAAATCCACATTTTGTTTTTGACAGTTTTAACTGAAGACACCACTTAGGAAAACACAAGCCTGATTCTTTTATGCAATCTCTTTCTCTTGTACTTGTTCAGAATCCACACTGGTAACAGCAAGGGTGTTGGACATACATCCTCAGTTGTTCCTGTCAGTATTTATTTATGGGTTTATTGCATATGAATTTGTCTAATGCCTTTTCAAACCTGCTGATACTCTGCTTTCGGAATTCCTGCAGCAGCAGTTCACCTCCTACTTAAAGAAATACGTGCTCTGTTTTAAATTAGTCTGCTAGTTAAAGTGAATGCCTTCTAGCTCAAGTCTCGCAAGTTCTGGTGAATGCCTAATGCATTCAACTTATCTACTACCTTCATGCTTTTATAAATAGTCAAAGCCCCTGGCCTTCTCCACTCTTTTAGGAGTCTCAGCCTTCTTAGTCTCTCCTCAAGGTAGTTGCTCCATCACTGACCACTCTAATTGCTCTTCTCCATACCACTGTCAACTCTGTTGTCCTTCAAACAGCAGAGCAACTGGCAACTGGTGACTCATGAACACTAGAAGTTTCACACTTCTTCAGGACACTTCTCTTACAGAGCTAAACATGTGGCATGTTCTGAAAGTGAAAAAAAATCTGTTTCAGACCAAGAAATTTCCTTTAGAAATCTATTTCCTGTTGAAGGTCTTATCAATATTTTCTTTCCAATGTGATCTAACATAAGCCCCTCATGTATTTCAAATGAGGAAAAAGCACGAATTAGAGGTAAGTTATGCTTATTTCATAAAGCTGCAGAGCACAGTAGCAAACACACAAAATCTTGAAATCTATCCTCCAAACCAACGAGGTTATAAAGTCTACAGAAGTGTGTTTATGCCATTTTGATCCACCAGATCTGCCGTCACTAGTCAATGACTGGACAGAATCAAGTTCTATAAAATATTAGTATTCTGCAACATTATACACACATTTTATGTATGAATGTTTCACCTGTAGATTTGCAAAAAGAAGCCTTAGTGCAGTTCAAGAGATAAGAGTTAGTCTTGATTGTTACATCTACTAAAATCCTCCAGAGCTATCACTTAAATTATTCATTTTCCTGTCTGTACCTAACAACACTCACTATTTCCAAGTTTATCAGCACCAAACTGTCCAGCTAACACATGAATATACTGCCAGACCAAAGATGCATCTAGTCTCATGTCATATCTCTGAAAAAAACTAGTGACAAAATTTCTGTAAAATTCTACTGTTCCTAAATTCACAAACATATAAAAAAGACTGTCCATAGAGAAACAACATTCAGTCAAAAGCGGACTATTTTATAAATTGGCAATCCCTGAACATCCGTTCATCTCTTCACTCCGGGCAACATTCCCACCCAAAACCAAGAAGGTGAGGACTAAATACATTTTGAGATTACATTAATGAAGCTTAGAGAGCAATGCAGCTCAAGCCAAGTGAAGCGCACAGCAGCAAGTCAGCCAAGGTTCTTTCAGCTCCATTGACTAGACCTCCACTGACCTCCACTTTTCAATGAGAAGACTATTCCTCTAGTATGCTCTCCAGGCAAGACGGAAGATTCCAGGAATAAGAGGGATTTTGACACCTGAATGTCTGGATTAGCGTCCCCTGAGACAGCCTGCAGCAACATTTGGCTTTGGTGAAGATGCAGCAGGCATAACCTTGGAGAGTTGGAAGTGACATCAGTCATCAGAAGGCTGTGCAGAAATATCAGCCTCTCTGGGAACAAAATGAAATGTATAGAATGCAACAGACTCTAAACCACACTGCAGTATCAGAGTAGAAATACTAATTCTTTCTCCTAATAATCCCTTCTCTTTTCAGAAAATTAAGATGATAGGCAAGACCCTGAGTGTGAAAGGATAGAAGGTGAAGCTCTAAGAGCTCAGGATATTCTGAAAAGTTCTTGGCGGATGAATTTTCTCTGATGGTTACGGTACTAAAATTGTCAAACTGCTTGGAGGAGTTTCGAATTTCTTGAATTGAATGCATTTCTTCTGTGATTGGAAGGCTTCCCCAGGCTGGAACCTGGCTACATGGCAAAAAGAAAGGCCCGTGTAGCCCAGATAAAACATGAACTCACATTTGCTTTTGGTAGATTAACAAACTGGGGTGGAGCAAATGTCCCCATTACTTCTGTTGCTTGTACTTTGCATTTTCAAGGTCAGAGGGCAAACATGACCAGCATGTTGTTAGAGAAAAATAAGATTTCTGCTTTTGTATGGAGATATACTGAGGCAGTCCCAAAAAGCATATTGCAACACCATTCTTCTCAAGCAGGCACGAAGAATAAACCTAGCATATTATAATTTGTAACTAATAATTAGCATTGTAATACACAGTGCACATCCATTTGCAAAATCAGGTGAACACTTCTATATGTAGGTTTTCACTTAAGATATTTTGCAAGTCGTGAAGTCTCGAGTTTGGAAAGGGTCACCTACCCAGTCTACCCAAAATACACATTTCATGGTACTTAATTATTCTTGTGGTTCAGTAAGATTAAACTGTGGTAAAATGGACAGTTATGTGACCATGCAGGACTTCTAGCAAAGCGATCAAGACAATGAAAATAAGATGTGTACACTGGAGATAAAAAAACGTTGGGGAGATGAAAACATTGGGGAGTTAAAAAACATTACTGAGCAAAAGCAAGCATTATCCAGCTTCTAGATCAGAGAAATAAAATAAACTTCTGTGCTCTTCTCAAACTCTTCTTCCTTGTCTTCACATGCCTTCCTTCCTCCCCTTTGCTTCTCTTAGGCTAATCTCAGAATCTGGAGAAGCATCTGCTAAATCCCTTGAGAAAACATGAGGTGTTTTCAGACCTAACAGTCTGCAAACAGGAAGAACAGAGTCGGGGAAAAAAAATAAAATCACTTTACAGTTTTCGTAAGCATGTTCAGATTCAGAATTGCTTCAGAAAGATTTGACGGTTACCAGAAAACACTGTGTGCATGGCACTGTGCACTGAGCTACTATTTAACTGAAGACACTTCAAAGCTGAACTTCAGGAGTCAGCAAAGGCAATACTGCTACTACCTCACTGTCCCTTCACCTCTCAATACGTAACTGGTTGCTCTGAGCAACCTAACCTAGTCAAAGGTGTCCCTGCCTATTGCAGGAGGGTTTGGATTAGATGTCCTTTTCCCTTCCAACCCAAACCATTCTATGTCTTACCTGCACTATGATTCCGAAAACTGTATTCTAAAATACAAACTTTGCACAGACAAATAGCATTACTTAAGCAAATTGAAAATTAGGTATTTCCACTCCAACCCTTCTAAAAGGGTATTTTTTTTGGTGTCACATATTGTGGGGTACCTTTATTACCAGCAAATGGAGAAACTGGAGAGACATTCATCTAGCTGTACACTACAACAGTAAGCGCAGGAAAGCTTAACTTCCCATCCTCAGACTAACAGCAGAAACTCCACTTTCTCCCTGTATCACTTGTTTCCTGCAGTATTATTTCTTCTGCGTTCCTTGGGTAGCTACAGGAATTCAGTCCTTCAATATCCCTTGTTTTTTCCCTTCTTGCCACAGACTGAAGTAATGCAGGATTATTTTTCTGGACTAAGACACAGCAGGTGGATTTGACAACAACATTCTGCAAGTTAATTTGCATGTGGCTAGACTTGTGCGCTTTCAGAAGCTAAGAAATAGGTGATACTTCTATAGCACAACAGAGGTACAGAAAGGGGAAAAGGAAAGGAAAAAAGAAAGAGGGTGAACACACTACCAACTGAAAGCTACACCTTGTAGAGAAGGGCTGCAAGTAAGATTTCAATTTAGACAGTAGCAGGCATGAAAATTAAAGTGACATTAATTGGCAAGCAAACATGGCACAGAGAGGTTTTAACAATAGGCAGGATGAATAAGCCACCTGATGAAACACTTTCATGCTGAAAACCAACACAGTTACTCAAAGTGGTAACCTTATGATTCTTTCCCCAATGGCTCACTTTGAGTTCCTTTATTTACTTCCATAATGTTGTGTAGATACTAAGGAACTGGCAGGATGCCTACAGGAGCCTTGAGGAACTGATGACTTGTTTAAAAAAATAAACCAAGCAAATCAACACTCTGACCTTAATTATGTATAATATGCATGACAAGGCCTTGCCAGACTCCCATTTTGGTGACAGAACCACAGCAGAAGAAATATAGCATTTTTATCACTGAGGAAAGGGGGAAGTTTGGCCCTCCATTTTGGGCTATGCCACACTCAAGATTCTGTTGACAGAGTTCAGGATTACGTAAGGACAGAGTCAACAATCAACACTAAAAAGTTTAATAGATTGATATATATTGTATATATGGCACGGCTGTGGCCTGACTCTAACAATTAAATTTTAGATCAATCAGTTTCATAAAACTTTGTCCTAAGGCAAAGAAAATGCTTGTTTTTTCAGTAAAAAATACCCTAGTAAATCAAAAATAGCACAAATATGTCAGACAATTCAAAACTAGTTATTCACTTTAAAAAAATGAAGGACATGGAGGTTTGCATTACAAAATGGTGGCATCTGTCCCAAAATACAATAGAAATAAAATAAATAAATATCATAGTGAAAGTAGAGGAGTAAACTCATGCTTCTATTTATTTTAATCACTCTATAAACAGACCAAACTGTAAGTGGGATTTCTGTGACCTCAAAAATTATTTCAACTTCTGTTCATCTATCAAATTGTCTTCCTCTCCCTCAAGCTTACCTTAGAATTTGAACTGTAAAATTAGTTCCTTAGAAACTCATTTAATATCGGAAGTCTATTGAAAAAATCATTTCGATGTATCTGATTTTTAACAAAAATACTGTATGAAATATTCAGACATAAGCAGAATTTCCGTGTTCAGTTTACCATCAATAACACACGTAACAACCCTGTAGCACTGCCTTCACTATTAGCTTTTAAGTATGCACATCTAATTGTCTGTTTTCTATTCAAGCACTGCTCAGGAAAGAGGAAACCAGGAGCAATAAGACAACAATATCTATCAGGAGGATACACTGACTGATGGATTTGGAATGCCGTGACCAGTGAATGCTCAGCAGGGAGCAAGCTTCATTTGCACTCCTGCTTCTTGTTGAAAGGAGCAAATATTGAGCATATGTGAGTCAGCAACACAAACCTCAGGGGGGAATATCACACCAAAACTGATTAACTGCTTAATTTGTAAGCCGATGAGGCAAGTGCGTCAGCCTCTAATTTACATTCTGACTAACAGTAATAATTTGCTGGCTGAACATTTGGTGAAATTATCTGAGCAAGGTGCATTAAAGAATAAATAAAGCCTTTTTACTTAAAATCTATAACTAATTCTGATACAATCAAAATATGAACAGATGAAATAAAGCATAGTGGCATTACGAGAACCCAAACATCAAAAGTACAGTTTCAAAGAATGGATGACAAAGGGGAGACAAAGACTTGCATACAGATTTCACACGTTTCCCATATACGTCTGAGCTTTGAAGCATTTGGTGAAAAGTGGTTTTGTGGGGTTTCTGGCCATAAAAAGAAGAAAAAACAATGACAAATACCTCTATAGACCTCATAGAGTTATTCAGTCTTTACTTCACTAAAAAGTTCAGAAGCAGCACAAGAATACATTAAGGCATAGCTGAATTGCAAATACCCATGGTTACATCAGGAACATCAATGCTAAAAGGCTTGTATGAACAGAGAACATTCAAAATTATCAACATTCACAAACATGAAAACTAGCACAGTCAAGAAAAGTTAAAGAACAACATTCTAATGGGAAGGAGAAACCTGAAAAACAAGACTGTGCTGCACTGGAAAAGGGCCTAAACAAGAGACTGCAATTCGGCATTACAAGAGATTAATGCAATTTTGGTTTCGCAAATGTAACAACATGATACTGTGGTAGCCAGCTCCAGCCTTGGGATTCATCTGGTACCTGGAATTCCTCGAACAGCAGGCCAGACGTGCACTGTAAGCATTTTGCCCAGCCCAAGAAAAGTGATGCAATACAGAGCTGTGGATAACAAGCAGCAGCCTATGCTAAATGTGTCTCTGTGAGTCTCTCTCCATTTATGATTTCCAACACTTGAAGCCAATGACTGAAAGCAAAGAAGCCAGGTTAACGAAACATCAAGAGAAGATCTGTGGAGTTCAAGGAAATAGCGGAATAAGTGGAAAAGGAACCTACAGGAAAAGGATGTTAAAAAATAAAGGCAATAACAACCCTCTTTAGTTGAAATCCAGCAGACTACTGTTGTCAGAGCCTGAGCTCCTTACTCCTGGTTTTGGAACCAACAGCAATAAGCAGATACTGCTTCCTCCAGATTCCAAGGACCATGAACAAGGAAAGGCTCAGAATGTACGCTTTGATCATCCTGCTACAAAGGACTAAGGGTATAGGCAAGGAGTCTATGAAGCAGTAGCAGGGAATGAGAGAGCATTACTGACACGCTGGTTATGCCAACTAGCAAGGTTGTATAATTCTGACATAGGCACCTCGAGAACAGCAAGGGAGACAGGAGACAGCAGACAATCCATCAGTGTAAGGCAATGGAAGCAGAGCCAAAAAGTAGAAAACAGCGTCTCTGTAGAGTGAAGTTTTGCACTAAGCTCATGCATTTCTACCATGATCTTTATAACTTGGATTCCTGAAGTTTTACCAACTTCCATGCTTCACTGTTCATCAAGAACACTGGTGTGAGAAGTCAGTGATATGTCAGTGACAGTACCAGTTATAGCAGGGTACAAGTAGTACAGCAAGCACTACACGGCCTTGCAGAGTATCAGCTGAGCTGCACTGGAAGACTCTCTAATGTGTGCTTTCACAACCCTAATGGTTTTTATACCATGAATTAATGTAACTATACCTTCCTCCTTCCCCACCCCGGATAACAAGTTGTTTACTGGATGGTATTGCATTACGCTGGCGCTGGTAGTGGCGAGAGAGGCAGAACACACAAGAAAGGTCTGCAGAACATGCAGCTAACAGCATACAGAATTCAAGGAGTTGGAAGTATTTTAAGATTTAGCTAAGATAGATGGAAATATATTCTGTCCAAACACTCCAGTGGAAGGAAGTAAAAAAGTGCTTAAAAATAAAGTCGAAAATGAAAAAACCCCCCACTCTTATCCATGTTAAAACCAGCCTGTTTTTCCTTGGTTTACCTGCAATAACCGGCTAAAGTTAGCTGTTGACGACAGCCTGTGCCCAGGAAAAACCTCACGAGCATACTGAAGCTACAACTAAATTCAGCCTTCAAGAACTCAAATATGCAAAAGGAATGACATATAACAGAAGATAGTATCTTCTCTAAAAGGAAAACAGCCCAACAATTCTATATTTCAAAGAGGAGAATCTCACAGACATTTCTATCAATATAGAAAGCTAAGATATTTACAGTATTTTGAAAATTTTTTTAATGTAGAGCATTATAATAAGAAGTTATTATAGAATTTGTGAAGCTTGTATTTCCAAAATTACATGTATTTATACATTTAAATCACAGCAATTTGTGAGGAGGGAGGAATAACAAATGCCATTAAGATCAATACTTCCGAAAACCTTTACACAATCTTGCATCACATCTGTATGGTTATTGCAAGACAGCTAAGAAGTGAGACAACGAGAAGAAACACAGGCATCTGCATTTGGATTTTGGCATGCAAATACACAGTATGGAATCAACCCAAAATATAAAGAATCACAAGTCTTTATTGAAAAAAGAACCATTTCAAACACAGAAATTTCTATCTTCATTGATAGAAATGAAGTAATGGAGATAGACGGACAGATTTCTTCCTTTGTTCTCATTTCTAGAAGTCTGTAGGTTTGAGTTTTGGGGGTTTTGTGTGTGTGTGTGTTTAGGTTTTTTTTTTTTAATATATTACTATGAGTTATAGAAATCAAAACACTTCTGAAGATAACTCAGAGGAAGCCAGAATTATTAGAGGCATGTAAATGTGGCAACTCTAAACCTGGAGAGGCAAACTGCCTCACCCCAACCCGCACGTGCACTATGTCTACCATTAGCTGGTACTCTAAGGTGAGTAATTCTTCATAGCCTTTATTAGAGAATCACTGAATGGCTTGTGTTGGAAGGGACCTGAAAGATCATCCAGTTCCAGGCCCTGGTAATGGGCAGGGACACCTTCCCCTAGACCAGGCTGCTCAAAGTCCCACCTGATGTGGCCATGAACACTTTCACAGACAAGGTATCTAAAACTCCTCTGGGCAAGCTGTTGCCAGTACCTCACCACACTCACAGTAAAGAATGTACTCCTAACATCTAATTTAAATCTCCCCTCTTTTAGTTTGAAATGCTACCCTTTGTTCTATCACTATCTGCCTGTGTAAAAAGTCATCTTTTAAGCATCACCTCTGTCTCTTTTTATAGGCCCACTTTCAAGCAGCAGAAGGCCACAATGAGGTCTTCCTGGAGTTCTCTTCTCCATGCTAAACAAACCCAGCTTTCTCAGCCTATCTCCACAGGAAAGGTGCTTCATCCCTTTGATCATCTCTGTTGCCCTCCTCTGGATTTGCTCCAACAGGTCCACATTTGTCTTGTGCTAAGAACTCCAGAGCTGGACGCAGCACTGCAGGTATGGTCTCATGACAGCAGAGCAGAGGGGCAGAATCCTGTCCCTTGCCCAGCTGTCCATGCTGCTTTCGATGCAGCCCAGGGTGCAGTTAGTTTTCTGGGCTGCAAGTGCACATTGCCAACTCATGTCCAGCATTTGTCCACCAGAACCTCCAAGTCCTTCTCAGCAGTGCTGCTCTCAGTTCCTATCCCAATCCATACCTGTATCTGGGATTGCCTTGACCCAGGTGCAGCACCTTGTACTTGGACTTGTTGAACTTCATGAGGTTCTCGTGGTACCACTTCTCAAGCTTGTCCAGGTCCCTCCTTCTCCATGGCATCCCATCCTTCTGTTGTATTAATGGCACTGCTCAGCTTCGTGTCATCAGCAAACTTGCTGAGGATAAGCACTGAACGTAGGTTTAAGGCTTTCTGCTATGACTTTTTTAAAGGAGTAAGTAAACTTCTTCATGGTCAAGTTTTTATGCTGTTGTCCTCTAAGCAGAGGTATTTTGTAAACTCAGGCTTACAGAGATAGAAATTGAGATGTTAGCTGATGACCTTTTTGAAAGCAAAGCAAAATTTATTTGAAATGCCATAATATAAAATAACACATCCAAAATAAGCCTAGGCTCTGCACAGGCTATCTGATATAAATTAAATTGTATGAAATGTGATAAAAGTAATAATGTTTGTTAACTGTATCAGTGTCACTACTGTCATGTATAGTGTCCAAAAGCATAAAAGATATTGGGTCAGTTCTAGTGTTTACGAGCTGCCTTTTCAAATCTTGCTACCAATTATGCATGCACTTCTAGACCACAGGAACTCAGTATTATCCACATGAAATATCCATGTTGTTAATGCTAAAATAACCCTACAACATGTAAAAACCCTATGCCCCATTTCATCGTGGCATAATTTCTATTACTTTTCTCCACAAAGAAGAAAGAACTTAACTAATTCAAATACAAAGTTGATCCCTTTGTAACTTTATGCGGTATCAGTCCTCAGTCTCACTTTGAATTAACTATTTCCTTGAGAAAAGTCAAGGAAAAAAAAGCTCTGTAACACAGAGTCTCCTGTGTTATCAAAAGCATTTGACGAGTTGTGCTCCCAGCAGTTTTTGTACTGAAGTCAGCTTGGAGAAAATTCTAATTAGAGATGCTGCATTTCCTCTCATCTCCTTTTCTGATGAGAGCTGGAATACATGAGGGCTAAATGACAGTGACAAAGCTGAACAATGTACTTTAAAGAAAAATGTGTTCCCTTTGTACATGCAAGATGTTTCAACATGGTGATGTTCCTTATTTCTAAGGAACTGTGGCGTGTGAAGACAGTGGATACCTGCCTGAGGCACAGAGGATTTGTTCCAAAAAGCACATGAGACATCTGTTCAGCTGCACAGGAGGCAGAGTAGTGGAACACCTGTAGCTAAAAGTCTTCAAAAATTCTTGTAACCTTTAGCAATTACAAGAATACTAAAATCCCAAGTCTACGGTTCTACAGCCAAATTGTAGCCTTTGCACTAGAAGAAAGGATAAACACAAGCGGCATGGGGATTAAATCACTCCATTTGTGCAAAAAGAACGAGAAAACAGCATTTTCAAGAATATAGAGACAGTGATATGCTCTAAAACAAGCACAAAAGGCAGAGTTATCCTGGGGGCTATCTGAGACACATGTGAACTCTAGCAAGATTTGTACTCTAAGAATTGCAGGCTTTGGCTCAAAACATGCTACCACACCTATCCACCCTACACCCATGCCCCAGGAAACTGTCTACTTGAAACCCTTTTAGTAAGTCTTTCATATACACTTATTATAATATGTTGGATGTGTAAACAATTGGCACCAAAGGGGTGCTACCGACGATGCAAGTAGCATGACTGAAGCTAAGTCAGAGCTACAAATTCAGTTCTACCTGTCTTGTCTCATCTTAATACAAGAGTTGGTATGATATGTGAAATTTAGACAGGGGGGTAAGGAGAAAATCCCAGGGGGAATCCCAGTTTTGACTTGTTAACTCTATTTTAATCATGAAGAATAGACTTCAAGGCAACCCAAGCAGACTAACAAGTACATTATTACCCTTTGCACACGAAAGCTTTAACTAAAACAAGGCTGTTTTTATACAAAAATCCTGAACAAACACCTTGTTTATCTTCTCACCAGGGCCAGAAGTAGAGAGAGAACAAAAATGTAACACATGAAACCCAGATGTGCATTATGCAAGAGCCCTCTATGCTACCACGAAAAAATACTAACTACCTTAACAAAATAGACTCTGCTTATTTCTCAATGAAAATACTTAACACTTCTGTCAAGAAAACTGTCACCATCATTCTGATTCTCTCGTTTCCACACTTCATAGATGTCTCAATTCACTACATGCGTGAATCAAATCTGAAAAGTCACCAATTCCCACAACTAATTAATTCCTGCAATTAATCACACAAGAAACATTTCTTCAAGCTAAAAGGAATAAACATTTAAAAAGTGAAGGTGCTTGAGATTTATTAATCAAGAATTTGAAAAGCCCTAGTTCTGCCTAAATTCTTAGATTACCTTGTTCACAAGAGCGTTCACTAAGTCATACAGGTTATCCTTCATAGTGGCCCTGCATTACAGGCTCTTCTACAACAATGCAATAGCTGTTTCAAAAGCCCCCAAAACATGGAGAGCTTATTACATCAGAAATAGTAATTCTTAATGGTGAGGAACCATGACACAATGCAAAGAACCACAGTGAATTCTGCCACAGTTCATTTCAAAGGTATGAAGCTGCCATTAGCTGAAGAAGGCACAAACTGTATCTCTTCCACTGCTGAAGGCTGAAAAAGACAGAATAATTTAGGTTGGAAAACACCTCTGAGATCAAGTCCAACCTTTGACGAAATACCACTTTGTCAACTAGACCACAGCCCTAAGTGCCACGTCCAGTTGTTCCTTAAACACCTTCAGGGATGGTGACTCCACCACCTCCTTGGGCAGCCTGTTCCAATGCTTGACAACCCCTTCAATGAAGAACGCAGGACAACACTTTAGATAAGGATCCTCCCCAGTCCCCTCCCCAAGAGAGGGAAACATGAAAGACTTTGTCCCAAAATTAGAGCTAGGTGTGTGCCTACATGTGACACAGTCAGGTACAAACACTGGGTTTTATAGGAACTGCAGGATGGCCTTTCAAAGCACTCACTTCTATGTAGAGTCTCACCTTCCCCAGCCCACAATCATAGGAAGGGGGGTGTAGGGGGGGAATCTGCTTCCAGTGTCGACGCCTCAAGGGACTTCGCTTGACAGAAAGCAGGACTAAAGGCACTCTGCACTGCTCACTTATATAATATGGCAGTCACACGTGAGAACGCCACAACTGACTCATCTCGCCCTCTTATGCCAAGGCCATGTCTGACAAGCGAGCAGAGCCCTGGGCCCTGCCTGGCTCCGCCACCTTGCACTCCCGACACCCGTGAGCTGGCCTGACAATAGCAGGATGCTGCAGGCGCCGAGGACAGAAACCACGGTGCTGATTACCAATCACTTCCGCTGCAAAGTAAAATCACTAGATAACTTTAAAAAATATGGTTGTACAACTGTATTTACAAAAGAAGCAGCATATGCAGGATAGCATTTCAAGCTGCATAAAAGGAAATGTGCAGTTTGTTCCATTCCACAGCAAATGCTATATAAGCTCTTCAGCTTTTATTTGAAAGTCCCAGATCTGGCACAAAATTAAGAATCTGGCATTTTTTATTTAACCTCCAAAGTGCTGCGTTTTGACCAAAAGACCAGCCAAACAAGTCTTTAAAAAGCAACAGAGGAATCCAGTCCTGGCCACACCCTGCCGTGGTGGGGCTGTGTCTGCTGGTGTTACAAAACCCAGCTAGGTACACAGATACAGTGTACAAGATAGCCCAGCATTAAAAATAGAAACAAATACATATAAAAGTTTTTAAAAGCATAGAATTAAATATAAATAAAATATATGCATATATATATATCTTACAATATACAGTAAGTATATATAATCTATCTATATTATACATAGATATAAAATACAACTAAATAAAGCAAACCAAAAAAACAGACGCTCAAGCTGCCCTGGAAAACGAAGCGCCCGTGTGCCCAATTTCACCAGCAGCCTGGCGAGGCCATAGCCGCATTCGATGCTTCTTAGATTTTTAGGCGGAGGACGCAGCACATGCTGCGACCTCGGGCGAGAAGGGGATGCGATGTGCCAGCGCAGCCCTGCCCGCCGTGTGCGAGCGCGTTCGCTCCGCCCGCGGGGGTGCGGGGGCGGCTCCGTGCCCGCCGCGGCTGCCCCGCTGAGGAGCCCACCGGTCCCCGCTGGGTACTCACTCCTGCCCCCGCTGAGGAGCCCACCTGTCCCCCCTGGGGACTCCCTCCNGAGCCCACCTGTCCCCGCTGGGTACTCACTCCTGCCCCCGCTCCCCTCGCTGCCTCTCCTCCTGCCGCCGCCGCAGCCTCACTGAGCGGCGCCGGGGCGGCCCCGCCGAGCCGCGCACCTGCC